>CM028380.1:149163337-149342394 GCA_013146195.2 Codonopsis lanceolata
TTTATCATAACACAACGTTACGTCTTATCATACCACAACGTAACGTAACGTTACGTTACGTCTTATCATAACACAATATTACGTCTTATCATACCACAACGTAAGGTAATTTAACTTAACTTAACCTAACTTAACTTAACTTAACGTAACATAACGTAACTTAACCTAGCTTAACTTAACGTAACGTAACGTGACATAACGTAACGTAACGTGACGTGACATAACGTAACGTAACGTGACGTAACGTAACTTAACTTAACTTAACCTAACTTAACGTAACGTAACATAACGTAACATAATTTAACTTAACTTAATCTAACTTAACTTAACTTAATTTAACGTAACGTAACGTAACGTAACTTAACTTAACGTAACATAACGTAATGCAACGTAACGTAACTTACGATATGTTACGTTACGTTATGTTAAGTTGTGTTACTTATCTTTAATTTAATTACTAACTCATAGTTATTTTTTATAGCTATGTAATAATATGAAAATAACAAAAAAAAAATGGCAACGCTTGATAGACACTTGATAACTAGGCCCATAAATAGGTAATATGTAATAAGTTTTTCTTATTTTTGACAAAAAAAATTTGAAAAGTCCCTCCAATGCCATATTCCCCCTAAAATTTGAAAAACAAGTGTCTAAATATTGAATTGAAACGCTTTTCCCACCTAGGGCTTATACTCATAATTCATTCCAACTCAAAACTTTCCCTCCAACAGTTCGTGTCTCCGTCTTCTTGACCTAGGTCTTCTACCGCATAATCCAACGCACATACTCACTCAATTCCAATGCCATACTCCCTCTCCTCGAACAATGAACAACTCAACCTACGGCTCACTCAAACAAAATTGATTCCTAAAAAATGGAAACCCCAATTTTTTAAGAGAAGGAACTCGAATCATATGACTGCAATTTGACAAGAGTTCGCAAGTGTGGTATTCACACACCTATGTGGACATCTTGGAGTGATGAAAACCCAAGTAGAAGGTTCATTGGATATGCAAACTATAAGGTTATATTTGTTTCTTTTTTCATTATTAATTATATGTGGATGTTTATTTATTTATTTTATTTTCAATCTCAGGATCAAGCTAACCACTATAAGTTTTTTGCTTGGATTGACCCACCACTGCCTGAGAGATAAAAAAATAGTTATTTGTGGACGGCTTAGATCACAACTAGTGGATTTGAAGCATGAGGTTGAGAAACTTGAAAGGCAACTCAGACAAGTGGTTCAACAAGCTGAAAAATTGAAGATGAAGAAGGAAAAGCTCAAGGTAGAAGCAAGAAAATTGGAAGAACAATTTCTGAAGTCAAAAGAAAGAGCTTAGTCCTATTTTCGTGCAATTATCCTAATTTGGACAATTGTTGTTGGCCTGATTATTGGAATGTTCAAGGGAAACAATAATTCCAACTATTTGTCGCTTCCTTAGTGTTTAATTGTAGTGTATTATTGCTTGAATCTAGATATTCCATATGAACATTTTCTTACTATGCTTAATTAATGGAACTTTTTGTTATTTAGTGATTAATTTACCTGAATCATTTGTTATACAATTGGTTAAGTAATCAACCTACTAATATCAGTAGTCAGCTGACATGTTGTCTAAAGGAAACATATTGCAAAGATTAATGTTACGTTATTTACAGCTGATTTGCAGGCTCGGCCATGAGCAGATGCAACATGTGCCTTCACACAGGGCCCAAAATTCTAGAGGGCCTAATTTTAAAGAAGTGTAGGCTAATGTGAATATGTAGGTCACGAGTTCAAGTCTCACCCAACCCTTCTATTTCTTTTCATTTTAGCTCCACTCTCTTCTTTGCCAAGCTCATTTCCTGCCCATCCATCTCCCATAACTTAATTATTACATTTCAAGCAAAAATCAAGTTTTTTTGTTGTTGCTATTTGACTCATTTTTATTGCTTATGTTTCTTTAGTTCTTAACTTTATTAGTGATCGTGTCTTTTTTTTTTTACTTGAATTTTTAGTACAAACATGTTATCAAGAAAATATCTATCTGGAAGTCGAAAAAGAAAAAGATTGATGGGGTATATCATTTTTGTCATAAATTGTTTAAATCGATGCAAAATAGTAGTTTTTTACAAAATTTTAATGCTTATTTTTCTTATACATTTATAGGTGTAGTACATTTTCAATACTATGAACGATAAAAAGTCAAAAAAATTATTCGTCTAAAAATTATATTTTTATATATTTTTAGGGGGCCTTTTCTTTTCGCCATGGGCCCCCAAAAGTTCAGGACCGGGCCTGCTGATTTGGATGCTACTGTAGTTTTTTCGACCAAGGCATTCATGTTAGATTTACAGCTGCTGTGAACCCACCTGCAAATAACTAAAATTAGAAATAATTACACTTTATCACCTACTGAATTTAGGTCACTTCACTTTAATAGATTTATCCTTGTGAAATTCAACAGGTTGAGTAAATAATGTCTTGCATGATTTAACCTAGCCCAAAAATAGGTTGGTTATTAATAAAATTTATTAGACTTTAGCAAGTCTAAAAGTTCTTCTTGCTGAATATCAGTAGGTAGGCCTACAACCTTGTTTTATCACTTTAAGCATGCGTCAAGTAACTCAAGTCTGTTACTTGACTCATTTGTTATAATATTGGGTTGAGTAATCGATCCTACACTAGTCAAAACATAGTTGGTTATTAATAAAATTGATTAGACTTTAGCAAGTGTAAAAGTTCTTTTCTGGCTGAATATCACAGTAGACCTATCGTGGGTCGCCTGATTGCGCCCGCGCCCTTGATGGGTGCAAATGCGTATGCGGATGCGGGACACCACTGCTCTCATTCCATCCTCCCTTGTTCAGAGGAAACCGATATTAAAAGTGCGAGAGGAGTGCTGTCTAAAATAGCGCGTTGGAATGCACCTCGGTTGACTTTAGTGGATTTTTGATCCAATATGGGAACTTTGGGTTTCCTGCATCAAGTTATCCCTTGTTTAGGGGATACCAGGATATGGGAATGCATCACCCTTTCATTCCCATTTTCCCTTTTTTAGGGGAAAACGAAAAAGTGCAAAAAAGGATGTTGCGACGCCCCCACTATGGATTTTAATAAAAATAGCCTTATGACCTATTTCGGGTCACTATGGGAGCTTTGGGTTTCCTGCATCAAGTTATCCCTTGTTTAGGGGATACCAGGATATGGGAATGAATCACCCTTTCATTCCCATTTTCCCTCTTTTAGGGGAAAATAGAAAAGTGCAAAAAATGAGTGTTGCGAGGCCCCACTGGATCCAAAATGTTTTAGAGTCGCCATCTTTATTTTAAGGCAAAAATAAAGAAAAACCAAAAAAAGAAAAACCAGAGATTATATAACGGGTTCAGAGGCTAAGTTACGAGTTGGGAAGGTGCTAGGCACCCAACTAGCCCTTTCGGTCTCAAAAGTAGTTTTTGGCTAAAGTATGCTTTTTGTTATATTTATATAGCAAATAAATAAAACATTTAAAGACAGGAAAATAAAAGCAAATACATCCGCGACTACATTATTTACGGACTTACAGCCATTTCCTTACAATAATTACGAAGGTATTTAAAAATATTTGGTCATTATAACGGCTCTTTTACATAATATTTTCTAACTAAATCCGGGCAGCACAACGACTTATAAATGCTACATTGGGCCGGATTTTAAATAACAACTTTATAAATAAAACACCCTTAAAGGCTATTACCTTTTTGAGCGGAGTGTGCTCGCTCTGTCCTTCAGGGAGAAGGAGTCTTTTTGTTGTTGTTGTTGTTGTTGTGATTTGGGCAGAATGACTGCTTATTTCTGGTGTTTTTGGCTCGCTCACTCGGGCAGAATGACGGTTTATATGTGGTGGTTTTGGCCTTTTATTTTGGGCAGAGCAACTGCTCTTTCCACGATTTTTGGACCGGGGAAGTAAGGTGGAAACCTAGCTGGGGGGCTAAGGCTTACTCTAATCGGTGGGTTTTAAGTTTGGAGGAGTTTTGGCAGGGTTTTGAGGCTTTGGGTGGATCACTCACTATCTCACTTCGCTCTAATCTTCAGTAACGAGAACGCGGAAAGCTTTGCGGAAGAAATGGTGTGTTGAAGGTCGACCCCGAAGGCTCTATTTATAGCCTGGGATGAGGACTCATCAGGGAATAAAATTCCTTCCTTCACGCTTCGGGTCATTGTACAGACTGCGGGAAATGTGGGACATTACGGCAAACTGTAGCAGTTATGTAGCATTTGTGAGTGTACTGTAGACCATTCTGGGCGCCACCCACATGAAGTCTGGGCGCCACCCCCACTTGAAGCATGGGTGGCGCCAGCTTAGCCTTGGTTCTTTCATTTTTTGGCATTTTAACCCCTGCATTTCACTATTTTGCGCATCTTGCTTTGTCCTTTTGCATTTTCAACCCTGTAACTTGACATTCGTTAACGTTTCAACATGTCTTGATATTTTATGTCATGTTACATACCAGGGGTACGAAATTTGGGTGTCTACACCTACAACCTTGTTTTATCACTTTAAGCATGAGTTAAGTAACTGGAATCAATTACTTGACTCATTTGTTATAATATTGGGTTGAGTAATCGACCCTACACTAGTCAAAACATAGTTGATTATTAATAAAATTGATTAGACTTTAGCAAGTGTAAAAGTTCTTCCTGCTGAATATCAGCAGGTAAGCCTACAACCTTGTTTTATCACTTTAAATATGAGTCAAGTAACTGAAATCAGTTACTTGACTTATTTGTTATATATAGGGTTGAGTAATCGACCCTACCCTCTGTAATTAATCAACACAAATAAGTTAAGTTACCGAAGTCAGTTACTTGACTCATTTGTTATAAGTTGGGTAAAATATGGTTGTCATATTTTGATATTATCTCAAAGAATTCCATCTTCTTATATTATGAACAAAGTAGCATCAATTCTGGATGCTACTGCAGTTCTTTCGACCAAGGCATTCCCACTGGATTTACAGGTGCTGTGAACCTACCTGCTGATCTGCTGTAGCATCCTATCATATTATGAACAAAGTAGATTGTTCAAACATGAATGATTTAGAATTACTTATATACATTATATAAAATTTTAGTTCCAAAAACATCAAATAACTAAATTTAGAAATAATTACAGTTTCTTTCCTACTGAATTTAGGGCACTTCACTTAAATAGATTTATCCTTGTGAAATTCAACAGGTTAAGTAAATAATGTCTTGCATGATTTAACGTAGCCAAAACATAGGTTGGTTATTAATAAAATTGATTAGACTTTAGCAAGTGTAAAAGTTATTCCTACTGAATATCAGCAGGTAGGCCTACAACCTTCTTTTATCACTTTAAGCATGAGTCAAGTAACTGAAGTCGGTTACTTGACTCATTTGTTATATATTGGGTTGAGTAATCGACCCTACCCTCTGCAATTAATCAACACAAGTAAGTTAAGTTACCAAAGTCAGTTACTTGATTCATTTGTTATAGGTTGGGTAAAATATGGTCGTCCTATTTTGATATTATCTCAAAGAATTCCATCTTCTTATATTATGAACAAAGTAGCATCAATTCTGGATGCTACTGCAGTTTTTTCGACCAAGGCATTCCTGCTGGATTTTACAATTGCTGTGAACCTACCTACTGATTTGCTGTAGCATCCTCTCATATTATGGTGGCATATGCCATGCATGACGCAAAACTAAACTAGCTATTGTTTTTGAATCACGAGCTAAGCATGTCGACCCTACTCTCTTCAAGTTTAATCAACCACCAGTGTTAACCAAGTCATTTACTCGACCCCTATGCAAGTTTAATGGACACTATGCAAATATGAAACTGATATACAAACTTTACAAACTCATATAAGAAATAGTACCCAACATTGAAATTCAAAATTAAAGTTACAATTCATTGAAATCTGAACCGATCATTACAAAACATATAAATTTCAAATCCCACAGTTACTAAATTTGTGAATGCATATCACTCACAGGGGTTTAATCACAACACGAAAGGCGGTTGTGGCCAACTTGTCGACACATATTGCATCTTTGTCTTCCAGAAAACTCTCCAGTTGATGGAATTCTTGTTGTTTTACGACGTCGGACTAAAGGTGGAAGGATAGTCATTTCCTTAATTTAATTTGGAATGTCCCATTCTTCTTCAATGGGCATTGGGAAGATGTTTTGGGAGTACGCCACTCTCCAAGACTAAGTTGTATAGAATGATGAGCACAACGGGTGCATAGAAAAACCTTTCCTTTTTGCAACTGCTATTACATGCTCGCATGTTAGGTGGTCCAACTAAAATTTTTAGCAGGTGCAAGTATTCCCATCAAAGTTAACTATGTAATTCTTGGTCCTGCTCCTCACCACATACTTGGACTGATCAATGGGTTCAACCTATGTAAACTTATTGGCTTTCTGAATTGCTTTGCCTAAGTTATCTTCCATTGTTGGGGTTAAAATGGTTGTACAACTTTGTGCTGCTTCGCGCCTTTCACAAAACCACGCCTGCAACTTTTTTCCAATAAACTCAAGCAACGAAAGTATAGGACTCTGTCGGGCTTTCCTAAAAACTGAGTTGAAAGACTCTGCATTGTTTGAAGTCATGATTTTGTAACGGTCTCCTTTGAAATGTGACCTTGCCCAAGTTTCAAAATTTGTTTCGCTAAGATATTTCCAACCCTTCTCGTCAGTTTTCTCAATTTTCAGAGATATGCTTGCAAAACTCTTCTCTAGTATATGCCTCTGCAACTCTCTTGAAAAGTGAGACCGTGTCAGCCTTTCGAGTAACAATCCTTAAGTTTCCTTTTATATGATAGATACAATGCGCATGACGTGAATTTTGAAAAACAATACGGACAACACTAATAAGACTCTTATGTCGGTTGGATATCAGTACAAGTCCTTCATGGTCACCTGTTATTTCTTTCAACTTTGTAAAAAACCAAAGTCATGATGCATCATTCTCAGAATCAACAACATCCCATGCAAGAGGATATATCGTCATATTTCCATCCTGACAAGTAGCAATAATCAACGTACCTTTATATCTTGCAGTTAAAATGTTCCATCCACAATAACTACCGGACGCATTGCAAAGTGGAATCCAAGAATGCAAGCCCCATACGCCAAAAAGAAGTACTTAAAGTGGTTTTCACTATCAAGCTCTAAAGAGAAGACTGTTGATGGATTAACCAATTTCAAGTTATAGGAAAATGCGGCCAACTTAGTGTAACTATCCTCGGCTGAACCCCTTAGGTGTTCTACGGTAGCTTCTCTACACCTCCTCGCTTTTTGATAACTTAGATCTACACCTAATGATCACTAAACGTCGGTAATGACATCATCAAGTCTATACGCAGTGTTACGATCCTCGAGCCTAGGCGATATTTGTACTCCAATAATACGTGACGTTGCTTGTCTATGATTAGCCATGGACATATTTAGGGGGGCAAGTATGTTCACCTGTATATTTTCGAATTTGAAAATAATCACATTCTAAGTATTTTGTTGCAAACAAACACCATTTGCAATTATCATCACTACAAACTATTGTGTATACTTTCTTATTTGATTTTTTTGTTTTGAACTGAAAGTTGTTGTTCAATGTAAGAAAGTGCACATCTTCGTGAAGATCTTTCTTGTTATTGAAAACTTGGCCAACCTTCAAATCAATATCTACAGGTAACACTCACGATGTACTTCCGACTGAAGAAACTAAATGCTCACTTGTGAAGTCATTTTCTTCTTGGCTGCCTTGATCTCGGTCACCTAGGCTAAACTCAAATCTCGGTGGTGTTGATAAATCATTCTCATTATAGGATAAAGATTCTCGAATTACCTCCAACCTATCCGAAGAATCATTCGTATTATGATCGCCTCCTTCAAGTTGCATTTCATCACTACCAACTCCATTATTTTCCTCTTCAAATTGTTTGTCATCATCATGACCAACTTCATTATTTTCTTCTTCAATTCACTTGTAACCACCACCACCAACAACATTATTTTTTTCTTCATTTATGTCACCACCAACTCCATTATTTTCTTCTCGGTGCCCGTTGCAATTTTCTTGGCTCACACGAGTTACACACAGAGGAGCCAAATAACATTGTTTATTAATATTCAAGTACCATTCAACTTCGTTGTTTGAAGTAATCCGGACTGGAATTTGAAAGCTATGCACCATTGCTGGAGTAAGAAATGCTATCTCTATATCTTGATTTTTGCAAATGTTTCGTACTTTAGAATATAACTCTCCACACGAAGTTTCATCATTGATTGCAAGTCCTGTTGCATTTGGTTGCCACTAAATTTCTATGATCATCCGTTGTTTCCTTCGACAAAATGTTCAAAATAAAACACAGTGGTCCAAAATTTTGGTGAAGTCATAACTGCAATGCAATTGAATAAAAAATTAGTCTATAAAATTGTAAAATAAGATTGTAGTTTCATAAATAAAAATAATGAAAAATATTAAGTTTGTAGTCAATTAAGCCACAAAAATTGCAAATTTGCCATGCAAAGTTTATAGTTGATTAGTTGACCAAATACAATGGTATATACTTAATTATATTCTGTCACTTGAGGTCAATCAATCTACCAAACACAATGCAATAAAGTAGATTAATTGACCCCTAATGTCCAGCTAAGTTAAGTTACGACAATGCAAAACAGTTTATTTACTTGTGGTCAATTAATCGACCAAACACAATGCAATACAGTCGATTAATCGACCAAAATGAAAAAAAATCGATACCCCTTAAGGTCATTCACTGATTTCAATTAATCAACCAAAGACAATGCAATACAATTACTAGATGTCGATTAAGAGACCAATACAATCCACTACCATTAGGCTCTCACTGGAATCATTCAATAAAATTCAAGAAAAGGAAACCTAAAGACGAACCTGAATCCAAATACTTTCTTCGCTGAGTAACAAAGTAGAGGGAATTTGGAGAGAAACAATACTGAGAAGAGCAAATTAGGAAATTGGAAAATCAGAGACAGTTTGCAAATTGAACTAAGTGGTTGAGGAAAACGAAGATGGTATTTAAGATATTCAACATAAGGGCGTTGAGAACTCATTTAAGAGGAAATGTATAATAGATATTTCCATTTAAATATGACTATATTTGATTGTTTTCCATAAGTGTAGTTATATATATATATATATATATATATATATATATATAATAGCGATGGTAGATGTAATACCCTGATTATTTTAATTAAAAATATTAATTTATATTGATTAAAAATTAAATTTTGTTTTGGACTTATTTAGTAACTAATTAAATTGGGTCGGGTTTGGCCCACTTTTAACTAGACTTTAATTATAATAATTTATTAATATTACTTAATTAATTTTGGGTCCATTTAACTTTAGGTTTTCGGTTAGGGTTTTGTATAAATAGAGTGAGAGGGAGATAAAACCCTTTACCTATTAACAAGAAAAGAAAACATTGCAATGGCTGCCGAGGGAGAGAGAGAATCGAAAGAGGCGACATCATTTGGGGTAAGCCTTACAACTTTACTGAATTAACAACACTATAATTCGTATATGGGGATACAATTAAAATCTATTGATAGCTTTATTAATGAAAACTTGAAAAAAAACAAACAAAATACAAAGTGATAGTCCCATGTGACATGACATGATTACAAATTAGATGCATAATACATATATTATATTATATTAGGTGTACAGTGTGTGTTTTTGAAAGAAAATTGTGAGTACATGAGTATAGGTGTGTGTGTTATAAAAGTGTGTAAGTGTGCGTGGGCATAGGAGAGAGAAATCAAGGAAAAGTTTAATAATAATAATAATAGTAATAATAATAATAATAATAATATACTTGCTAACAGCAAGTATATTTTTTTATAAACAATACATTTCATTTATTACTACTTCTAATTTACTTTGTTTAGATTTCATAAAAGATGTTAAGTATATATTTAACATATAACTATTTTAATAGTGTTTATGAATTAGAATTAACGTTAGGAGTTAATTATGATTAAAATACTATTAGTTAGTAATTTTGTTTCATTTGAAAATTTTAGAATTGAGCAAACAAGCCTAGGACGATCGTACGTGCTACAGATTAATTTTGTTAAGCATATCGAGGTAAGAGATTACGTTTCTTTTACGTTCTTTGCAAAAGTATAAAAAAATACTTTTAATGTTAGGCTTCCGTTGATTCTTGAATTATTCGTTCTTTCATTTGCCATGTCGGATCTCGTGTCGGTAGTTGCTTTGACTCCGTCGTTAGCCTTTGTTAAATATTTTCGTTATCACAATTTTTCTTGCTTAAATTTGTCTAAATGAAATATATATATTTTTTGCTATCGAAAAATCTGTTTCGTATTTGTCAACTTATCAGCATATTCATTTGTATTAAAAATATTGATTTGCAATACAAACATTGTTTTAATGGTGATACATTTATAGTACTATCTATGTTTTGAAAGTTTTTATGATCATTAAGTATGAACAACCCGTCACGGGGATTACGTGATAAACAATGTAATTAATTAAATTGCACCACTTGGTCCGTGAGTGCGGTAATTCGGATATACCTTAATATCGTACCCTTCGGGGGATTTGTGTATCCTTCGGGGGATTTGTGTACCCTACATGAGATTTGTGTACCATACGGGAGATTTGCGTACCCTTTGGGGGATTTGGTTCTTGGTCAATAGACCCTTACGTGATCATAATAAATAATTTTGATCTTCGGTTATTACTAACTGATATAAGACAGTTAGTAATGACAAACTTATTTGATCCATATTTAGTTTTGTTTGAACTCTCCTTTAAAAAAAAAGATTTTTAATCTTTCGTTAACTATCTTTAGATTTTGCAAGTTATCAAATGTCTAAACTTTGTTTTACATATAACATGATTATTCTTTGAGTCACCCCTCCTTAGGAACCGAAGGGGCAATGCATGATCTTACTGAGCTTTGTTCGGTCATCCTTCACATCACCCTTCTTCTAGGTCAGAATTAAGGACTAAGCTTGAGGTAGATGATACCAGTGAAGGAATCAAGACTCTTAGGGCGTACTCTTATATTTTGGAATTTAATAGAGACGTAGTTAACTTAGCAGACTTTTATTTCGTAATTTATTTTGGATGATTGTATTTTAAATTGGAGACTTTTGTAATTCTAGTTGGATAGCGTTTCAATTTAGTCTTTATTTAAGTTTGAATTTGTAGTGACGTGGCCAGATGTGGGTCCAAAAGATCGGACCCGAGTTTGGGGCGTTACATATTGGTATCAGAGCTTAGACTTTAGATCCGTAGTCTTAACATTAGAATAGTGGAAGTTGGAGATAACGAGATATCGAGATTATGATTTTATATACCCTTGGCTACTGAGTAGCAATAAGTTTTAATAATAGCTAATTCAAGTTTGTTCAAAAATATTTATTATACAAAGTTTTTGAATAGTATAAAGTGTTCGAAGTTGTCAGACCATGAATTGATACTTAAAATTAGTGTTCCAGTAATGCTATTGAGAAACATTGACCATACTGTAGGGTTGTGTAATGGAACAAGACTAATCATCATAAGTCTTGGGGATCAAATTATTGAAACAAAATTTTTGAAAAGAAACAATGTTGGAGAAAATATTTTTATCCCAAGATTATTATTAACTCTATCCGATGTAAGATTGTGTTTCAAGTTCTAGAGAAAATAATTTATATTGCTGATATCATATACAATGACAATTAACAAGTATCAAAGTTAATAATTGTATATAAGTCTCTAGTTGAAAAAAATAGTATTTAGTCATGAATAATTATATGTCATAGTTTTTAAAGTAATAAATTATTTTAATTTGAAAATATTGATATGCAATGAAGATAAAAAACCAATAAATAAGACAATAAATGTTATATATAAGAAATTTTTTAAAATTTATAATAATTAGTGATATACTTATATGTAATTATTAATAAATTAATTTTTCTTATTTTGTTTATATAGGATTTAATTGCCGTTCCGTTGAAAGGATGAGCTACAAAAACCTGGTTTTTGTAACCTGGGCCTTTTTTATGGCCGAATTCGAAGAAACCCTTTGGATGATATTGCTCCTCCTCTACTCCAATGCTATAAACTCCTATACCCACTTCTGACATAGACAGACGGGCGACTCGGAATAACCTCACTCGTGATCGATCGAGCGTTCATCCATGGCATTTTCTTCCTGGTTATCTCGCTTGCGTCGCTCTTCTTCATTCTCCTCCAGACCCACATTCAGTAACCTCCGGAACAACCCATTTTCGAACCAACAGATGCCTCGGTCGGACCTTACAACATCGGTTCTCGCCAACTCCGGCGAGACACATTCGCCATTCGCGGCATGGGCAACCTCTTTGCTTCCGGTGGTCATCGCAGTCTCTGCCGGCTCACTTGGCCTCAAATCACACAACAACAACACATCTCTCTGTGATGCCCCTAATCTCAGTGATGTTCGGTACTCATTATTTTCTAATTCCTTATACTCCCCTTCGTCCCAGAAAGAAGTCGGTTTTGAAAGTTCAAACCTTTTATACACACACATATATAAAATTGGTAAGAGAAAAAGTTAATGAATTGGAGATACCAAGCTTCGATTTTTGAATTTCGACTGTTTCTTTTGGGACAAAAAAAAAAAGACAAGACAACAAAAAGAGTGACCCTGTTTTTGGATTATGACTAATATACTCGGACATGAATTTAAATCAGTAAGATGGTATCGACTAGGTGCTGAGAATTCTTGATGTCTATTATCCTAAAGACGCAATCTTGCTCCTACGTGCAGGTGCCGACGAGTTAGAATTAGTGACGAATGAAATCCAACCATTACAATCTACTAGCAATAGCTTGTAGTCGTAAACTAATTACACAATCAAATGAATGACAAGATGGTCTTTCTAAATGGAGATTTACTAGAAGAGAGTTATATGAACCAACCTGAACCCTTCAAGGCTAAGGGGCAAGAATGTAGAATTGTAGATTAGTAAAATCTATATTGTTTGTAGCAAGCTCCAAAAAGTGGTGAGATGTTTGATTCAGCTATATTAGATTATGGGTTTAAGATAAATGAACATCATAAGTGCTGAATTGAGAGGAAGAGATTCAGAGGGCGGAACTCAATAAGGAGATATGAAATCTTTTTCTTGTGAAGAGATTAGTTGGAGGCAAAAACTTCGCATTCAATGGTTGAAGGAAGAAGACATAAACGCAAAGTTCTTTCACAGAATGGCGAGGGCTCATGGGTTGTAATCAAATTCGGTCTATGACTGGATGAAGTTTTGATGGAAGATTCGGAAGATATTAAGGAAGGCATTGCAAGGTTTTATTAGCGGATTTTCTCCGATAAGGGTGGTTGACGTCCCTATTTGGATGAGGTCTCTTTCAAATCTCTGGAGTAGGAGGACACGTCAGCGTTAGAACAGTTTTTTGCGGAGGAGGAAATGGAGGCAACATTACAGAATATGAGCAAGGATAAAGCTCTGGGCCGGATGGGTTTTCCATGGCTTTTTTCCAGCACTGTTGGGAGGTAATTAAGAAGGACATTATGGAGGTTTTTCACTACTTTCATGCTAATATGAGATTCGAAAGAAGTCTCAATGCCTCGTTTATTGCCCTTATTCCTAAGAATAAAGGTGCTAGTGATTTGAAAGACTTTAGACCAATTTAATTGGGGGTGCTTATACGATTACTACTCAAGTGCTATTTATGAGGCTGCGGAAGGTGATGGGTAAGATTACATCCAACTCTCAGCACGCTTTTGTAGGGGATCCTCAAATCCAGCCTAAGAAGCGGAATTCCTAGATTTCTATGTAAGTTGGATATAGAGAAAGCGTATAACCATGTTAACTGTGATTTTTTGCTGTACATGCTGGAGATTAGGCTTCGGTATCAAATGGAGGAGTTGGATTCAGTTCTAAATTTCCACAAGTCGCTACTCAGTTCTGGTGAATGGTGGGCCATTTTTTTTTGCTAGCTCGAGGGGACTATGACAAGGAGATCCTCTTTCCCCCTTTCTATTCCTCCTTGTCATGGAGGCTCTGAATAGGTTGATGGATATAGCTGCTTTGCGAGATTTTATTCGTGGTTTTAAAGTGGGATGGGTGAGGGATTTGGAGATTTCGGTGTCTCATCTTCTTTTTGTGAACGACACTATGTTTTTTTTGTGGGGCAGAAGCTTCTCACATAGGTTATTCATGCCTGATCCTATTAGTCTTTCAGGTGGTTTCAGGTGTGAGAGTTAATATCTCAAAGAGTTAAATCATTCCGATTGGAGGTGTGGATAATGTTGATTTAAGTTTGCCTCCTTCGGGTGTAAGGTAGTCAATCTCCCTTCTTATCTTGGGCTACCTGTCAGAGCCCCTTATAAAAGTAAAGATCAATGGAATCCGGTATCGAGAGATTCGATCAACGGTTGGCGGGGTGGAAAAAACAATTTTTATCTAATGGGGGGAGGCTTGTTTTAGTCACGAATACCCTTTCCCGTTTTCCCACTACTTTGTGTTTCTGTTGGTGTTATCGACTCGACTTCTGTTTGCAAACATCTTGAGAAGTCAGAGCAAGATTTTTTGTGGGAAGGTTAGTCGGAGGAGCGTATATGTCACCTAGTTAAGTGGCGTAAGGTCTGTACTAGCTAGAGAAATGGAGGATTAGCATAAAAAATCTCAAACTGTTCAATATTACTTTACTTGGGAAATGATTATGCAGGTATGCAACAGATATTGATTCTTTTTGGAGAAAGGTGGCTTTGTGCAAGTACGGGGAAGGAGAGCATGTATGGTTCCCTAATGGTATCACTTCGACTCACGGAGTAGGATCTTGGCAAGGGATTAGTAGAGGGTGGGGAACTTTTGAGAGACATACTTCTTTTTGATAAGTAAAGAGTAATATAAATAGCGTCAAATCAGGTGACGCGTCCTATGTACATAGGAAGTATACAAAAAATATCTAACTAATAGCAACACTACTCACAAAATCTACAAAAGGATCGCCGTCTAGAGTATTCTTCTCATTACACCAAAAAAATATATTACGGAGAAGCATCCCTTGGAGTCTCTCGACATTACTTTCGATATTCTTGAAAGCTCTAGCATTCCTTTCCAACCAAATAATCCAACAAACCGCCAAAGGGGTCACATCCCAAAAAATATTCTTCTTTTTCCGCTTATACAGCAACCAACTTAAGAGGAGCTCGTTGACTGACCTAGGCATAACCCAAGAAATCTGAAACATCTTGAACATGAAATCCCATACCATTCTCACCACCAGACAAGTGCAACAGGAGGTGATTAACGTTTTCCTCGTCCCCCTTGCACATAAAGCATCGATTGACATAAACCTTGTTCCTTTTCCTCAAATTCTCTCCGGTCAATATAGCTTCATGTGCAGCTTCCCACAAAAAGAAACTGACCCTCGCAGCAGCCTTCGTCTTCCAGATATTCTTCCATGGAAAGAGTTGATTCGTTTTGCGTTTGCAATTAGTAAAAAGATTTAACCGAGAAATTAAAACTCTTTCCCCCAGCCCACAGAACTTTATCCTCCCCTTCTGCTTATAGAGCGTCTCTAAAAACTGCCCAAGGGTGTCATCTCCCAGTCATGCAGGTTTCTCCTGAACTGCAGATTCCAATTAACTTCCTCCCCATTCTTTTTTAGCACTGAGCTAACCATTTCTTCCTTCCCATTCTGCGTTGAGAGACATATTTCTTTTGAGGTAGGGAAAGGTGCATCAGTTAAATTTTGAAAATATAAGTGGTGAGACAATATTGAGCTCCGGAGATCCTTTCCCAACCTCAACCTGTTTAAGTTAGCTATGGATAAGGACTCTATTCTCGTCAGGTCTATACTGCATTTGAATGAGGGTAGAGTGTCTTGGTGCCTCACGTTTCGTAGAAACTTTCAAGATTGAGTGATGGATTCCTTAGCTTAGTTTTTTGACAAGTTATACTCTCGGAAGATAAATCAGCATGGCGGCAAATTATTGTGGGGAGGCTTTAAGAGAAAGAATTTCTCAGTGAAATCGCACTACCCTCTTTGGACTAGTAGAGGTAGGGTATCTTTTCCTTGGAAGACAATATGGAAATGTAATGCCTCTAGCAGTCGCCTTTTTTGCCTGGGAGACTGAATGAAGCAGTACTTACGGGCGATAATATGAAAAGAAGACATATAACTTATGTTAAGTGGTACTTCATGTGCAAAAGAGACGAAGAGAGTGCCAACCGTTTACTGATTCACTATCCTGTGGTGACGTAGATGTGGAATCTACTTTATTTTGCCTATTAAAAGTTTCGTGGGTTATGCCGAGATCAGTTAAAATGCTTTTTTTGTGCCCTTGTCTTTGTACCGATCGGGGAAAGAGGAGTTTTATCTGGTGTTTGTTGGACAATATGGAGGGAACGAAATTGCATGGAATTTGACAATGAGGAGGGGTCTATTTCATGCATGAAGAACAGTTTGCTTTGAACTCTCTTTCTTTGGTGTTTAGAAACTGGGGATCAATCCCAGCCTCGATTAGTCCATGGCATTCTTTTGTAGAGTTTGTGATTTGTGAATAGTTTTACTATTACATAGATTATGTGGTTGGGTACGCGTCACCTGATTTGACACTTTTCTTTGGGTATATAATTTCTTTCTTATCGAAAAAAAAAGGACACATCGTAAGTGCTAATATTATATGGCAGATAGTGGAGAACGTGTAATTATGTGCTTATATTTGGATTCGGAGATTTGATGCTGAACTTTTCTAAGATAGAATATATGTTGGGATGGACTTTGATGCTTTAATGTTGAGGTTGTTGCTGAAGGGATAAGATTTCTTGCACTCGAGCCTATAATTTGAGGGATGTTCTTCCTCATTCTCTACTCACCAAAATAAAAATAAAACGCTCCCTCTATATTTTTTTATATTTCAAACACTTTTTGGGCAACCTTGACATAAATTAGTTAGTGGCCCAAGTGTAGACATGTTGTGAGCTTTTGGATTTTATCTTGGAATCTCTATCAGTTGTCGACACCACCTGCTGGGAGGGAGATGATAACGTCTTGATACGGGGAAAGGTTTTAGATTAAACCCGAAGGATTAATCAAGGGCTCTTACTACGAGAAAACCCTTTAAATTAAGGTGAACACATCAAACCTTATTAATCCTAGAATCCTAGAATCCACTAGGAACGAACAACACCAGAAAAAAAGGATGAAACCTTAATTTTATTCAATTTTCTGAACCATTTGGAAATGTCAACAAACCTGTACTTGTAAGGTTCATAGCGGTTGGAAAGGAAGTTATAACTTCCAAAAACTGCCCTAACTTATCTAGTAACCAACTAGGACTTTAAATTCTTCAATTAGGGATCTAAATCTACTTCTAAATAAAAAAAAAATACTACCCTATTAATTACAAATTCAAAATTTATAATAATAATAAAAATAATCAAACGGATGAATAAACTACTCCAATCTTGTCCCACATCACGTCTTTAGGACGGCGGTGACCTGCGACTCTCACACGCCTTTCTGTTCACTGATTTAAATTAGTGTTTCTGTTTATTTGTCATAATCCATTTTTTTATTGTTTTACTGAATGTTGGTAATTGCATATTTTATTTTCTCAATGTTTACCATATTGTGCTTTAGGGGAAAAAATTTCTAACATATTATTCGTTTTTCTATCCGTCCCTAAATTACTCTCTGTTTTAGGTTTGCCCAGAAATTAAGAGTCATATTTATCAAGATTTATGAACCAAGTTACATGAATAATACTCCCTTACATAGAGGTCACTATGTGAATTGAGAAAATGACACTCATGTAGGGACTTGTTTTTTGTTAAAAGAATGACCTTCATTAGGAACTAGGGAGTAGAATGTGTGTGTGTATATGCACACACGTGTATGCGTTTGACATTGTCACTTACATTTTTCTTTCCAGAGGGGTTAACTACGGGGGCAAAGGTAGCACGGATTATGTGGTGAAGGGTTTTCATAAACCAGTCCCGCAACAGCTTCTCGACGAGCTCAAAGCCATTTGTCAGGTAACATCATCATCTCTTTAGCTCATAGCTACAAGTTCTCAAAAATAATTTTCAAGCTCTTTTTATTGGTGCTCTTTTCTCTTTTTATCTGCAACCTTGTTCCGTATCACACATTTAGTCATTTTGCTTTGTCCTTTGATGAGGTAAACACGGAAGATTGGCTTATTTGGTTCACCAGTAAACATTTGGTTTGTTTTGAATTTACAAGACACTGGGGCTGAGGCCCTGCATTTTTAGCAAGGGTGTTGATGATACTATTTGTTGGGCAGGATAATATGACAATGGATTATGATGAGAGATACTTCCATGGGAAACCACAGAACAGTTTTCACAAAGCAGTGAATATCCCTGATGTGGTTGTGTTCCCTAGGTGAGATATTCTTTTTAACTGTTTACCCAATTTCTTCTGTCACTGGGCACTGTGGCTATTTTTATTTTTAATGCGAAGACACATTCATTGTTAAAACTCCCTTGATATGGAGGACAACCTCTTATATTATATTCAAATGTATAGCATTTATTGAGAATTGAGATGCTAACCCTTTGCCGGTGAATAAAATCCATGTAAATCACGGTGGTCAACATCTGTATGATTTCTGACCTTATTCTTTTTAGGGCTATATTAACTCTCTTCTCTGAGCTTACACTGGAAGGAGAGGAAGGAATCAAGAAGATTTTGATTTATGTTAGATGGTCTGCATGCCCACAGAATTGCTTGTATTGCATGTCCAGGCTATATTATGAGGGAGCATGGAGCTGATAGCAAGAATTAGAGGTGTAGGGGATGGGTTTTATTGTATGTTTACTGCTTTTAAGATGGGAACCTTTGGTTGTGCATACTTTAGAGGCTTTAGCCACAGCATACTTCATTTAGGCACCTTTGTGCCTCCCAACTAAGGCTGTAAATTGAGCCAAGTTACTCGCATTTGGCTTGAGTCCAGCTGTATGATGTCTGGCTCAGCCTGAGCCTTTTTAGAAAATGAGCCAAATCAAACTCAAAATCATGCTCATTTTTCAAGCCAAATCTGAACATCATGAGCTTTGCCTGATAACCTCGCGAGCCTTGGGCATATAACAAACCTAGCTCGAATTGGGTTTGAGTTACAAGGCCCTACTCGGCTCATAATGCTGAGGAATAAGAAAACTCATATATGGTATAGACTATATGGTCAACTGCTGATTGGCTAACAATATCAAAGTTGATCTCGAAAATACTCGTCAATCACTCACCTCCTTTACCTACATTACATTCCTTACTTGCAAAACCTCTAAATCCATCCTATATGAAGCTGTGAATAATTAATTTAAGCTTCTATCCGTTCTTTGTTTCAGCATTCCTTATAATTCAATAGGTGTCTTGCTACCTTTTTTTTTTTTTTAAATTTATAACTAGTGTTTTTGCTATTTTGTTGTTCTAGTAATTATGCTATTCTTCTTACTTATAAAAAAGAAGTAATTCTGCCATTTTTCTTATGCCTTTGAATCATTTTTCGCTGACATATAAATATTTCAAGCCGAGCTCGAGCTCGGTATTTCCAACCAAGCCGAATCTGAGATATGTAAAAATATATCAGCAAAATTTGAGCTTGAATCTTTAGTTATGACTGAGCCCGACCTGAGTTTGAGCCCTTGTGACCACTACTCGGCTATGCCTGGCTCACTACACCCCTATCCGGACTTGCCTGCTCATGTACCTTGAGTTGTGATTCCTTTATCTCCAGCCATTGCAGCAGGCTAGCAACAACCAAACTCATATCAGACTAGGCTTGAAGGTCATCTTGTCTCTTTCGATTCTGAATTGGATGAAACTACCTAGAAAGATGGGCAATTAGTAGATAGTGATACCATCTACAATATAGTGGATGGGAGCTTGTTGCAGTCTTACTATTTTGTCAGAATATAGCCTCACTTTTACTTCTGGGATTTTAAGCTTAGGCTCATTATTAGATTATATGTGATATTTGCATGAGCTTCTCATGTTTCTGGAATAAGAAGGTTGTGGTGCAAACATTTGCTGTGGAGAATTTTAATGAGATGCAGCAAGTAATTTTGCAGCGGCTGTAGCTTCTACAGGAAGAAGTGTTGATGCTAGTAGAAGAGGGGCTCTTATTGGATCTGATCATCTGAGCTGGTGCCCCAACCCAGCTATGAACCAGTGACTTTAATGATCAGCAAGAGTGGTTTGTCAGGGGACCTTCTGGAAACAACTATCAGGCGGAAAGGGCCTCACTGACTTCAGTGTGGGGTTTGATGGGGTTCTGGAGAATATTGGTGTCTCCTTTTAGTTCTCTAACAGTAAAATAGTTAGTGTTGTGGCATTTTCCGATGGTAAAAAAGAGGGAGGTAAGAGAGTAATCGAGTTTAACTTCTCAGGTCTATTATAGGGAGCTGAAATCAGGGGGAGGGTGTTTGTGAGTTTGGGGTACTCCTTATAGTCTATAATGAGGATTATTAGTTGGAACGTTAGAGGACTTGGTAATTTTGTAAAAGCCATCTTGCCAAAAAGTTTCTGATTAAGTTCACTCCTGCTTCTGTCTTCGTCCAAAAGTCCAAGTTAGATTAGGAGGATGGCAAGTTGATTATGAGCATCTGAGATTCTAGACATGAGAGGTCTTCTTCTGCTCCGTGGGAGTGCATTATTATTGTTCGGGATGCTAGCGTGGCTACTTGTTTGGAGAGTGTTCAGACTTCCTATTCACTTTCTATTTATTTTGACATTAAGGGGAAGGGGGATTAGCGGCTTTGGTTGGGTAAGATAATTTACATTTCAGTTGTGAAGATCTTAAGTTATGAGTTTATGGTTAAGCTTCATTTCCAGTGAATTCGATGGATTCTTTGCCTTTTGTTGTCTTTGGCAATCCAGCAAATTCTGCTGAGACGCAATTTGTAATTAGCTATAAAGACTCAATTCTATCCTTGAAGTTGTTTGTCGTTGATCCTTTTTTTTGATAAATAAAGTTTGTATATAAAATCAAGCGTCAAAACAGGTGACACATCCAATGTTCACAGGGAGTATACTGAAGATCCATACTACCTATTAGCAATACTATCCACAAAATCTACAAAAGGATTAACACCCTGAGCTCCCACCTCATTACACCAAAAAAACAGAGTTTGGATAATCAAATCTTTAAGCCTTTCGACGCTCCTTTCTTTGTTTTCGAATATTCTGCCATTTCTTTCCTTCCAGATGATCCAGTAAACGGCCAACGGAGTTGCTTCCCAAACACAATTTTTTCTTTTGATCCTTATAATTTTCTTTTGATCCTTGTATATAATACTATTGGAGAAAGTAATTTCCCAAAGCTACAATCATCTGACTTAAAGCTACACATATGATACTTCTAAAAAAAAGAAGAAGCTACACATGATTCTTTATATGAGAAACATGAGACGAGGTTGTTGGTCTTGAATGAAATATTTCTGTGATGATCACTGCATGGTAGTGCTTGCTCATTTTTTGTGGTCCATTTAGTGGTGAAAGTTATGACCCT
Source organism: Codonopsis lanceolata (assembly GCA_013146195.2). Lineage (NCBI taxonomy): Eukaryota > Viridiplantae > Streptophyta > Magnoliopsida > Asterales > Campanulaceae > Codonopsis > Codonopsis lanceolata. Next base: position 149,184,884 of record CM028380.1, read on the forward strand.
TTTGATCTCTGTCTCCAAACTTGATCATGTAGTTGAATTTTGTGCATGCAGGTCCGAGGAAGAAGTATCTAAGATTGTTCAATCCTGTAATGAGCATAAGGTCTGAGCTTCTGCATTTGAAAGGATTTTAGGCCTATTATTTGTTTCAGTTTCAGTTGTTTTCATATATATAATATATAATAATGTTTCCAAAGATTGCCTTCAATTCTTTTGGTTCGAAGGTGTGGAAAGGTATTTGTAAAGGGTGGGCTTCTTTTGAGAGGCAGATTTCGTTCAATGTTGGAAGAGGGGTGAAGGTGAAGTTTTGGAAGGATAAATGGTGTGGGGAGGAAGAGCTGCAGAGATTATATCCACCTCTGTTTAACCTAGCGGTGGATAAAAGTTGCAGTGTCAGCTCGGTGCTTCATCTAGAGCAAGGTAGAGTGGCGTGGAAGCCTGTTTTTCGCAGGAACTTGCCAGATTGGGAGATGGAGCTTTGTACAGATTTTTTTAAGAGACTGTATACCCTCCAAATTGATGGTAGCAGGGAAGACAGGGTCCAATGGGATGCTTTAAAAGATAAGAAGTTTACTGTTAAATCTACTATCAGGTTCTTTTGGGTAGGGTGGGCCTGTATTTTCCTTGGAAGAATATTTGCAGATGTAGTGCTCCGGTGCTCCCACTAGAGCAGCCTTTTTTGCGTGGGAATCTTGCCATGGTGCTATTCTGACAGGAGATAATATAAGGAGGAGAAGAAGGGTGTACGTTAACTGGTGCCACATGTTTAAATGTAATGAAGAGAGCATAGATCATTTGTTACTTCATTGCCCGGTCGTCAGTGCTCTTTGGAATTTGATTTTGGGTCTTTTTGGAATGTCGTGGGCAATGCCCGACTCAACTTGGGAGCTGCTTTTGAGCTGGTCTTGGCACAACCGGCGAAGGCGTAATGTCGTATGGTATACAGTTCCGTTAAGTATTTGGTGACCATTTGGAAAGAATGGAATAGGAGAGTGTTCGACAATGTTGAAGCCTCGGTTGTTCAGTTGAAGGACAACCTTTTGCGTACCCTATAGGCTATATCTCTGGTGTATAGAGGCCGATTGTCCATCACGCCTGACGGACTGTTCTTTTGTGGATTTTGTGAATAGTTTTAGATTGGAGTAAAATTTTTGTTCTCCAATAGTGTACAAAGGACGCGTCACCTGTTTTGACGCTTTTTACATTATTCTTTATTCATTAAAAAATATATAATAATGTTTCATTTTCTTCTCTATCATATTTCTTGTCCCAATTCTTGTGCTCATCCATTTCAGTTGTCTACTTTTAACACAATAGGTTATTAAATTACTCCAAGTATGGGGGATTGCCAAATTGGATAACTGAATTCTTTTCTGTTAATGGTAATTGTATAGATATCAAAGCATCAAAACAGGTGACATGTCCTATGTAAATAAGAAGTATCTACCAAAAAAACTAAGATATAGGGAAGTTATGCACAAATCTACAAATGAGGCTAACAAGGGGATGTGAGAGTGCTCAGCCCCTGCACACCACGTAAACAGGAGATGTAGCAAAGCACTATTCAACTCTATAATGGACCCTTCCTCATTGTCAAAAGCCCTACGGTTTCTTTCCTTCCAAATCGTCCAGCACCCCCAAGGGAGCAACTTCCCGGATAGTATTTCTGTTCTTCCTCCAAAAAAATCTCCAGTTCCACAATAAGTCTTTGGACGTCTCCGGAAGCACCCACGCCACATTGAACATACGGAACATAAAATTCCACAATTCCCCTACCATCGAGCAATGCAGAAACAAATGATTTACACTTTCCTCACTCTCTTTGCACAAAAATCATCTGTTAACATATATAATCCCTCTTTTACTCAGATTATTGCCGGTTAGGATAGCCTCATTCGCCACTTCCCACGCAAAAAAAGGCTACACATTTTGGAGCTACCGTCTTCCAAACTGACTTCCATGGGAACAAAAACCCCTCTCTATCGGACAGCTTAGAATAGTAGCCTTTGACTGAGAATTTCTTGTCCTTTGACCCTTCCCAAACCACCCTATCACTCTCACAACCAACTTTTTGAGCGTAAAGAAGCTCAAAAAATCTCGTCACCGATTCCATCTCCCAATCCTGAAAGTTTCTCCTAAACGTTGGATTCCTGATCATCCGAACTCCCTCTAAAGATAGCACCGAGCTAATCAAGCAATCCTTTTCCCTAGCCATAGAGAAAAGCTCAGGAAAGGATCTTAGCAACTCCGCATCTCCGCACCATTAGTCTTTCCAAAACTTCACCGTCGCCCGTCCCGATCTCAAAAGATATGTTTCTACCAAAAGCATTCCATCCTTTTCTTATACCTTTCCACACTCCTACCCCAAAAGCCTCGGTGGTCCCTGCCGGAAACCACAGATGAGACCCTGATCCGTACTTGCTCTCCAGTCTCCACCACTTTCCTCCACAAGGCCCCCTTATCTGTCAAATATCTCCACAGCCACTTCCCAAGCAAAGCATCATTAAACAACTTGAGGTTCTTAACACCCAACCCCCCTTTCCCTAAACCTGAGCAAACTGAATCCCATTTGACAAGGTGATATTCTCCGTTTACCAACACTGAAAACCTTGCCGAAGAAATGCAAAAATAGACCCACCTCCTCAACTTGTCGCCAAATCCCATCCTTTCCATAAGGTCCATCAAACAGCCCCAATTTACATGATCATACGCCTTCTCAATGTCTAACTTGCAAAGAATTCCCGGAACTCCACTTTTAATCCTAGCATCCAGAATTTCATTGGCGATCAGTGATGCATCAAGAATCTGCCTCTCCTTAACAAAGGCATGCTGAGTCTCGGAGATGACCTTTTTTTTTTGATAAGTAAATATAAAGATAAAAAGTCTCGGAGATAATCTTGCCCAACACCTTTCTCAACCTCTGTGACAACACCTTAGAGATGAGTTTGTAAACCCCGCCAACTAGACTGATAGGTCTGAAATCCTTCGCATCACTGGCTCCTTTCTTCTTTGGGATCAATGCGATGAAAGTAGCATTGAGACTCATCTCAAACTGCAAGCTTTCGTGAAAGGAATTAAAAACCTTCATAATATCATCCTTCACCACTTCCCAGCAGTGCTGAAAGAAGGCCAAGGAAAAACCATCAGGCCCCGGGGCTTTGTCCCCACTCATACTTCGAAGAACTGCCACCACTTCTTCCTGTTCCTAACCATCAGCATCTTCTGAATTCAGAGATTTGAAACTGACCACCCAGATCAGCTCTCCACTCACTACTGTCCCTGTACAGATTCTGATAGAAACCCACAATGCCTTCCTTAACCTCTTCATAATCTTGCAAAGTAACTCCATCTATGGTGATCTTCTGAATCTGATTCGCTGCAGAATGAGCACTCGCCATACGCTGAAAGAACTTAGTATTTTTGTCTCCCTCCCTTAGCCACTGATTTCTGGACTTTTGCCTCCAGCTTATCTCCTTTCTTTTAAGAAGACATATTTGAAAAAAATCACTGAATTCTGAATTCTTGTACAGTATTTGAAAAAAAAACATTGTCCATCTTGTCAAGTACTAAAATTGAATTGTTTATTCCATATTCATTTTTTTTCTTATGATGCGCAGGTCCCTATAGTACCATATGGTGGAGCTACATCAATCGAGGGTCACACTTTGTCTCCTAATGGAGGCATTTGCATTGACATGACTCTAATGAAAGTATGAACCATTTTTTCTGTTGCAACTCATGTCACATATCAATAGGCATTTCGATCATTCATTATTATTTTATACAAGTTGAATAATAACCTGAATGTTAGCTTTCATCTTACATTTTTACGGATTGGCAAAGGAATCTCTATTGATTTTTTAAATGCCTTCAATTTTCAGCTTGAATCCTTGTTATCATAACCTTGGTTAGTGGTGTTCATCTGCTAGAAATGGATCAGGTCTTCATGACGATTGATGTGCTTACTATGCCACTTGTCATTGTGCCATTGTGTTTGAATCTTTTACACCATCTAATGTGACCTACTAGTTCTGGTCTGATGGTGAGATTTTACCACTACAAGCGTTCTTTACCTAGGGCCAGGGGCAATAACATTTATAATGTCTTCCAGTCATTTCTCAGTAAATGTGTTTCAGAACCATTATGTGGAATATTTTGAAGCTAATGTAGCTTTATACATTGTTCTCTTTAGGGTGTGCTAAGTGGGGTCAGTCTTATTTTCAATTTACTTTCGCTGCCACATATAGTTTTTGTGCTAAGTTATGATCCAACAGTTGGTCCATTGGTAGTAGTGACTGCACTCGTTTGCACTATTTTTGTCCCATTCGCTCTGTCAAGTTTCCAACTCTGGTCAAGGTTGAAAAAAAAACTAAACCATCAGAACGAAACACATAATTTTGCAAATATCAAACTCAAGGTACATTATTGTCGAAGCTGAAACATAATTCCAAAACTAACAAAATTATATCTAAAGTCAAACTAATAACTCAAGTTAATATAATGATAAGGGAACTATAAAGATGAGAGAAAATTGCCTAAGATGATTTGGGTGCATAAGAAGTAGACCAATAAGTATGATAGTCTGTAAGATGTTAACATGAACATTAACGTCAGCTGTATGAAGATAATATTGTCAAGAGCAATGCTAGAGGTTGGGAAAGACCAAAATGACATTGATGTCAATTTCCAAGGAGAATGCGAACGAGTGTGAGAATACAATGGCATGAAGATGGAGGATACTTTTGGGACAAGGGATGAGTTGAGTTGAGTTCAAGTACGATTAACTTCTCATGATTAATCAAAATAACTACTACATTATTTAAGCTAATTTCTCGTCCTTATTTTTGTATTTCCTCTCCTACTAATCTAATTCATTTCTTTTCTCATCAAAAAGAATAAAATGAAGATCTTACAATGACTTGTTTTTGGGTTTTGATCAATTCTGGCTTGTTACATAGTGAGTTGCATCTTGACTTTTGTCCCTATGTGATTGGCAGTATTTCTTTTCCATTTACTTTTTATATTCTGTGTTCTTTCTGGGAACATCTGGGTATTAGAAATCATATAATGATAATACAGAGCGAGTCCTATGAATTCTTATCGTTAACTGTCTAATCTGTAGCGGGTTAAAGCATTACATGTTAAGGACATGGATGTGGTTGTTGAGCCTGGGATTGGATGGATGGAGCTTAATGAATATCTAGAGCCTTATGGTCTATTCTTTCCTCTCGATCCTGGTTAGTTTTTCTCCTTTTGTTTTACACTGTATGTTCTTTTTCTGACAAAAGTTTCCTGCTTCATTTGCACTTCCTTTTTTTTTTTTGAAAAGAAAAGAGTTAGATTAAAAAGAGGGAAAATACAAAAGGACGGACAAGAAGTCCATCATAACAAAAGGAAAAAGAATAAGCAAAAAGCAAATACAAGTAGAGCAACTAAAAGAGAAGCTCGTACCAGTCGTGCTGAATATCGGAGAGCGGAATCCCACCTAAAGCACCCTTAGCTGAAGCCCAAATAGAGGCTTAGCTGAAGCCCAAAGAGAGGCCATAAAAGTCACTCTATCCCACAAAATTTTCAATTATAAGGTCTGATCTCTGAAAATTCTGGAAGTTCCATCCACAAGCACCACAAAAATAGCGAACACCCCAAGTGATTGGGACCAAGGCTGAGTTGAATTAAGTTGTTGTATGTTGTGGAAGCTTTGGGGAGCTTGAAAGAGGATAAAGCCCTGGGTCCAGATGGTTTTACATTAGCTTTTTTCAAGCATTGTTGGGAAGTAGTGAAGCTCGACATCATGGAGGTATTTCGATCTTTCTTTGAGGAGGGGTTCGAGAAAAGTCTGAATACTTCGTTTATTGCTCTCATCCCAAAAAGAAAAGGTGCAGATGAGTTAAAGGACTTTAGACCTATTAGTCTCATTGACAGCATCTACAAGTAGAGCTGTCAAAATGGGCCAAACCCATTGGGTTGGTCCGCCCCGCCACTAGTAAAAGGTGGGTTGGGTCTTAAAAATACAACCTCGCTAGGAAGCGAGCTTAATGGGCTAGGCCCGCACGGGGTGCAGGTTGGAGCGGGGCGGGGTGGGGCGTGGGCAGGTTGGTCCGCTAATTCATAAATTATTTGTGTATGTATATGTAGTTTATATAAAATGCTCAATATATGTAATTTGAGAGGGGAAAAGAGGAAAGTCTTCAAATTGGGGCGCAATAACGGAGGAGAGAAAGTCAAGGGAGAAAAAGTTGATCCATTTCGTTCAGGTGCCGGAGGAAAACGAAATCGATGAAAGCAAGGAAGATTTCCTACACCTTCCCCTTCTCGGCTTAATGCGTTGCCTCTGCTCTCTCAGCTCTGTCCGTTCATTTCTTCTGTAATTGCATGACACGATTTGAGATCATGAGCAGCAGAGGAGCAAGAACCGGAGTCTTCGTCCAGAACAAGAGGAGGTAGAAAGAAAAAAAAACTCTAAACACCTGCCAATTCATAGGCCATACCCACGAGCACTTGTTTTATGTGATTCGGGGACCCAGATTCTCTCTCAAAGAAGGATTGCATCAAGTTCCTATAAAGCAGCCTTGACTTTACTGAGGTAGTGAACTTTGAATTATTTAGGTATTCCTAAGGTAATTAGCATATTGTTGCCTGTGATTCTGTGAATTTTCTTTCTCACTTACATACTAGCATACATACAAACTTGAAACTCCTCTTTGCCAATGTTTTTAATTTCTTTTTAGGCGGGTTGGTCCACCCGCCCTGCAACCCAAGGTGGGTTGGGTTGGACCAACGTATTTCCAGTCCGCCATTTTTGCGGGTTGGTCTGCCCCTCCCCATTGGTCTGTGCTGATTTCGAAGGTCTTGTCGGCCAGCTTTCGTGGGTGATCGCCAGATTTTGGATGCAGCTCTGATAGCTAATGAATTGGTGGATGCGAGGGTGAAAAGTGGGCATTTGATCACGTTAGATGGGATTTCCTGATTTATCTTCTAAACAGAATGGGGTTTGGAGAAAAATGGATGAAGTGAGTTTTTTTCTGACAGTCAGGTACTCTATTCTGATCAATAGGGAGCCTGAAGGTTTTATTTCGAGCTCGAGAGGGCTTTGTGAAGGGGACCCCCTTTCTCCCTTTCTGTTCATTATGATCATGGAGGCTGTCAGATCGATAAGGCAGTTTCAGGTGGTTTTATTAGGGGTTTTGAGGTGGGAAATGATCCATGGTGGGGTGTTTCAGTTTCTCATTTGCTGTTTGCCGATGATACCTTGGTTTGCTGCTATTCGAATAATTCTCAGTTGGGGTTATCTTCGTTTAATCTTATTATTCTTCCAAGCAATGTCGAGGATGAAGATAAATGTTTCGAAGTGTGAGTTAATCCCTATAGGTAGAGTGGATAATGTGGAGAGTCTGGCTTCATTCTTTGGATGCAGATCTTCTAGTCTCCCCACGACTTATCTAAGTATGTCTTTAGGTTCTTCTTTCAAAAATGTTAATGTTTGGAATTCGGTTGTAGACAAATTTGAAAAGAGATTGGCGGGTTGGAAGAGGCAGTACTTGTCTAAGGGTGGAAGGCTAACCTTGATTAAGAGCACTCTTTCTAATCTCCCCACTTATTTCTTCTCCTTGTTCGATGCCCCTGCCTTGGTGATAAAGAGAAATGAGAAGCTATTTCCTTTGGGAAGGAGTTATGAGAAGAAGAAATTTCACTTAGTCGGTTGGGAATCTGTCTGTTCCAGCAAGGAGGTTGGGGGCTTAGGAGTCAAAAATTTCAAATTCTTTAATAAAGCGCTGTTGGGTAAGTGGTTATGGAAGTATTTTGTTGATAAAGAGGCGTTGTGGAGGAGGATAGTGATGAGTAAATATGGTGTGGGCAATCATCTGTGGTTCCCTTGTGAAATCCTGTCCCCTCATGGGTCTGGTGTCTAGAAAGGAATCATGAGAGGTTGGGAGGTTTTTAGCAGATTCATCAAGTTTGAGATTGGTCTAGGTAATCAAGTCAGATTCTGGAAAGACATTTGGTGTGGGGATACTACTTTGCAGATTCTGTTTTGCTAGATTATATAACATCACGGTTAATAGAGATGAACTGGTGAATGCTCTCTTAGTTAATCATGGGGGACCAGATCTTTGGAGCCCTGTTTTTCGCAGAAATTTCCTTGATTGGGAGATCGAAGAAGCTGTGCAGTTTGTGGGTCTGCTTCACGGATTTAAAAGGCAAGGGTCGAGAGAAGATAAAGTGGTGTTGGAAGGAGCCAAGAACAGAACAACATTCACTGTTAAATCTTTTTACTCAAAGCTGAATGGTAGAGACAGAATCTTGTTCCCATGGAAAGATATATGGAAAGCTAAAATCCCTAGAAGGGTGGCTTTTTTTGTTTGGGAGGCAGCTAGGGGGGCTATTTTGACGGGGGAGAATTTGAGATCTTGTGGTATGATTTATGTCAACCGGTGTTATATGTGTAAGAATGAGGAGGAGAATGTGAACCACCTGTTACTGCATTGCCCCTGTTAGTAATTGGGCTTGTGGCCCGATTATTTAGTCCCGCCCACATGGAATATATTTATATTATTATTATTGGTTAATTAGTTTCCTAATCCGAATGGGTTTAGGATTGACTTAACCTACAAGATATAGGGTTTCTTGATAATAATATAAATAGGGCAACTAAAGTGATAAAACCCTAATCCCAAATTTGAAGAACACGGCTTCAACAAAGTGCCGCCCCCTCTCTCTCCCCAAAATCTATCTCACCAAAATACTCCCTCTAGCCTAACCATCAAGAGGCTTGGATTTGCGGTGTGAATCAGTATTGATATCCGTGCTCCGTGATATCAATCCGACGAGAGAGACTTACAAGTTTGTTGATCGTGACATACGAAGATCGTAGCTCAAGCCGAAAGTCTTTCGCTTCGCTCAAAGTTCAAGTTCGCATAAGGTAACTCATGATTACTGTTTGATATCGAACTTGTGTGATATATGTTTAGATATATCCTTCAACCCCATTGTGAGGGAGTTATGGAGTTTCCTCTTCCTATCTGCTGGTGTTTCTTGGGCCATGCCCAGATCTGTTAGATTTGTTATTGAGCTGATATGAGGATGGTCGTTAGTCAAAAGGAGGAAGAATGTGTTCTGGGATTTTGCCCCTGCAGCAGTTTGGTGGACCATCTGGGAAGAGAGGAACATGAGGGCTTTTGAGCATAGTTGTCAAAGGCGAGCGCCTTTGGCGCTTGAGGTGAGAGGCGAGGCGAGGGTGTAGCGCCTCATGTGTCCTAGGCAAGGCGATGTGCAAGAGGCGCTGAAAAGACGACGCCTTTGGCGCCTTTTGGAAAGTCGTGAGGCGTTAAAAGATTGTGAAAGTCGATCACTTACGTTATTTTTTAAAATTCGGATACACCGAACGAGGGTAGCCGGGAAATTTTAATTCCAGATCTAGCCTCCGATCTTCACTTTCGATCCAATCTAAGGCCACATCTGCTATCATCGTGACTAGGCGAACAGATGTGTACCTTCGCCGCCGTCGGAGGTCGCCGGAATTGGAGTCACGCGCCCCACACACCGGCGTCGGATTTTTTTGCCGGATGTCCACAGACTTGTTCGCCGGTGACTATACATGTTAGTCTCTTGCTTGGTTTTTGGATTGGGGCAGTTTCAAGCTATTTTTGGTCTAATTCTATTTAATTGGTCGCCAGATTTTTTATTTTATTTATGTACTGTGGATTTGGAACTGAAAATAAAAAGAATTGGTTATCTCTATTGAAAAAAGGCTGTACAGATTTCTAAACTTTCTAAGATCTATTCTAGGAAAGTATAAATCAAATCTCCTATAATTATTCTCCTACAATTACTCTCCTATAATTATGCTATAATATTTACCATATTTAACAATCTCTAATGGCCAGTTTATTCCCATATTTATCTATTTGACATGTTTTTGTTGAAATTTGTTAAACTATATATACATATATATATATTATTTATTTATTTATTTATATATATATATATTTATTTATATATATATATATATATATATATATATATATATATATATATATATATATATATATATATATATATATATTTATGTATATTATTTCCGTGAGCGCCTTTTGAGCGCCTCGCCTCGCCTTAAATTTGGACCTATCGACTTTTTAGCACTCGACTTTGACAACTATGCTTTTGAGAATATCGAATCAGATGTCAATGGAATTAAGAAGAACTTCCTTCTGTCTTTGCACTTCTGGTGCTATATAGCCGATTCTAATTATGAAGATCATTTTTTGTAGATAGCAAGGACAGTTCTTTGTTTAGACTATTTTTGATCTTGTATACCCCCAGTGTACAAGGATGCGTCACCTTATTTGGCACTTGTTTATAATACTTTACCTTACTTATAAAAAATATTGAGAATGAGATGACTCGATCACTCAGGCAAATAGGAAATAGGAACTGGTAGGGTAGGTTGTAGGACTTGATTGTTCCTCGAAGGGGGGGTGCGGGGGGCGTAGCCCACCGCGGTACGGACTGTTGGGTTTTGGATAAGGCGGACGCATCATGTTGGTGCAAGGTGACCACTTTCTCTTAGTTGTTTCGGACCAAGCTACTGTCAAATGGGCAGTTGCCTAATGTCGATGTAAGGTGACCGCCTTGTCCCCTCGGCAGTTTTGTCCAGTTTTCTTAAAAGGGCTTTCAGGGTTTGGTATTGTATTCCTATATATAATTGTAACCCTAGAACATTTTCAAAGTTGACTTTAATAAAATTTCGATACTCCGTTGGCCCCAATCTCTCTCTTCTTTGTGATTGATCTTGTTATACTTTGTTAATTTGTTTGCAAAGTCTTCCGCTGTGTACAACAAAAAAAAAAAACATTCTGCATTTCTCTGGTTAAATTTTCGGTGATGGTGAATGGCGAACCTGCTGATTTTTTCTCCAGTTCGAGAGGTGTTTGCCAAGGAGACCCGTTATCACCTTTTCTCTTCATCATTGTCATGGAAGCTTTGAGCAGGCTCTTGATGGGTGCAGAGGGAGGCAGGAGGCTTTATCAAGGGTTTTAATGTGGGGAGGCCTGGTTCTTCTGCGTTGGAAGTGACTCATCTCTTATTCGCTGATGACACTTTGGTATTTTGCGAGGCGAATGCTACTCAATTAGGATACCTTCGTCTGGTGTTGTTATTTTTCCAAGCAGCCTCGGGTCTTCGTATTAATATAGCTAAGTCAGAGATCTTTGCGGTAGGTGAAGTTAATAACGTGAATCTTTGGCTAATTTTTTTGGGTGTCAGCGAGCTGTTCTTCCGACGTCATATCTTGGGCTCCCTCTTGGAGCTCACTCAAACAGCAAAACAATCTGGAATCCGGTAATTGAAAAGTTTGAAAGGAGGGTGTCAGGGTGGAAGAGAAAGCTTCTGTTGAAAGGGGGTAAGCTGATTCTAATCAAAAGCACCATGGCGAACCTTCCCACATACTTCATGTCAGTTTTTAACGTTCCTGTTTCAGTGGCAAAGAGGCTTGAAAAGCTGGAAAAAGGGATTTTTTGTGGGATGGTCAGGAGGATTCTCGTAAGTACCACTTGGTAAAGTGGAGTTCAGTGTGCTCTAATTTGAAAGGGGGAGGGTTGGGGATTAAGAAGTTGAGTCTTTAATTGCGCTTTATTGGGTGAATGGCTGTGGAGATTTTTGGGGGAGAAGGAGGTTTTATAGAGAAGAGTAGTGGTCCGGAAATATGGGGAAGGCGAGCACGCGTGGTTTCCTAGAGAGGTTCAGTCGACGTATGGCGTTGGCGTCTGGAAGGGTATTCGGTAGAGGTGGGAGATGTTCAAAAAGTTGATCTATTTTGTAGTAGGTAATGGAGAGACGGTCAGCTTTTGGCAGGATAGGTGGAGCGGTGAAAGGGAATTATCGAGAGAATTCCCATCCCTCTTTAATCTAGCTGTTAACAAAGAGGAATCAGTAAGTTCAGTCATGAGCAAAATTAATGGGGTGTTCACTTGGAATCCAGTCTTTCGTAGAAATCCCTTTGATTGGGAACTAAATGTGCTGTGTCAGTTCATGAAACTCTTATATGAGCAGAAAGTTTCCAGTTCTATGGTCGATAAGGTTTGCTGGACAGGGACTAAAAAGGGGAGTTCTCTGTTTAGTCTTTCTACGAGAAATTGTCGGGGTCTAATGGAGTGTTTCCTTGGAAGATGGTGTGGAAATCAAAGGCGCCTTCTAGAGTGGCTTTCTTCATGAGGGAAGCTGCTAAGGAAAGGATGCTCACAGGGGATAATCTTTGGGTTCGTAACATAATCTACGTAAACCGGTGCTATATGTGTAAAGGAGATGAGGAGTCCACGAATCATTTGCTTATTCTTTGCTCAGTGGTGAAGGTAATCTGGGACTATGTTTTTAAAATCTTCCAGTTGCATGGGTCATGCCTGGGCAGATCATGGATCTTATGCTCTGTTGGAATCTGTATAAGAAGCGAAGGAGGAGTGGTTGCTGGGATGCAGTTCCGTTGGCAGTCTGCTGGGCAGTGTGGCTTGAGAGAAACAACAGAGCTTTTGAGAATATAGAGAACAGTGTGGACAAACTTAAAGAGAGGGTTTTCAGATCTTTGTTCTTTTGGTGTCATGGGTCGACTCTAGAGTTTTTGGATAGTTTATCTATGAGACATAATTGATGTAGATAGTTTCCTTCCGATGTAAATAGGATGCGTCACCTGTTTTGACGCTTGTTTTATTTATCTTTACTTATCAAAAAAAAAAAGGAATAAAAGAAAAACATAGTGAGTAAAGTCAGTTCCAGAGCACAGCAGTCCCTCATTCATTTATGATCTTAAAATGCTTAAGATTGATTCTTTTTTCTTTTTCTTGACCTTTCTTCAAATTCATTGCACTGAAATAAGATATGATAGCTAGGTAGGGTATTTGTAATTCTTCTTATGATCAACTTCTGGTATAGGCGCGTTGAGCGTAGAAATTTTTACGACTCGATGGTTGTTAGCAAACCTATCATCAATTTGCTTTATGCTTGTTGGGACTGTGAATTTGACCTGCCTATGGGACAAGTCACTTATTGGTTATGTTTCTTAATGTGCGCACGAGGTAAATTTTCTTTCCTTTTGTTAGGTGATTGACATATAATCATTGAAATATGCAGGGCCTGGAGCAACCATTGGGGGGATGTGTGCCACACGTTGTTCTGGCTCCTTAGCTGTGAGGTTGACCTTTTATCTTGTTATTATCCATGAATTGTTATTGTTTTATTCGTATATTCTGCAAAATCAAACTCAAGCAGAAAATAATACTAAGAATAACAGTTATTAGGTTGATGTCTTGATGAAAATATCAATGGTAATGATAATGCAATTAGAGATGAATATGATGAACAAATAGGATAGCTGTCCTCCATTAGATTTTCCCTTCCTTTTGGCTGTTTCGTCCTTTTTCAAAATTTGCATTTGTTCAGGTGGATTTTTTGCTTGCAGTCTTTGTACTTTTCATATATCGATGAATAACATTTAATTTTATCCCTTTCACAGCATCCCCCACCCCCATCCCCACAATGACTATTTGGGTCAAGAAATATCTATGATACAGTGGTTTAGATCAAATGCTGAAAAAGTAGAAGAAAAAGAAAAAAAGTAGTTCTAAATAATTGAATTTATGTAGAGATTTGTGGGTAGTTTAGAGTCTTGCTTATTTCTTTGTTCTTTTTTCTCCCCCTTCCTTTTCTTCTTTTTTAGTTTTCTGTTGCCTCTGCTAGTTTTTGGTTGACTTCTTGTCCACATTCACATTCGCCTTCTGCCCTGCTGAATAAAACTAATTTACTTTTTTTTTTTTTTCTAACAATGGAATTTGAAGTAAAACTGTAATTACAAGAGGACACTGTTGGTTGGACATTTAGGTTCGTCCTAGTAGTTATGTGAATGAATTACTTCATTTTGTACCTTCACTTACAGTTCCATTCTTCAAATAAACTTTGGTCATCATTTTAGTATATATTTCAAACAATTTATGTATATGGTTCTGTCATGATTATTCAAATTCTTTAATTGGTGTAAGACTAAATTACTGATGATATAATTAGATGCGTAAAAGTCTTTTCATGATATAATTACAGTATTTATTATTATATATATATATAGATATATTATTGGTATTATTGAATGGAAGTGATAAGCAGAAGATTTGATGAAAACTTAGTCTGCATAGGGCGAGGATCATGATGTATGTGTGGTAATTTATTGCATGATTCTTTTCATATTGCTCTCCCAGTCATTTTCTTTCGCTTCATTCTCTGAAAGAATATGATCATACTTTTGATTTGTACAGGGTGTCGCTGTTTCTTTCATATTACTTTTGTTTGTAATTGTAATTCCAATAGATTTTCGTTTTGTTTCTTTTTCTTTGTTGAACTTGTTTGTCAAAGACTTATGGATGATTTATGTTCCTGATTTAATTAATAATCATGTTTTAGCATGTAGGTATGGGACCATGCGTGATAATGTCATCAATCTTAAGGTTGGTTATTACATTAACTTCCACCTAAATCATAGTCTTTTAGTATCAAAATTCATGTTGCCTTGCTTTGTAGGCTGTTCTAGCTAACGGAGAGGTAGTCAAGACAGGATCTCGTGCTCGAAAAAGTGCTGCAGGGTGCGTTCCTTCTATTCATCTTCAGTCTTTCTCTGATTTTTCTAGTTATTTTTTGGTTACCTATAATGAACTCTAGCTGCTGGATATTTTTATTTTCTTTTGGTTTTTGTTTGATAAGTTTCCACTTTCCATAATTTTGATTCTAAAATATATTGGAGAAAGATTTGCCAACCAGCTTTCCATGGTATTTGATCGCAGTTCTAATGGCTCATTATTTCATCTCTCTTCTGCATGTATGCTTAAATGTAGCAGAGAACTGGCGGCATAGATGTCTGGTAGTTTGTTAATAACAAATCGAGTTTATTTGATGCGCTTGTGGAACATGCTTCAATTGGAAAGTGCACAGGAGAGTGTCATATTATATATCACTATTTCTTTGTTTTATTTATGAAAAGTTGTTGTGTGTCACTGTCTCACTGATCAGTATACAAGTAGGAAATGCTACCTTACATTCAGTGTAATAAATCTTAAGCTCAAGTATGACAAGCTCAAGGTTTGTTTCTTAGTCAAAAATGTTGTTTGGGAAGACTAGGTAAATTAACAACATGCATCTAAAGCACCAAGACTCTTCCCCCTCGTCGGGGGTTGGGGTAGGAGGGGCTAAATTTCTCCAGCATGGTAGGCCTGTGCTTGTTCCCATAAAAGAAAGGATAGGTTGCGCCTTTTCTGCAATAACTGTATCTCCAATACATGCTCCACTTCCCTAGATATATTTTGATAATGTACACAGTTATAGTAAGCTTCCTTAATGGGCACATGTCGGGAGATAAGTCGTAGCCTTTTTTTTTATGGAAAATAATATTTTATTCAAACTAAAGGGAAGAATGAAAAATGAACGTAAGAGGGGCACCCGGTCCACTAGCTAAAGAAGAGAAAATAGAGGAACTTTTGGACATCTTAATGAAGCATTGAATCTGAGAAAAGAATAGAAGGTGGTAACCATCTTGTCAGTCAGAATTTTGCTGTGCCTCCGCAGTTGATAACTGTGCATCTGTAGTTGATAATTGGAACTTAGGCTTCGTATGGAAGGAAGGAATGGGGTGGAGGAATGGGAGTCTCATTCACGTTCTCCCTCCTTCCCATGTTTGGTACCCACGATTGTAGGTGGGAACCCTATTACTCCATGAATGAGATTCCCACATTAAGTGGGTAGTCCAATCCTTGCCTAGAGGGTGGGAATGATCCATTCCTTACTTCTTTTGTGTGAAGCATGTTAAATTCATCTGTTTTTATTCTTCAAATAAGATTTTTAATCATTATAGTTATTCTTTTTCTTATCCGAACACTTCAATGGAAACGATACGAGGAAACCCATAACTGGGAATCCCATTACGAGTAATGGGAGCCCTTTCCTTGTCTTCATTCCTGCCATCCAAATGTAGCCTTCGAGGAAGATGAATGGATGACACAACCCAGGGGGTTTCATTGGATTGAACTGGACATCCTAGATTCTTTCAACCAAGTAATGCACTTAGGATTTTCATAGCACAACACAGGAATCTTGTATTCAGTTCCATAAACTCTGAAGTAGGTCTCAGGTGGGAAGTAATGCCCCTTTGAGTGACATATTATTCATTGTGGACGAGTTTCCTCTCTCTCTCTCTCTCCTTATGTAGATCATCAAATAAGAGAGGTGAAGAATGAAACAAGAAATGAACATGCTTTGAGCAGGTAGAACGTAAAGACCCGTGATCAATTCGGAGTAACTGGTCTAAATGATCTTGAAGTACACAAGCAGGCTGCTAAGATGGCTTGTGAAACAGAGCTAGGTGCTTAATGTTTGAGATTATGCATATGTATATTGTTCGAAATTTGTGAGAGAAGATCTCTGTTTGTATCACTGATTCTTGAAACTGATCTCTCCCCTCTACGTATTAAGCAATATCCAATTCATTGGTCAGAGGTAAGTAAATATCCCTTGTTCTATGGATTTGACACCAGGATGAAATGAACATATAATCTCCGAAATTAACAAGCATATTGCTGCAATGCCTCCATCTTAGCTCCAAGAAATGAAATAGTTTGCAGATATTTATCATGGTCAATTTTCCAACAGGAAATTTAGCCATCAAGATCAAACTTCTTTAATTCTAGAATTTACCTGGTTGCAAAAGATGCCTCTTTGATTAATATCTGAATCTGGATCAAGGTCATTTCAGTTTTTATTTTCTAGCTTCGACTTGAGTTGGTTGTGATTCTGACCGTGTTCGACATAAACTTCGTGATAATTTTAAATCATACGACAGGTGTTCTTGTTATTGATGTTTCTAATATGTTGAGTCACGTCTAGGTTAATTGCTGGGATGTTACCTTACAAATATTTGTTAAGAAATTGCTAAGAGATTAATACATTAGAATGTTTTTTTGATAGACTTAGATTTCATCTTTTGTCTGCGGTTATTGTTCATCCGAAAGTTTATGATTTCGACTTTTAAGTGATGACCACACAGATCCTGAAAGCTTTTGGTTATGAAAACTTTATGCATTTAACATATGCTTATATTTGTTTTTTTTTTTTGGCTAAAATCCGAGTGATAAATTTGAGTAGGCCACATTGTTGACCTTTGTAATTATGGCGCAGGTATGATCTCACACGGCTGTTGATTGGTAGCGAAGGTACCTTGGGTGTGATAACAGAAATTACATTGCGTCTCCAGAAGATTCCACAGCATTCAGTGGTATGTTGACTTTGAGTTGGTACATTTGCTGTAATCTCAATCCAATATTAGGACTTCATTTGATTTCTCTTTGATAATGAGAATATGCTGAAAGTAGCCGCGGAACCGCTAATCATGTAGATTTGTGCACCAAATAGCAGCGGAAAAGGAAAATGTACAACAGTTCTGCTTAAACACCCACATTAGAACAAAAATTCCACAAGGCACTCATATTTGAAAGGAGTTTTAATGCCTTCTTTATTGTTTTGATCCTGAAGAAAAAAGGGACGGAAGATATTAAAGATTATTGAACAATTTGTCTTATTGGAGGTATGTACAAGATCATTGCATTGGTGTTATCTCTTTGGTTGAGGAAAGTTATAGGCAAGGTTATCTTAGATTCTCAACATGCCTTGGAGGGAGAGCGTCAAATTGTAGATTCATCTTTCAATGCTAATGAAAGTGTGGATGCAAGACTCAGAAGTGGAGTTCCAGGTTTGATATTGAAACAGCGTACGATCGCATCAATTTGGAGTTCTTAATCTATATGCTAAGGAGATGGTTTGGAGATAGATGGATGAAGTGAATTTTCTGTATTTATATTGTTCATTTTTTATTCTTGCGAATGGAGAGTCGGTTGGATTCTTTTCTAGTTCAAGGAGTCTGCGTCAAGGAGATCCTTTTTCCCCTTTTCATTTCCTTTTTGTTGTGGACCTTGAGCAGGCAGTTGGACAAAGCAGTTTCATTTGCGGCGTTGAGGTAGGAGGGAGGAGAGGTTCAGAAGTGGTGGTGTCTCGCTGGTTGGTTGTGGACGACACTCTTATTTATTGTGCAACGTTGTGGACGACACTCTTATTTATTGTGCAACAGATGCAACGCAGCTGGGTTACCTTCGTGATGCTGTGTTATTTTTTCAAGCTGTTTCCAGGCTCAAGGTTACATCTCTAAGAGTAAGATTCCTCAGTGGGGCCTTATCTATATCAAGCTTAAAGAGAATGGGATTTTCTGATGTACTCCGTCCGTTCCACCCAAAGAGTCCCCATTTGAAAAGTCTAATTATTAAGGGGTTATATTAATGCCATTAAAGTTAGTCATAATTACAAAAATAGTTAAGCACAAACAATGTACTTTCAACACAAGTGGAGGGTCAATACGAAATGTTATAAAAATTGTAAGCATAATTTTTGAAAGTGGACTCTTAGAGTGAAACATCCCAAAATAGTATAGGGGACTCTTTACCTGAAACGGAGGGAGTATGTCTTAAAGAGAATGGGTTTTGGGGAGAAGTGGAGGAACTGGATTTATTTTTGCATATCCACGGTGAGGTTTTCAGTCTTAGTGAACGGGGAGCCGGCCGGTTTTTTCCAAGCTTGAGAGGGCTGCGACAAGGGGACCCTCTTTCTCCCTTCCTCTTCATCTTGATTATGGAGGCCTTGAGCTGTCTTATTGATAAAGCAGTGGCAGGAGGTTACATTCAGGAATTTGAAGTTAACAGAGCTCCTTCCCCAAGTATTGCAATATCACACTTAACTTTTGCAGATGACACCTTAGGTTTTTGTGATGCTAGCAGAACTCAGCTGGGTTATCTCTGGTTGATTTTGTTATTTTTTCAAGCAGTGTCGGGTCTCAAGATTAATGTCTCTAAGTGTGAGATTATCGCTGTGGGGGAGGGGGTGGATAACGCGGTGGATCTGACTTCTTTCGTTGGTTGTAAGACAGCTAGCCTTCCTACGAAATATCTGGACTTCCTCTAGGGGCGCCGTTCAAGAGTACAGTTATGTGGAACTCGGTCATAGAAAGGTTTGAGAGGAGATTGGCGGGTTGGAAGAGGCAGTTTCTATCTAAAGGTGGGAGGTTGACTTAGATCAAGACTATGCTCTCTAACCTCCCCACGTACTTTTTATTCCTTTTCGTGGTTCCTGTTTCAGTGGTCAAGAGAATAGAGAAATTGGAAAGGGATTTCTTATGAGAAGGAGGTTTGGAGGAGTATAAGTATCATTTAGTGGGATGGGGTCAGAGTGTTCCAATTTGCGAAAGGGTGGTTTGGGCATAAAAAACCTGAGGAAATTCAATGGTGCCTTGTTAGGAAAATGGTTTTGGAAGTACTTAGTTGACAAAGAAGCGCTGTGGAGGAAAGTAGTGACCGGGAAATATGGGGAAGGCAGTCATGTTTGGTTCCCCTAGAAAGTGTTATCTGCTCATGGTTCAAGCGTATGGAAAGGTATCATGAAATGGTGGGATGCCTTCAATCGTTTCATCTCTTTTGAGGCAGGAAATGGGAATCGAATCAGATTTTGGCAGGATACTTGGTGTGGGGAAAAGAAACTTCAGCACAGATTTCCCAATCTATACAATATAGTGATTAATCAGGGAGAAATGGTGAATTCCAACCTTACAACAACTAATGGGGGCAGACTCGTGGAATCCGGTATTTCATCGAGATCTCCAAGACTGGGAGCTTGAGGAAGGGGTCCATCTATTGGAGATTCTGCATGCTTTTAAGAGGCTAGGTTCTGGTGAAGACAAAGTTGTTTGGGACGGTCCTAAGGATAGAAGATTCTCGGTCAAGTAGTTTTACGCGAAGCATGATGAAGATGCAAACAATCTTTTTCCTTGGCAAGAAATTTGGAAAGCTAAAGTTCCCAGCAGAATTACTTTTTTTTTTGCTTGGGAAGCGGCTAAGGAAGCTATCTTAATGGGAGATAATTTAAGAGTCCGCGTAAAGATCTACGTTAATAGGTGCTTCTTGTGTAAACAAAGCCCGGTGACGAGGGAGATTTGGAGCTGGTTCTTCCTCCCAGTAGGTGTCTCGTGGGTGATACCTAGATCGGTCATTGAGCTCCTTCGAGGGTGGTCTTTATATAAACACAGAAAGCAGAATTTTTGGTGGGATTCTGCACCTTTGGCGATTTGGTGGATCATTTGGAAGGAGAGGAACCAAAGGGTGTTCGAGAACCTAGTCTGATGTTGATCGAATTAAAAAGGAGGTGTATCAGACTCTTCGTTTGTGGTGTTCAGTAGATGACCCTGATATAGAAAACTCTTTTGTAGATATAGTGAACAGGACTATCACTTAGTAATTCTTTTGTCTTGTATACTCCTTGTGTACAAGGATGCGTCACCTGTTTTGATGCTTTGATTTATATATACTTTTACTTATATAAAAAAAGAGATTCCTCAGTGGGGGGTGTCGATAACATTCATTTTTTTGATAAGTAAATATTGTATTATATACCCAAAAGGCATCAAAATAGGCGACACGTCCTGTGTACACTAGAAGTATACCCTAATCTAAACTACAAAATTATAAAATTATTAACAAAATCAGCATCATAGTGATCAGAGCTAAGTGAGAAAGTGTCTAAGCACCAAAATAGACACTGTGAATTAGCACGTTCTTCATGTTAGCTGTGGATCCTTCTTCATTATCGAACACTATGATTACACTCCTTCCAAATTGTCCAGCAAATTCCCAAAAGAGCAGTTTACCATAACAAATTTTTCCTCTTCCGAGCATAAAAAGACCTGCACCTAAATATGTCCTTAGTCACTCTCGGCATTACCCAAGAAACTCCAAAGACACTCAACAGAAAACTCCATAATTCCGATACCACCGGACAATGAAGAAGCGGATGATTGACGTTCTCTGCATCTCTTTTACACAAAAAGCAACAATTAACATAGGTTATGTTCCTTTTCCTCAAATTTTTCCCAAACCATAATGGCTTCATGTACCGCTTCCCAAGCAAAGAAGACCACTCTATTCGGAGCCTTAGACTTCATCCCCACCTCTTCCAGTCAAGAGGTTATAATAAGATTTCACTGTAAACTTTCTGCTTGCTGATCCCTCCCACACTAACATGTCCTCATGCTGGTTGATTTTCTGAGAATACAGTTTATCGAAGAAACAAGCCAAGGAATCTACTTCCCAATCTTGCATGTTTCTTTGGAATGTGGGACACCAGGTTGCTCTGCCATCATTCATTTGTAGCACCGAACTGTCCATTGCTAAATTATATACACTAGGAAAGGCTCTTCTTAACTTAAGATCATCACACCACCTATCTTTCCAAGATAACATTCATAATCTGGCTTCTTTTTTTGGATGTAAGGTGGGGCATCTTCCTACCTTATAAATGGGTTTTCAGGTAAAGGCTTTATCTAAGAGCATAGTGACTTGGAATTCAGTTGTCGAAAGATTTGAACGCTGGTTGGCAGGGTGGAAAATACATTTTCTTTCCATGGGGAGTAGGGTAACTTTGGTCTAGACTCAGTTCGTTATCCCAGTTTCCGTGGGAGAGATATGGAGAAATTGGAGTGACTTTTTATGGGAAGGTGCATCCAAGGAACGAAAGTATCACCTTGTCAACAGGGACATTGTGCAATTTGAGAGATGAAGGATTGGGTGTAAAGAATCTTAAGCGTTTAGGCTCCGTTTGTTTCAGGGAAAATAACTTCCGGAAAACATTTCCCTCGTTTTCCGGTGTTTGGTAACCATTGGAATATGTAGTCAATGTAAAAGCTTTTTTCCAAGTCATCGAAAAATGAAGCCTTCTTAGGAAAATGACTAACAGATTCATTTTGCGTTAGTCATTTTTCAAATGTTCGAGCACCCTTCCGCCCCCTTCTACAATTACACATATTTACATAAACACACAATATTGCTATCAACAAATAAAGTTTTTAGAAATATAAACTTATGTTTTTTTATTGTATTTGTGCACACTATTTATAAATTATAATTTAATAAATACTCTCTACGTCCTAAAATTAGTGTCCATTATATTATATATGGACATCCCAAACATTATCAATTTTCTTTTTTAAACTTTTTTTTTTCATATAAATTATCAAATTTTTTATTCGTAATAATGAGATTGAAAAAAGATGGACCTTAATGATTTGATCACTAATGATAAATTGGGGGTTACTAAAGGAAAATTACTTGGAGTTAAAACACTATCTTAAAAATTAGTGTATATTCAATAGGGGCATTAAATATTTAAATATACTTTTTGTATTTAATCTTAAATTGTTTTCCATAACATTTTTCGTGTGTTTGTCAAACACCCAAAAATATTTTTCAACATATTTTTGAAAAGATTACCAAACACCTGAAAATGAAATCTTTTCATTTTTCTAAAATTATTTTCCAAAAATCATTTTTCGTGAAACAAACGGAGCCTGAATGGACTTTGTTAGGCAAGTGACTATGGAGATGCATGGTAGAGAAAAGTTCCCTTTGGAGGAAAGCGGTGGTGGAGAAGTATCGGGTAGGGGAGCAATTGTGGTTTCCCAATGCAGTTTCTATGTGTTACGAGGTGGGTGTTTGGAATGGGATTTATAAGGTTGGAGCTTATTTAAGCGTAATGTTCTGTTTGAGGTAGGAATGACACTCAAATCATTTTTTGGAAAGATAAATGGTGTGGCAAGATAGAAATGTCACGAGCATTTCTGATTATCTACAATATTGCAGCAGATAAGGATGTGTTGGTCTTAGCTATTAATCATTATCAGGCTGGTACTCTTGGAATCCCATTTCAGAAGGAATTTTCAAGACTGGAAGCTGGAATCTATTGCTGCATTATTAGAGCAGTTTTATTCGCAGAAAGTTGTTGGTGGATGTAAGCTTGATATACATTGTTGAGCACCTATCTAACAACTTAAGCTTTTAGATGAGTTTGTAACTTAACATGGTATCAGAGCTATGGTTTGGCTAGGTTGTTGGTTCGAGTCATCCCACTTGCATTTGTTACCTGGAATATAGTGAGTGCATGTTGCCGCTCTGTTTGGTTTGTGCTGCCCTTGGTGAGGCATGTTTTTATATTTCTCCACGTGTGGACGGGTCACACGTGAGGGCGAGTGTTAAGTTTGATATACATTATTGAGCCCCTATCTAACAATTTAAGCTTTTAGATGAGTTGGTAACTTAATAGTGGAGAAGACCCTTCTTTGGAAGGGTTTGTTTACAGGGGATAACTTGCAGATTCGTAAAAAGATCTCTGTAAATTGGTGCTATATGTGCAAGGGAGAAGGAGAGTGAATAATTTATTATTGCATTGTCCAATTGATTGGCAATTGTGGAGTGTCTTGTTCTTCTTGTTCCATCTATCTTGGGTTATGCCCAGTTCAGTTAGGGACCTCTTGCTCAGTTGGTCTCTTGGTCCCTACATATGCGAAGGAGGAACAGTTATATTTGGGATGTCACTGCTCTGTTTTTTGGGACAGTTTGGAATGAAAGGAATCGTAGGGCTTTTGAGGATATTGAAATGTCTATGCAAGGTTGAAGATGTCCCTGCTTTACACTTTGTTTTTTAGGTGCATGGAGTCAGTGTCGTCTGTGCATAGTTCTTTTGTAGAGTTTTTGGACAGTTTTATTGTGGGCTAGGCCTTTTTGGTGAGTATACTTCTAAAGTTCACAAGATGCGTCACCTTGTTTTGGCGCTTTGTGTTAATTCTTATATCACTTAAATTGTATATGAAAAATGATTCCCATAACAGGAATTGGGTTTGAGTAATTGTGTGAACACGACACGACATCGTTGTGGAAGTACGTAGACCCTTCATTGTTGCTAAAGTACCTGCGTGAACACAACATGACATGGGTGTGCGTATGGCAGTTTTACACAACATTTTGTGCAAAATCTTAAGTTTGGTGGATGTATATATATATATATATGTATATATGTATATATATGTATATATATATATGATAAGTTATAATATATTAAACGCCTAAACACGAGACGCTTCCATGTATACAGGGAGGATACAAGACCAAAAATATAAGCTACAGACTATGCATATTATTAACAAAAAAATCCCCTACATCCGAGCCTATATCATTATAGACTGATACACATCCTCTTTAGCCTGTCTAAGTCCGACTCTTCATTCTCAAATATTCTTCTATTCATCTCCTTCCATACTTTCCACCAAATTGCCAAAGGAACATAATCCCATCTGCTTTCAGGATGGAAGAAGCAGATGTTGTCAAAAGGGGGAAGGCTGACTCTTATTAAAAACACGTTATCCAGCCTACCCACTTATTATATGTCCCTATCTGTGATTCCATCTTTGATTCGTGATAGACTAGAAAAATTGGAAAGAGAGTTCCTGTGGGAGGGTCAAGCGGAGGAGCGCAAATATCATCTTGTTAGGTGGGATAAGGTTTGCTCCAATTTACAGGAGGGTGGTTTAGGTATTAAAACGTTGAAGAATTTCAATTTGGCTCTTTTAGGCAAATGGCTATGGAGATTTCTGGTTCCAAGAAATGATCTATGGAAGAATGTGGTGATTAGTAAATATGGCAAAGGGGATCACTTTTGGTTTCCAAAACCCATTGTTATTCCCTATGGAGTGGGAGTATGGAAAGGAATATGTAGAGGCTGGGAATCTTTTGCGAAGAATATTTCTTTTGAGATTGGGGATCTATCTTCTATCAAATTTTGGACAGATAAATGGTGTGGCAGAAATGTGGAGTTGTTTCCCTTGATCTTTTCACTTTGGCAAGGGATATGGACTGTTTGATTAGTTCAGTCCTTCAAATGAATGAGGGCAAAGATGTGTGGAATCTGATTTTTAGACAGTTTTTAAGACTGGGAGATGGAATCTTTTATGAGCTTCTTCGAAAAAAATTCAAGGTGTGCAAATAGGGGGAAGTGGAGTGGATGAAGTGAGGTGGGCTGGAGGAGGAAATGGGATATTTTCAGTCAAGTCATTTTACAAGGTGCTGCTTCATAGTAATTGCAGTCATTTTCCATGGAAGTCGATTTGACAAACCAGAGCCCCTAACCGAGTTGCTTTCTTTGCTTGGGAGGCGTGTAATGAGGCAATTCTTACGGGAGACAATCTGTGGAGAAGGAACAAGATTTTTGTAAACAGATGTTATATGTGCAAATCTGATGAAGAAAGTGTTAATCATTTGTTGATTCACTGCCGAGTGGCTAGGCATTTTTGGGATCTGATTTTGGGAATGTTAAAGATTGCGTGGGTGATGCCTAGCTCTCTTAAAGATGTGCTGCTGAGTTGTTCTATTTATAAGAGGAAAAGGAGGAATTTTTTTTGGGATACGATTCCTTTAGCTGTGGTGTGGACTATTTGGGGGGAGAGAAATAAAAGGGCGTTTGAGAATGAGGAAAGTTCTATGCTTAAGATAGAAGACACCATGCTTCGCACTATTTCTTTGGTGTTCTGAGTCTTCGGAGACTATTCTGACTAATTATTCTTTTGTAGAATTTGTTAATAGTCTTACTTTTGACTAATATGTATACTCCTAGTGTACAAAGGATGCGTCACCTGATTTGACACTGTTTTATATCATACTTATCACAAAAAAAGAAGATATTCCACCCACAAAGGAGCACCTAGGCATAGACCTAGAGATACCAGCTTGAACGAAGAAAGTATTCCACAATTCACTAACAACTGGACAATGAAAAAGGAAAGATTGACAGTTTCCTCCTCCTCTTTACACATGAAACATCGATTAACATAAATCCTCCCTCTTACTCTTAATTTCTCCCTGTCAAAATAGCCTCCCAAACAAAAAGCCACCCTTCTTGGGGCCTTTGTCTTCCAGATTGGCTTTCATGAAAAGTGACATTTACCCTCCTTCCTTAAACATGAGTATAAGGATTTCACAGAGAAGGTCTTCCTTCTATAGCCATCCCACATCAATCTATCCTCTCCCGAACCTCTCCTCTTAACATTGTATCGCTTTTTGAGCAACCTAGAAATGTCTCCTATCTCTGGAAGTTTCTACGAAACATAAGACCCCAAGCATCTCTCCCGTTTGAACTCACCGTTACAGAATCCACCATCTCATCTTGATTAGAAGCAGTATTGAATAAATTGGGGGAACTCCTGCTAAATAGAAAACTCTACGCATCATTTATCTGTCCAAAAATCTCCTTTTCTCCGTTACTAATATCAAAGGAAACCAAGCTCTCAAAAAAGTCTCTACCTTTCACAATGCCCTTCCAAACAGTCGATCCATGGGAATAAGACACTGCATTCTGAAACCAGATTTGACCCCCTACCCCATATTTACCCTCCACCACTTTTTTCCATAAAGCTTCTCTATCCTCCATGTATCTCCATAACCATTCACCCAACAGAGCACTATTGAATGTCTTGATATTTTTAACCCCCATACCTCCATTATGTGGACTACTGCAAAACCGCTTCCTAATTTACTAAGTGATACTTCCAATCTTCTGTATCTCCTTCCTACAAAAAATCCCTCTCCAATTTCTCAAGCTTCTTCACCACCGAGATAGGTACCACAGAAAGAGAAGCATATAGGTGGGCAAATTAGATCAAGTACTCTTGATCGAAGTCAAACGGCTGCCCTTAGACAAATATTGCCTCTTCCATTCCGCTAGTCTCCTTTCAAATCTTTCTATAACCGAATTCCACACCTCTACATTCTTGAAAGAAGCCCCTAGAGGGAGCCCCAAGTATTTTGTCTATCTTGCACACGAAAAAATCTGTCAGGTTCCCTATATTTTCTACAATCCCGAGTGGAATAATTTCACTCTTAGAAATTTTATCTTCAACCTCGATGCTAGTTGAAACAGTAAGAGAGATTTGCCTACCTCGCAAAAAAAAAAAAGAAAAAAGAAAAGAACTGGCTGTCATCTGCGAACAATAAGTGAGTGACTGAAAGTGCCGGTTCAGCGTCTTTATCAACCTTGAAACCCCGAATAAAACCGCTGGCTACCGCCTTATCAATCAAGCAACTCAATGACTCCTTGACCATAATGAATAGAAACGTAGAAATAAGGTCCCCCGGATGAAAGCCTCTCGAACTCGAAAAGAACCCCGAAGGCTTGCCATTATTCAAGAGTGAAAATCTGACCGTAGAGATACAAAAATAAAGCTACTTCTTCCATTTGTCCCCAAAACCGCAAGTAAATACATAAAAAAAATCCCAATTGACATGGTCATAAGCTTTCTTTGTGTCCAACTGGCATAACACGCTCGGAACCCCATAATTTGATGCCTTAATATTACGGAAAGTGTTTCGATTTTTAATTCTTTTGACTTGTATAATTCCTATGTACAAAGACGCGTCACCTAATTTGAGGCATTGATTTATATATGTGCGTTCTTATATAAAAAAAACCCCCATATCTAACCCTAGCATCCACCACCTCATTTGCTATTAAAGCGGCATCTAGAATCTGTCAGCTACCCACAAGAGCGTGCTGAGACTCTGAAATCACCTTGCCGATAACCCTCTTAAGCCGCGCCGAAAACTCCTTCGCTAATCATTTATACGCACCCCTACTAGACTGATAGGCCTACAATCCCTTAACTGTTCTGCTCCCTTCTGTTTCAGTATAAGAGCAATGAATGAAGCATTCAGACTTCTTTCAAAGCTCTCCCTTCCTCAAAAAAAGGATGAAAGACCTCCATGATATCTTGCTTGACCACCTCTCACGATCCTTGAAAAATGCAATAGAGAACCCATCCAGACCTGTAGCCTTATCTTCTTTCAAACTCCTTAGGGCTGCTACAATTTCCTCCTCACAAAAAGGCTGCTCCAGTAAGACCGCATCCTCTCGAGATATTGTTTTAAACGGGATCCTTTCATCTCCACGCCTCCACCCCCTCCATCCTTGTAAAGCTCCTCATAGAAATCCACTATCCCTTTCTTTATCAATTCCGGATCTTCCGTCAGGATGCCATCAATCTTAAGCTTTCTTATCTGATTGTAGCTAGAGTGAGCATAGGCCATGTGATGAAAAACCCAGTATTTTTATCCCCTTCCTCGAGCCACTAAATACGGGACTTCTGTTTCCAGCAAATTTCTTCCCTAATCAAAAGCTTACTAACCTCCAACTTAACCTCCTTTCGGTGAGCAAATTCTGCCTCCCCCAAACCACCTTCATCCTCCAAATCATCCAGCAGCTTGATTTCTTCCACAGCCATTTTAATTTTAGCCTAAATCTTCCTGAAAGTCTGATCCATACTTTACGATCCTCCTTTAGCAATTTAAGCTTCCTGGCTAACCTGAAACACAGTTTTCCTTCATCCACATAAGAACCCCACTTCAATTTCACCCACTCCATAAATCCTGGCTCCTTTAGCCACATGTTCTCAAATTTGAATGGGGTTTTCCTCTGCACTTGACTACCAAACTCAAGGACAATAGGCGAGTGATCTGCCTGGGGAGACTCCTCTGATGCCGCACAAACCTGTTTTTCCCAATCTGCAGTCATCAAAAATCTGTCTAATCTTGAGCATTGCTGTCTACCGCCTCCTGTGAACCAGGTGTAGGAACTGCCAACCAGAGGTAAATCCATTAATTCCGCCTCATTAATAAACTCATTAAAGTCTGTCATAGTTTGAGTCAAACCACTAGCCATAAACTTGAAATCCCCTCCCCAGTCCCCACACACCAAGGATAATCCATCTCTGTCCAACTGCTTTAACTCTGTCCATAAACTTGAATGATTCACCTCTGATGTTGGGCCGTAAACCCCTGAAACGCCCACATGAACCTATCCTTGTCTCCTTTAAATAAACACAATATAGAATGAGAAGCTTTCACTACATCCATTCCGGAGAAAATTCTTTTGTCCCCCATTACCAACACACCCACTGCTGCTCCTACGGCCTCAAGATGAACCCAATCCGACTATCTGTTCCCCCCCAAACTAAAAACCTTCATGTCATCCATCTTTTCTACTTTTATCTCCTGCAAACATACCACTGTTGGCTTCCACCTTCTACTAGCCTCTTTTTTTTAAAATTATCATTCATCCCCCATACTCCAACTCAATATTTTCAGATCCATAAATCGACTAGCAAGTGTGTTGAACCTTCGAGCTCCCTCCCCTCTTACTAGCTACCCCATCAAAATTAAAATTGCAACACAGGTTTTTAAGCTCCCTATTGACTCTCCCTTTATACTTACCTGTGTTGACTCCTTTCCTGTTCTTTGATTTGCCAATGCGAGCGCTCTCAATATCCAATAATAACTCCTCTATTTTGTCTTCATATCCCTTACAAGAGACCCCCAAAAAATTTCCAAAACTTTTTGCTTTGTTTCTTACCTAAACAGACATGTCTTTGCCTTTCTTTCCTCGGCTTCAAAAGCAAGTTCCTTCCTGTCCTCTGGTCTAACCATAGATATTGGCGTGCACTCCATCACCTCTTCTGTGTCTTCTCTCAAATCCCTAAGGTTGTCTCCTACTTCCCCTTCATTCAATGGAATTCCTGTGAGACCCTCCCCTGCTGTACGATAATCCCTCGACAACTCCACCTCCACCGAGACCCCTAGCTTCTCCAACTCGCACATGATCAGAGCTCTTTCCCTATTCTGAACCCATTGAATCACTTCCTCATCCACCACAAACCCCTCATTTGTCTTGCCCCTCCCCTTCTGAATTTGGTCTCAAATCCAGTACCTCCTCTCCACCTTTGACGCCAACTCTCTTATCTGAACGACTCGGACCCCTAGAATCATTGTTCATACTTGGGCTTGGCGAATCTCTCTCCTCGCTACGATCTTGGCCTGTCCTGTTCTCCTTCGAAGCAGACTTATTGCAATTAATTTCCCCACTTAAAGATGCTTTCTGTCTCAGTCCCTCTTCATCATCGTCAACACCATCATGTTCGTTCCTATTGCTTGGATTTGTCGACTCTTTAGCCAAACTTTGACTCAGTGATTGGTTCTCCTGACTTGGGTACTGATTCTTCCAACCCCCCTTAACCACAGACCCCTTGCTACTTAATCCCCCTTGCCCATCAAAATTTGACTGAAAAGGCCCAGTACCTCCTCGCGACCCTCGATGCTACTCGGACCACTAGAATAAATGTTCATACGTGGACTTTGTTAGATTTATTTGATCCTCGTAGTTGAGTCCATGTAAAATAGGGGCCAGTAATCATGAATTAGTTAACGCGCCAAACA
Organism: Codonopsis lanceolata; assembly: GCA_013146195.2. NCBI lineage: Eukaryota > Viridiplantae > Streptophyta > Magnoliopsida > Asterales > Campanulaceae > Codonopsis > Codonopsis lanceolata. Next base: position 149,215,081 of record CM028380.1, read on the forward strand.
AAAGTAGACATTAACTCCAATAGGGTTAGGCGATATATAGATATAAAGCTATATATATACACACACACAGAAAACAGAAATGGGTTGCCCCTACTACACTATTCAAACATCTACAACATAATTGTATATATATATACACACACACACACTGAACACAGAAACTACACTATTCAAACATTTACAACATAATTGGTTTTTTGTGACTGGACTATTGCTGATTGTTGTAAGCCTGTTATTGAGTAAACTTAGCAAACTCATGTGAAGAGACAAGAAGAGATTGTGGTGGGCATATGGCCATAGACTCAGTGGCACTCTCTTGAGTAGCAACTTTGGCAAACAATGACCGCTGTGTAGGCTGGGCTTGAAGCTTCCAACACTGTAAATGATCAGGTTCACCACAATAGTGAGGCACTCACCCATGACCTGATCCTCTGGCCTTGAAGTAACACCTCAGTGCTGTTCGGAACTCCTTAAAACTCCGAAAAGGCTCTACTTGGTTGCAATCTCACTTCACTAAACAACTGAGGTCAGTTTGTGCTCCCTCGGCCCATACCCAGTCCAAATCGGCACCTCTGGAGCCCTAGATCTTCAAGGGATTGTGCTCTAAAGCTCTGACACCATAACCTTGACTTCAACTAATATATGCATGATTACAACTACAACCTCTATGCTTCTAATATATTACAAAAACCTAACCAGACCAACCCATGGACTGTTGTTCAGTTTGGTTTGGCGCGGTTTTAGATTTCACGTGCTCAGCCCTGCAATATGCATTGAAATTTAGTTTCTGCCGTATGAAAGGACTGAGTATCATCAATCATTTGCAAAGAGAAATTTAGTTCTGGGATGCATCCTTGGATTCTGTCAGTTAATCCCTTCTGCAATCTCTCCCAACGTTTACTTGCTGTTGTATTTCTGAGCTAACGTTATGCTTTGATTATGGGACAGGTGGCCATGTGTAACTTTCCTTCAATTAAGGATGCAGCAGATGTCGCAATTGCAACTATGCTCTCCGGTATACAGGTCTGATATTTACTTTTCTTCTGTTACGAAACTCTCACAATCTTTCTGATGTCTAATTTTATTGCATTCCAGTAATTTAATCCTTATTCAAGGAATGACTTATGTCAGTATCATTTTTTGTATTAGTTTGTTATCTTCTGCTTTTTAATTCTATAATTTGTTTCCTCTTATTTTTTCCCTTTATTTATTATCATTACTAGGTGAAGAGGCAACCTGTAAGGCAGATGGTTGAATGTATACGTTGTTTACAAATTTAGAAGTAAATCAGAAACATTTAGACTAACAATAACAAATACTACTATCTAAATGAAGTTATTCATACAAAAATACGTTTTCATTTACATATCTCCACCACCCCATCCACAAGCATAATCAGATTGAGGGAGGTATGAGCAGCGAATACTGGCAGAATATTACAATCTTAACAATTCAAGCTTTTCAAAGCAACAAATCCATTGTTTCTAAAAAGAAATAGAGGGAGCATGTTGTTAACAAGAGCCACCCCTTGATGGCCCTCCTTGAAGACCATGACTACAAGTTCTTTCTCCATCTTTCCATGATTCAAGCATCAAAAAGAAAATGTTCACTCTTGCTTTCTTTATAAATTTACAAAGAAATTTTCCAAAGCTCATATGAAACTTATTGATCAATCAAGGAGGGTATAAATATAAATATCAAATCGAAATATACTCACTGTTCTCAGAGCCTCTTGTTTTCTTGGATCTTGTTTATGGCTTGTTACTATTAATAACAGGCTGCAAGCAAGAAATGGAAAATATTAACGTGATTAACTTCCAGAAGGCTTCATATAACAACATGGTATTACCTAACTACTTTAACACCAAGGCACCATCGAAGTATTATACAGTAAACTATCTAATTGAACCTGAATTATGAATATGGAATTAATATCAATTATAGTGGCCCCCCGATGACGAATTCTGTTTCACTACTTCAGGTTCATTGATCTTGTTCCTTCCTTTTCAAATGCCCCCACCTGCACTTGTCCATAAGCCATAAATTTTACATTATGACTTTCCTGCTATTGTTACCAACATCATCAAACTACGAATTACATCCAAACCTTGAGATGTAATGTAGGGGAAGTAAATAACATACTTGTTCTATGTGCATTCTTCATCTACTATGTTACCATACAAGCTGTAGGGTTATCTACAAGTAGAATATGCTTTATAATGAAGACATAAACACAAAAAAAGAATTTTCCTCGTAGAAAAGATCACTTTCAAAAAAGAAAAATTAAAGTAGTCCAACTTGCTTGGGAAGCTTTCCTTCTGTTCATTTTTGAGACCAATGCAATGACACGGAAGGATTGATATTATAGTTTTCTTCATGTCAATTAATCCACATTTCTAATATTTACGTGCCATAAATGTTAGCAATAACCCATATAACAAATGTCATCCTTTTTGCCCAATCCAATTTACAAAAAAATTGGATTTTATGAGAGAAGTCAATCTTTGGCTACAAAGGCATGAAACAAATTCCAATTCCCATACTTTTTTTTAGATAAGTAAATATGTATTATAGACAAAGAGCGACAAAACAAGTGTCATCGCGTCCTTTGTGTGTACACTAGGAGTATACTTAAAAGATTATAAGCTACAAAGATTGACCACAAACTCTACAAATGAATTCGCCTTGGGCCTAACTAAAGTTTGTGCATCAAAAAAACAGCAATTGAAGGATTCCGTTCTTTTTTTTTGATAAGTAAAGATATATATTAATAAAGAGGTGAAAAAGGAGGCGCATCCATGTACACCGGACGTATACAGAACCAAACTACACTAGACTACAACTATTTACAAAGTCCACAAAAGAATGATCTATGCTATCCGCCCAGCCTCATAGCACCAGTGAAATAGATTGCGCAACAGCTGGTCCTTTAATTGGTCCATCGTCCGTTCTACACTGTCAATGGCCTTGCTATTTCTCTTGCACCAAACAGTCCACCAGATACCAAGAGGAATTGCCTCCCAAATGGAATTTCTCCTCCAGTGTTTAAATAAAGACCAACCCAAAAGGAGATCCTTCACGGATCTAGGCATCACCATATTCCAAAGGTCCATCACAACTTGCCAGTGTAGCAAAAGATGATTCGTGCTCTCGCTACTACCTCTACACTTATAGCACCAATTGACATAGGCCTTGCCTCTCTGCCTAAGGTTATCTCCAGTAAGAATGGCCTCAAGGCAGGCCTCCCATGCAAAAAAACTCCACTCGAGAAGGAGCAGGAGATTTCCAAATAATTTTCCATGGGAAAAGAGGGTTATTCCCCGAGATCAGCGAGTAATAAGACTTTGACAGAAAAAACTTTATCTTTCGAAGCCCCACATTACCCTGTCGTCTCTGCAGATATTTTGGAGTGAATATAAGCGGGTTAAAAATAACACACTAGATTCCAATTCCCAGTCTTGGAGATTCCTCCAAAATACGGGGTTCCAAACCACGTTACCATGATTCACATGGAGCACTGAACTTACCAAAATATCTTTATCTACCGCCAAATTGAATAAATCCAGGAAAAGCCTCCGAAGCTCCACCTCCCCACACCAAGCATCTTTCCAAAATCTGATTTTCGAACCATTACCTAAAGCGAACGAAATATTACTATCAAACATCCCCCTCCCTTTACAAATCCCTTTCCAAACTCTGGAACCAAAAGAGCTATTTATAACATTCGGGAACCACACATGCTCCCCTCCCCATATTTACCAATCACAACTCTCCTCCACAACGCATTAGTCTCCACCAAATATCGCCACAGCCACTTTCCAAGAAGAGCTACATTAAACAAACTTAAACTTTTTAGACCTAGGTCTCCTTCCTTAATTCCGGTACACACTGTCGTCCACTAGATGATATTTACGCTCTTCCCCTAGCCCTTCCCAAAGAAAATCCATCTCCAACTTTACTATCCTCTTACGTACCGAGGCGGCATCACAAACACCGATAGAAAATAAGTTGGAATACACGATAAAGAGTTCTTCACTAAGATTAACCTTCCAGCTTTAGACAACAATTGTTTCTTCCAACCCGCCAAGCGCCAATCCACTCTCTCTACCACAGGATTCCACATAGCCTTATCCTTAAGAAGCTCCGATTGGCAAACCTAGATAGGACGAAGGGAGCTTCGAAGATGTGCACCCAAAAACCTAAGCTAATAGCTCAACATTTGCCACTGTCCCCACCGGGAGAATAACGCTCTTTGCAATATTGACTCTTAAGCCTGACACCATCTGGAAGAAAGAAAGGATCAAGCAAAGATACCCCCAACTGTTCAATCTGAGCATCACAAAAAATAAGGGTGTCATCTGCAAAAGTAGGTGAGAAACCATTTCTTCCGTTCCCCTGGATGACCCACACTTGAAGTCGCAAATGAAGCCCCCTGCCACCATTCTATCCAAAAGTCTACTCAACGCCTCCATGACCAAAATGAATAGAAAGGGAGAAAGAGGGTCTCCCTGTCGTAGACCATGGAACTGGGAAAAAAGCCCGCAGGGTCCTCATTAATCAACACTGAGAAGCGAATCGTAGATATACAAAACCAAATACACTCAATCCAGATATCACTGGAACCCATCCTTTCTAATAAATACAGCAAAAAACCCCAATTCACGTTATCATACGCCTTCTCGACAGGGGCCTTTCCTCATTCTCGAGCGCTCTTCGATTCCTTTCCTTCCAAATGACCCAACACACTCCCAAAGGGATGGATTCCCAAATGAAGTCCCTTCTCCTCAGCTTGTACAGAGACCAACAAAGGAATAACTCCTTGATTGAGCCAGGCATCACCCAAGAAAGATTGAAGCGACTGAAGATCGAACACCACAATTCGTTTGCCACCGGAATGCACATGTAACACCAATTCACTAACATTTTGCCTTGCCTCCTTAGGTTATCCGGAGTGAGGATAGTTTCATTCACAGCCTCCCGCCCAAAAAAGGTAACTCTTTCACAATATTCCAAGGAAAAGGACCCCTCTCAACATGCCCAAACCGAAAAATAAAGATCTGACAAATGATTTTATTCCTTGATCTCCCCCAAATTATCTTGTCTTTCCATTTCCCCGTCCATCCGATGTGAGTAAATAATCTTGGAGAGCTGAGCAAAGGATGCCACTTCCCAATCCTGAAAATTCCTTCTAAAAACTGGATTCCAGACGAGACTACCATTCTCAAAATGGATGACCGAAGTTACCATGGCATCCTTATCATCAGTGATGCTAAAAAGAGTAGGAAATGCCTTCCGCATTTCCAAATCCCCGCACCACTTATCATTCCAGAAACTAACCGAGGGACCATTACCTACTTCAAAAGAAATGCTTCACTCAAACAAATCCCTCCCTTCTCTTATCCCTTTCTACACTCCCACCCCCTAGGTTGTAGAAACCTCATTGGGAAACCAAGAATGATTTCCTTTTCGTACTTACTCACCACCACTCATAGTTGTCAAAGTCGAGAGGCGCCAAAAAGGCGATAGGTCCAAATTTGAGGCGAGAGGCGAGGCGCTAAAAAGGCGCTCACAGGAAAAATAGTAAGGAAAAATACATTTAAGTATATAACTTAACAAACATCAACAAAACATGTTATAAGTGAGCATAATACATAAAACTAAGTGTTGGAAAACTAGTGTTTTTAAGTGAAGTAAATAGGGGCTTTGAGGCACTAATTTATTTGAGAGTCAGTTATGTAATGACTAGGGTAATTGTGGGATTATGTTCTTCTCCGTGAATGCATAAGAATACTACATTTATTTGTCCAATTCGAATTTCGGATGAATAAGTTATAGAGGCTTAAAGTATGACATTGGAAGTGTTGGAAGTGGGTTATCCCACATTAGAAAAATATAAAAGGTTTGAATGGTTTATATACAAAGGCTCCCTTGTGTTGGGTAAGCTTGTATAGAAAGAACTATCCCTCCCACGCCCGCAGGGGGGGTGCGAATCAAGATCTAATTTGCCTTCGGCCGGCTAACTCGTGTGCCCGCACATTCGGTCGCTCATCGCCTCGCCCAGACCCTTTGAGGCGCCAATGCCTCCTCTCGCCTGAGGCGCCAAAGGTGCTCGCCTTTGACAACTTTGCCACCACTCTCTGCGGAAGAGCATCTTTGTCAGTTAAGAACCTCCATAGCTACTTCCCCATCAAAGCATTGTTGAACCTTCTGAGCTTCTTAATCCGTGAGCCTCCGCTTCTGGAACTTTCACAAACCTTCTCCCATTTCACCAGATGATACTTACCCTCCTCCATTGAACCCTCCCGCAAAATTCCCTTTCCAACTTCTCCAAGTTTGACACACTGCGGCTGGTATGGAGAACATGGACTTATAATAAATGGACAACGATGATAGAACACTCTTAATGAGAGTAAGTCGGCTCATTTCTGAATCTCAACACGCTTTTGTGGGAGGGCGACAGATCACAGAGGCAGTTTTGATTGCGAATGGGGCAGTAGATTCGAGGATGAAATGTGAATAACCAGGTCTGATCTGTAAACTTGACATTGAAAAGGCCTATGACCATGTCAACTGCGACTTTCTGATGTATATGTTATCCAGAGTGGGGTTTGGTGTACGGTGCAGGGAATGGATTGTTTTTTGTATCTCTACGGTGAAATTTTCGGTGCTAATCAATGGGGAACCTGCAGGTTTTTTTTCCTATTCGAGAGGCTTACGCCAAGGAGACCCTCTCTCTCCGCTCCTTTTCATCGTAGTCATGGAAGCCCGGAGCAATATCATGGATAGGGCAGTAGCTAATGGTTTCATTTGGGGTTTTAATGTGGGTAGGGTCAGGGGTGCAGAGGTGGTGATTTCCCATTTACTGTTCGCGGATGATACCTTAGTGTTTTTTGGGGCAGAGGCAGCGCAGCTGGGTTACCTTCGGATGGTGCTTCTATTCTTTCAAGCAGGCTCAGGCCTGAAGATTAATATTCATAAGAGTGAGCTCTATGCAGTTGGTAACGTGGGTAATGTTGACTCGTTGGCAGCTTTCTTAGGGTGCAAGACTAGAAGCCTCCCGATTTCTTATCTTGGTCATCCTCTTGGAGCTAGGTACAAGTGTAAAGACATTTGGAATCCGGTTATTGAAAGATTTGAATGTAGATTGGCCGGGTGGAAGAAACAATGCTTATCGAAGGGAGGTAGATTGACGTTAATCATGAGCACCCTTTTCCAATTTGCTTACTTATTTCATGTCTATCTTTAGAATGCCAATCTCGGTAGTCCAGCATTTAGAGAAGTTAGAAAGAGGCTTTTTGTGGGAGGGTCATTTGGTGGAGCGAAAGTATCATCTGGTTAGGTGGAAGATAGTTTGCCTTAGCTTGAAGGGTGGAGGCCTAGGGATTAAAAAATTAAAGGTTTTCAATACTGCTCTTTTGGGGAAATGGTCATGGAAATATTTGATTGACAAGGAAGCCCTATGGAGGAGGGTGCTGGTGGGCATGTACGGGAGTGGAGATCATAAGTGGGCTCCTAATGAGGTCCAAACCTTGTATGGGACTAGTCTATGGAAGGGCATTAGGAATAAATGGGAAGTAGTGAAGCGGTTTTTTTCCTTCAAAGTTGGAAATGAAGAGCTGATCCGTTTTTGGTGTGATAGATGGTGTGGCGATAGGGATCTGTGAAGTGTTTTCCTGTCTTTGTGTAGTATCGCTTCTCATAAGGATGAAATAGTTGGGTCTGTTTCTCAGTTTAATGGCGGTGTAGTGAATTGGAATATAGTGTTCAGAAGAAATCCCCAAGACTGGGAAGTGGATATCGTTGTGCAATTCTTTGAGTTGCTTTACAAACAATTGGTGACTGGTGCTGGGGAGGACTCTGTTGTGTGGACTGAGGAGAAGAATTCAATCTTTTCGGTCAAGTCCTTATATCAAAAGTTAACATGCACATTTGGTATATTCCCTTGGCAGATTATCTGGAAGTCGAAGACCCCTACTAGGGTAGGCTTTTTCGTGTGGGAAGCTGCTAACGAAGCTTCTGCGAAACAGGAAAAAGAGCTGAAATTCAGTATTAATATTGTACAGCTTTAGGTAGATTTGTAACTGTAAATTAGAAAATCCATCCTTAATTAGGATAGCCTAGCTATAGGATATAGCTAACAGTTTAGCTATTTTACAGAGCTGAAATTCAGCTTGTATTAGACACTATTTACAATCTGAAGGAAGAAAGCACAGTTTTCTGGTCAACACTTTTCTAAATTCTAACATGGTATCATAGCCTAGTTCACGATCACGATCTTAGCTAAGCTTGGATACTCCACGTTTTTTAATTTGTCCTAGCTCAAACCAAGTTCTTCTCGAATATTTCTCGGCTCATTCCTAGTCCAGAATTAGTTCTTTGTGACCAATTTTTTTCCCCTAACCTTCTTCGTTATTTTTCGGCTCATTTCTAGTCCAAAACATTGGTTTCTTGTGACCAATTTCTCTTCTCAGCCTCATGTCTTCTGAAAAGTATGATTTCTTGCAGATTCGTCTTAATGAGGAGAACTACTCAGCTTGGGCATTTTAGTTCCGGATATATGTCAAAGGTAAAAAGACCTATGGGGTCATGTTGACGATAGCAAACCTGCCCCTAAGTCCGACACGGAACATGTGCAGTGGGAAGTCAAGGATGCTCAAGTCATGTCATGGATTATAGGCTCGGTTGATCCTTCACGACTGCAGATGCTCAAGTCATGTCATCGTTGTCAATCTTCGACCCTTCACGACTGCAGCGAGTATGTGGAATTATCTGAAGAAAATTTATAGTCAGAATAATACTGCTCGACGATTCCAACTTGAACAAGAAATCGCAAAGTTTCAGCAGGATAGTCTCTCTATCTCTGCAGTTTACTCGCATTTCATGAATCTTTGGGCTGAATACATCACCATAGTCTATGAAAACTTAACACCTCAAGGTCTTTGTTCGGTACAATCGATTCATGAAACTACGACACGTGATCAATTTCTTATGAAATTGAGATCTGAATTTGAAGGCATCAGGTCCAACCTTATGAACCGAAGTCCTGCACCTTCATTGGATGTGTGCCTCAATTATTTATTTCGTGAGGAACAACGTCTTCTCACTCAAACCACCATGGAACAACAAAAATCCACCTCTATTCCAGACTTTCCAGTGGCGTATGCAGCACAAGGCAGGCCAAGAGGACGGGACATGAGCACGGTTCAATGTTTTTGTTGCAAAGGCTTTGGCCATTTAGCTTCTAATTGCTAAAAAAAATTGTGTAGTTATTGTAAGAAGGATGGACATATTATCAAAGAATGTCCAACAGGACCCCCAAGAGATCTGCAACAGCCTTTACCGCTTGTGTGAGTTCTTCTAATCCTAGTAGTTTTGTGAATCCAGCACCTGTGCCACAAAATGCTTCTTCCTGTACTCCACCTTTGACTCCTGAAATGGTTCAGTAAATGATCGTTTCCACCCTTTCTACTTTGAGTCTGTCAGGTAAACCCTTCCCTACCTCTTCTCCTTGGTACTTGGACTCTGGCGCTTCCAACCATATGACAAATAATACTCATTCCCTGACTTATGTTACCAAATATTCTGGAAATCAAAGATTCATACTGCTAATGGCAGTTCTTTACCAATCACAGCCACCGGTGATCTTTCTCCATCTTTAACTGATGTCTTTTTATCCCCAGATCTCTCAAGTAATCTTATTTCTGTTGGACAGTTGGTTGATAATAATTGTCACGTAGAATTCTCAAAATCTGGTTGTCTTGTGCAGGATCAACACTCAGGGAAGATGATCGCGAAGGGGCCTTAAGTTGGACGCCTTTTCCCACTCCCTTCCTCTTTATCTACATGCTTTTCCTTGCCTTTTGTTTCTTGTATTTCTGCTCATGTTAATTACACAACATGGCATAAGCGTCTAGGACATCCTAATTCCCATGTACTTCGTAATTTGCTGAAATCTGGTTTTCTTGGAAATAAAGAGTCACCGTCTCTCAGTATTCTTCCATCTGATTGCGTTTCGTGCAAACTTGGCAAAAGTAAAATGCTCCCATTCCCCACACATCAATCGACTGTAAGACAGCCATTTGACATGATCCATAGTGATGTATGGGGGATGGCACCTGTGATATCTCATACTCATTACAAGTACTTTGTCACTTTTATCGATTACTATACTCGTTTCACATGGATTTATTTCTTGCGTTCGAAAGGCGAAGTCTTTTCTGTTTTCAAAAATTTTCATGCTTATGTTCAGACCCAATTTTCTTCCAAAATTAAAATTTTTCGATCTGACAATGGGGGGAGTACACATCTAATTTAGTTCAGCAATACTTGCAAACTAATGGTATTATTTCTCAAAGGTCATGTCCTTCAACACCTCAACAAAATGGGGTGGCTGAAAGAAAAAACCGCCATCTTCTTGATGTTGTCCGCACCCTTTTGTTGGACTCTTTTGTGCCATCTCGGTTTTGGTGTGAAGCTCTCTCCACAGCTGTTCACCTTATTAACCGTTTACCCTCCCCATCATTGAACCAATGACTCACCTCTCACTCGATTATTTGGTCAACCACCTCGTTATTCTGATCTTCGTACCTTTGGCTGCGTGTTTTATGTTCATCTCCTCCACAAGAACGCACTAAGCTCACAACACAGTCTATTGAATGCCATTTCTTGGCTATTCTGCCCACCAGAAAGGCTTTCTATGTTATGATCCTTGCCTCTGTCGGATTCGGGTCTCTAGAAATGTCATCTTTCAGGAAGATAAATATATTTTTTCTACTCATTATGACCCCCGGTCTTCCTCCTTTTCTATTCTGCCATTGTTTGAGAATTCTTCTGCAGGGTCACCATCACCTAAACCTTTCTTGGTTTACCAACACTGCAATAAGGCCACTCCAACTCAACCATCCGGACCTCCTGGGCCCTCTCAAGATCACTTCGTGACTGCTGATCCCACACATCAAGCACCTCACTCTGAGCCTCATCCTTCCAGACGCAGTTCTCGCTTTCGCAACCCTCCAGAAAAGTATGGTTTCACCTCTTCCTTATCCTTAACAGCAACTTTATCCTCTGTCTCTATCCCTTCTTCTTATAAACAAGCAATGGAGCATGATTGTTGGCAGAAAGCTGTTGAAACAGAACTCTTAGCACTTGCAGAAAATCAGACATGGGATGTTGTTCCATGTCCTCCCACTGTTAAACCTCTTGGCAGAAAGTTTGTGTTTTCAATAAAGCTTCATCCAGATGCATCCATAGACCGTCACAAAGCTCGGCTTGTTGTTCTTGGAAATAAGCAAAAGCCTGGTCTTGACTAAGTTGAGACTTTTGCACCGGTCGCCAAAATGACTACAGTGCGCACCATTCTTGCAATTGCTACATCTCAATCCTGGCCATTACATCAGTTGGATGTTAAAAATTCATTCCTCCATGGTGATCTCGAGGAGGAAGTTTACATCAAACTCCCTACTGGTATGCCAACTCCATCCCTTAATGCTGTTTGCAAACTAAAACATTCCTTGTATGGTTTGAAGCAAGCACCAAGGATATGGTTTGAGAAGTTTCGTTCCACCTTACTTGGTTTTTCTTTCACTCAAAGCCAGTATGATCCTTCTTGTTTTCTACAAAGGACTTCTAAAGGCATTGTGGTGCTCCTTGTTTATGTGGACGATATTGTGGTGACTGGTTCTAACCCTGAGGCTATTGCTACCATTCTGCAGTTGCTCCATTTGACATTTTACATGAAGGACCTTGGCCGGCTAACTTACTTTTTGGGGTTAGAGGCACACTATCACCCTGAAGGCCTGTTTTTAAATCAGCACAAGTATATTCAAAATCTCATCAACTTAACAGGTCTCACCAATGCCAATTCTGTTGACACCCCCATGGAAGTTAATGTGAAATATAGCCAACATGAAGGTGTTCTTCTTGAAGACCCCACCTTATATCGGCAGCTGGTTGGTAGTCTTATCTACTTGACGAACACTCGACTGGACATCTCTTTTGCAGTCCACATTGTGAGCAAGTTCATGCAATCCCCTCGACATCTCCACCTTTCAGCAGTAAAACGCATCATTCAGTACCTACTTGGCACTCCCAACCGTGGCATATTCTTCCCTACAGGTTCATCTCTCCAGCTCCAAGCCTTCAATGACGCTGATTGGGCTGGATGTCCTGACACAAGACAATCTACTACTCGCTGGTGTATGTTTCTAGGTGATGCTCCAATCTCTTGGAAATGTAAGAAACAAGTCTCGGTCTCTAAATCATCCACCGAAGCAGAGTATCGTGCCATGTCGGCCGCATGTTCTGAGATAATTTGGTTGCGTGGTCTTCTAACAGAACTTGGTTTCTCCCAAGACAAATCAACTTCATTACATGCCGACAACACAAGTGCTATACAAATTGTAGCGGATCCAGTTTTCCATGAACGAACAAAACACATAGAGGTCGATTGTCACTTTATCTGAGGAGCTTACGACCGCAGAATTATCACTCTACCTCATGTCTCAACATGTGAACTGACACTTTCACCAAATCCTTAACACGTTAGCAACATGATTTCCTAGTTAACAAATTAATGCTTTCAGACATACCAGCATCAATTTGAGGGGGGATGTCAATGGAAATTATCAGCAGCAATCACAGCTGTACAATTTCACAACTCTAGATTTGTAACTGCAGTACTAATATTGTACAGCTGTAGGTAGATTTGTAACTGTAAATTCGAAAATCCATCCTTAATTAGGATTGCCTAGCTATAGGATATAGGTGTCGGTTTAGCTATTTTACGGGCTGAAATTCAGCTTGTATTAGACACTATTTATAGGTGAATTCTGAAGGAAGAAAGCACAGTTTTCTGGTCAACACTTTTCTAAATTCTAACAGTTAACTGGTGCTACATGAGCAAAAAGGATGAGGAAAATGTCAATCACCTCCTGTTACATTGCCCTGATGCGAGGAGCATATGGGATTATGTGCTGAATCTGTTCCAGTTATCCTGGGTTATGCCCAGAACGGTGAAGGAGCTGCTGCTTAGTTGGTCGCTGTATAAACGCTAAAGAAAAAAATAGTGTTTGGGAAGCGACTCCGTTGGCGTTTGCTGGAGCATTTGGAAAGAAAGAAATGACAGAGTTTTCGATAACGAAGAAATGAGCGTTGAAAAGCTTAAAGACTTTTTTTTGGAAAGGCTTAAAGACTTGATTCTCCAAACTTTGTTTTTTTTGGTGTAATGAGCTTGATTCTTGGGGGGTTGATCCTTTTGTAGATTTTCTGAAGAGGAGGTTGTGGCAGCCCTTCGTGGTTTAAGGGGTGATAAAGCGCCGGGTCCTGATGGTTTTTCTATGGCCTTCTTCCAGCATTGTTGGGAGATAATAAAGGAGGATTTGATGAGGGTGTTTCACTATCTTCCTTCATAACTTTAATTCCAAAAAAGAAAGGGGCGAAGGATTTGAGCGACTTCAGACCTATCAGTTTAGTGGGTGGTGTCTACAAATTAATTGCTAAGGTGTTATCTTTGCGATTAAGGAAGGTAATGAGTAAAATTATTTCAGTGAACCAACATGCTTTTGTGGGGGATCGTCAAATTGTGGATGCTTCTTTTATAGCCAATGAGGTGGTAGAGGCTAGACTTAAAAGTGGAGATCCAGGTTTGATCTGTAAGTTAGACATTGTGAAGGCGTATGATCATGTCAACTGGGATTTTCTTTTATATTTGCTGGAGAGGATGGGGTTCGGTCTTAAGTGGCGGAAGTGGATTCTTTTTGGTATCTCGACAGTTCGAATTTTCGGTGTTGGTGAATGGTGAGCCTGCCGGATTCTTTGCTAGTTCGAGGGGGTTGAGGCAAGGAGATCCTCTTTCTCCTTTTTTATTTATCATTGTGATGGAGGCTTTGAGCAAGATGTTGGATAGAGCTGTGTGGGGTGGTTTTTTGAAGGGGTTTAGTGCAGGTAGAGGTGGTGGAGAGGAAGTGATAATGTCCCATCTTTTATTTGCGGACGATACGCTTGTTTTTTATGGGGCTAACTCTCATCAGTTAGGTTACTTGCGGCTCGTGCTCCTTTTCTTTCAAGCGGTTTCGGGATTGAGAATTAATATCGCTAAGAGCGAGATTATTCCGGTTGGCGTGGTGGCTAATTTGATTTCCTTGGCCAATTTTTTTGGTTGCAAGGTTGGGGGCCTTTCGACTGTGTATCTTGGGTTACCTTTAGGAGCCAAGCACAAAAGTAAAGAGATGTGGATCTTGGTCATCGAGAGGTTCGAGCGGAGATTGGCGGGCTGGAAAAAACAGTATCTTTCAAAGGGGGGAAGGCTAACTAGTGAAAAATACTCTCTAGCCTTCCCACTTATTTTATGTCTCTTTTTGTGCTTCCAGTTTCGGTTCGCAGCAGACTTGAAAAATTGGGGAGATATTTTATGTGGGATGGGTCTATGGAGGTGCGAAAGTTTCATTTGGTTAGATGGGAGAAAGTCTGTGATAGTGTGAGAAATGGAGGCTTGGGGATAAAAAATCTGAAGTTTTTTAATTTGGTTCTTTTGGGGAAGTGGCTTTGGAGATTTGTGGTGGATAGGAATGCCTGGTTGAGGAGAGTGGTGGTGAGCTTGTATGGTGAGGGTGAGCATTTGTGGTTTCCGAAAGATGTTTCTACTTGCTATGGGGTGGGGGTTTGGAAAGGAGTCAGGAAGGGTTGGGCTCAGTTTGAGAGACACATCTCTTTTGAGGTTGGCAATGGGTCCATAATTAGATTCTGGAAGGATAAATAGTGTGATGACCGGGAGCTTTGGAGATCTTTCCCAGATTTGTTCAATTTAGCAAGTGAGAAAGATTGCTTAGTTCGATTTTGAATATAGAGGAAGGGAAAGTCTCTTGGAGTCCCATATTTCGGAGAGATCTTCAAGATTGGGAGATGGACTCTTGTGCTTAGTTTTTTGCTAAGTTATACTCTCACTCGGTGGGACAGCCGGGGGATAGGGTGGTGTGGGTGGGCTCGAAGAGGAGGATTTTTTCTGTTAGATCCTATTATCATATTCTTTCAAACAGAGAGAAGATTGTGTTCCCTTGACGGAGTATTTGGAGAGTGAAAGCTCCGAGTAGAGTTTTGTTTTTTGCATGGGAAGCTGCTAGTTAAGCCATCCTTACAGGGGATAATTTGCAGAGACGTCGAGTGATATATGTGAATTGGTGTTTCATGTGCAAAGGATGTGAAGAAAGTGTGAATCACTTGTTGCTGCACTGCCCTATTGTGTCTATGCTTTGGAATTTAATGCTTGGTATGTTCTCTGTTGCTTGGGTGATGCCGAGATCCGTTAAAGATCTCCTTTTGAGTTGGTCTTTGTACAAGCGGAGAAGAAGGATCAACTTTTGGCACGCAGTTCCTCTGGGTATTTGGTGGATCATTTGGAGGGAAAGGAATAGGAGGGTGTTTGAGGATGAGGAGAGGACGGTGGATGAGTTAAAGGATGAGTTACTTCGTACGTTGTCTTTTTGGGGGGTCGAGGACACTAATTCTTCCAACATACACAACATTTCTTGTATCGATTTTGTGAATAGTCTTTCTATAGATTAGTCCGTTTGTGTATGCTTATAGTTTGTAAAAAGGTCGCGTCTCCTGTTTAGACGCTATGGTATATAATAGTTTACTTATCAAAAAAAAAAAAGGATTGCTAATAGGTAGCTTGGTTTTTGGTACCCTATGTACATAGGTTGCGTCTCTTTTTTTTTTTGATAGGTAAGTATGACCCCTTGTTGGTATGGGGATTTGAACCAATGGCCTCAAGGTTTTTGCTTGAGTGCCCTTGCCATCTCTCTTTTTTGACGCTTAATTATATATTATATTCTAACTTTACTTATATAAAAAAAAGAGTAAGTCGGTTCGCCTTCGACAAATATTACTTCTCCCACCCAGCCTATTGACACTGAAATTTCTCTACCGGAGTCCAAATGTTCAAACTCTTAGGAGAGGCTCCTAACGGCAAAGCCAAATAAGTAGGAAGGTCAGCAAGAGTGAGACCTTGCAACTAGTGATGTAGACGAACCGAATCGATGCGAATATCACAATATTCGATTCGTATTTGTGAAACTATTCAAATATTTGTATCCGTATTTGTTTATTATTCAAATATTAAAATTGATTCGTATTCGATTCGAAATTGATTTTCGAATTATTCAAGTATTCGATTTGAAAATTTTATTTATGATTTTTTAAAAACAAAATCTGTTTAATTCATTTTTTTTGCACACAATTTGTCTAAATATTTATTTAAACAAGATTTGTATAATATCACTCTAAATAATATGGAGTAATATCCAATACATTCAAGATATATTTAACTAATAAATACTCAACAAGTATATATATTTATTACATATCAAATTTTTTTTTATTACATATATATATTTATTAAGAAATCAATAGTCTAGTAAAATGATAAATAAGTATATATATTCCCTCCGTTCCGGGCAAAGAGTCCACCATACTATTTTGGGATGTTTCACTTTAAGAGTCCACTTTTAAAAAAATTATGTTTATCTTCTCCATAACATTTTACTTTACCCTCACATTTACTATTAATGTATTGATTATGCTCAAGCATTTTTGTAATTATGATCAACTTTAATGCTAGTTATATATCCTTTAATAATTAGATTTTTCAAACATGGACTTTTTGGGTGGAACGGATGGAGTATTTATTATATATATATATATATATATATATTATTCGTATATTCATGAATACTCGAATCGAATACTATGGGCCCGTATTCGTATTCGAATACTTTTCAAATAAAAAAAATTCGAATTCGAATACAAATACCAAATTGAATTGAAAATATTCGATTTGTTTACATCCCTACTTGCAACTGAAAAAAGAAGCCAACTCCTCAATATTCTCTACCTCCCCAACTGGAAAACTTATCTACAAAAAAAGAAAAAGATTTCCGTACAAAATTAAGAAATGGGGATGTATTCTCTCTGTCCCAAAAAAGGTTGTCCCATTTGAAAAGTAAATCTTTTTAACGTTGTATATTTTTCCTATATATTTTCTATAATTTGTACTTAAATGACATCTCTTTTTTTGGTAAGCAAGTTAAGTATCATATTTTCAAAAGGAATAAAAGATTAGAAAAGTAATGGAAGGTTTTATGTGACAACCCAAAAATAGAAGGCATTGTTTTTTTCCTTTATTCAGGCAACGGAGGGAGTATACAAAGCCCTTCTACTTGCTATTTTCAGGAGCAATAATGACAAATTTCTTGGCACAAAGTCAACAACCAAAGGCAACGAATCATTCAGATATGCAGAAGTCACAAGAAGATAAAGAAAGAGTAACAGCATATCACTGCATTTATAATCTAATGTGAATGCATGTAACTGCAAAGCCTCTTATAGGTTAAGAAGCTATACAGAGAAATGAAAAATGACTGCATATCAATGAAGAATCAAAGAAATATTAAGGAGTAAACCATACAAATTTTTTTTTAAAATGAAAATAAAAAGATATCAGAAGGTAATTCGCTGCAGTAGGGATGACTTACGAAAAACATTCATATGAGCACAACAGATCTGCAGAAAAGAAGGCCAATAAACACAACTTACAGATAGAGATACACAGTTGAAGAAAGCAAGCAAAGCTAACATCAAAAGAACTCACAGGAACCTATGATATTGTAAAAAAAAGATAAGTAATCATATCCTTCAAGGAAGAGATAAGTAATCATAATAGGAATGAATGGTGTTGATTGGCTCTGATTGACACCATCTAAAAGTACTTTCCTTTTCCATTCGTGATTATTCTTACTTATTTTCTTTTTCTGATGCATGGATACTTTTTCTTTTAGCTGTTAAATTTATCACATTTGATGCTTAAGGCTTGATGAAAATGTGAGCATCTCTTGCATCTTCCTTGAGAAAGAAGTATCTTGCATTAACTTTAAAACTTACTCCAAGCCGCTAATACAAAATGATTTTATAGGCTTAAGTTATTTAGTTTAGTTTAGTTTAGTTTTTTTGTTTTTTGCTTTTTTTTTTTCATTTTCTATGTTCGAAGGACAAGGTTAGACACTGGAAAAAGAAAATTGTGTTTTACATTGGGTATATTTGTACTGAAATGACTATCATTGGATAGGAGGTACACAAACCTATTTTCTTTGTGAGATTGGGTTGTGTAGTAGTTCAGAATGAAGTTGCTATTCAGGAAGTCATCTAAAAGCTTAAGCTGTTAGAGAGAGGGCCGTCATTGGATATCGAGCCTTAATACTTGCATTTGGAGAATGATGCAACATGCATCATAGGTGCATAATAAACCATCAAGCACAAAATTGTGTTAACGAAATTGGGTAGACATTTGTGAGTTGGATGACCTGAACCGAAGATCTTGTGTAACAGAGATGTGATACCATCTTAAGTTACCTACTCATCTTAAAGTTAAGGTGTAGAGAGCGATCCAACAGTATATCTCAAGCCTTTACACTTCGATTGATGATGTAGAAATTTTTTGTCAACCAGCAAGATTGATTGTTCAACGCTTGGAAATGGCTGTAACAACCCTAATGCAGTTTCTTATGTCAGTGATTTGAAATGGGTTTTCTGAATTAGCTTTGATTGCACAACACTGTCTTGGACTTTATTTGAAGTGCATGCCTTCACCTTCCTAACCAATAAAAAAATAAAGAAAGAACAAAAAGAATGTTTAGTTCTGGCTAACAAAAAGGGGTGGGAGAGATGGCAAGGGCACTTGGGAAAAGACCTTGAGGTCCTTGGTTCCAATCCCTATATCAACAAGGGGTCACACTTACCTATCAAAAAAAGAAAAGAAAAGACTATTGGATTTCTTCTATTCTTTTAAATGTTGATAACCATTTGTTTGATCCATCTTTATTGCATTGGATTGTAAATGTTATATTTAATCATCTATATCTCTCCTTATTATATGACTGCATCCATGCAATCTCTTCATTAGATACTGAATCAGGATAATGTACTAAGTTCTAATTACTTCAATTGTTTCTTGATGATCTATATTTCTGATTCTTGCCAGGTGTCAAGGGTGGAGCTATTAGATGAGGTTCAGATAAGGGCTGTAAATGTTGCCAATGGAAAAAATTTACTGGAAGTTCCAACATTGATGTTTGAATTTGTAGGCACAGGTAAATCATGGTTATTGTTCTATTTTATTTCATCACTCACTCTTTCTTTTTGATGCTGATTTATATATATTACTTTCCTCTTTATGAGTCTTTATGCTGTGAGTCAATCCAATGCCATTCAATCTCTTTATTACATTAGTGCGATTCTTCGAAATCTGTGACCTTTTTCGTTTCACTTTGTTAATTGATTCATATTTTGATATTTTCCTTTTATTTATCTTTATTTTGGATTCAGTCAAATGCAAATTTAAAATATTCAAGGTACAATACGGTGCATTTAATGAAAAGTGTGAAAGTAAAAACTTGTAAAGTTCGCAAGCATTTTAATATTCGTGTTAAAATCAATTCTGAACATACATTCTGGTATTCTATCGTTATGAATCAGTAAACACATGCATTCTCGTATTGTGGACCTTACCTATATAATAAAAGAGATGAAGCACAATTGCTAAGAGTTGATAGATCAAGTTGTTTGGACTTTGGACATGTTTTGAGAAAGATCTTATAGTTCAAAACGAGGTTCTGGAGAAATATTGAAGACCTTCACAGAGAGCTTATTTAATTGGTTCACATAAAGACAGTGCTTTGGGGATATAGAATCCTTTACAGATGAATGTCATTCCTTTTCGGATAGATTGCCAAATGCTTTGTACATATCTATTCAATGCTTCCATCGGTTGTACTTTATTCTTAAATATAGAACAATAAAGTATATAATAGTGATACATATAATCTAAACCTTATTATCTTACAGTTTTCTTGAGCACACAATATAATTTAAATAGTCATCCTTTTTCTGAAGCATGATCGCGGACTTATGCCACCTGATTGAGTCTAGAATGCTATGAAAGAATGTGCTCTTTTTCTTGATGAATACCATTAACTGATCAGGCATATGCCTATCAAGGGCTGATTATCATTTGTACTTTTACTTGTAACAGACAACATCAACTGAAGTATTCTTTTCACTTTTCTGTTCTGTTTCAGTTTCAAATATTAGGGCAAACCAGATCGTTGTTGATATCTTATGTATCTCTTTCTTTAGTGATGGTTGGGCAGACCTAGGACCTTTGGGAGAAACATATAGAAGGATAAAACAACCAAATAATACGAATTAAGAGCGCCCGAGGCCAAGGGCTTCCCCCGTGAAAGAAGATGTGTCATGGTTTTCCACGGGAGTGATTTTTATTCGTGGCGCACATTAGTGTGATGGACACACATCAACATTTTGGGACTACATGGCTGCTTTGCTGCTTCGTTTGCGTTCATAGAGAAACGATTTGCCCTCCAATTTCATGTGTCAAAAAAACTAAACTATAAGGGTCTCACTTCAAGATTTGGATGACAAAAAATGTTGAAAGTTGTTGATAGCTGGAAAGTTCTGAAATTTTGGGCTATAATGTTATATTATTCTAGCACTTACGTGTTAGATCTTCAAAATTATAGTGGCTCTACATAACTTCTTAAAAGCATGTCGGGCAGACCTAGGACCTTTGAGAGAAACATATAGAAGGATAAAACAACCAAACAATATGAGTTAAGAGCGCCCGAGGCCGAGTGCTTCCCCCGTGATAGAAGGTGTGGCGTGGTATTCCACGTGAGTGATTTTTATTCGTCGCGCACGTTAGCGTGATGGGCATACATCAAAATTTTGGGACTCCATGTCTGCTTTGCTGCTTCAGTTTGCATTCATAGAGAAACGATTTGCCCTCCAATTTCATGTATCGATAAAACTAAACTATATGAGTTTCACTCCAAGATTATTATTTTTTGATAAGTAAAGTGTATATAAAAACAGGTGATGCGTCCTATGTACATAAGCAATATACAACCAACCACTACTAGCCAACAAAAATGTTATCCACAAATTCTACAAAGGGATTAGAACCCCTACGGGACCGCCTCATCACACCAAAAAAACATAGTCTGAATAATCTGATTTTTAATCCCCTCCAGGTTTTGTTCCTCATTCTCAAAAGCTCTACGATTCCTTTCCTTCAACGGAGCAACATCCCCAAAACAATTTTTTCTTCTACACTTATACAAAGTCTAGCACATAAGCAGCTCCTTGATCGCATCACCCAGGAAATCTGGAACAGTCCCAGCATAAAGCTCCAAATTTCCCTTGCAGGTTTGCTGCCGGGCAATGAATCAGAAGATGGTTCACACTCTCTCCGTCCTGCTTGCACATAAAACACCAGTTGGTATGGATTTTATTTCGCCGCCTCAAATTATCACCAATTAAGATAGCTTCGAGTGCGGCTTCCCACATAAAAAACTCCACCCTAGGAGGAGCTCTTGATTTCCAAACACTCTTCCACGGGAAAGACTTGTCGCTAGTTGTCAAGATTTGGTAAAAGGACTTAACTGAAAAGGGCTTGTCTTTCTTTCCATCCAAAATGATGGAATCACCCAAGCTCTTGTCCACCTTTTGCTGGTACAACAACTGAAAAAAGATCTCAAGATTATTAACCTCCCAATCTTGCTTGTTCCTTCTAAACTAAGGATTCCATGTAACGGCCTCACCCTCCACTACCATAAGCGAGCTTACATGCTCCTTGTTTATGGCAAGATTAAACAAAGAAGGAAAAGCTCGCTGTAACTCCAAATCGCCGCACCATTTCTCTCTCCAGAATTTGACTGAATCCCCTTTACCCACTTTGAAGGAGATGAAGCGCTTCATCTTCCCAATTTTTCCTAATTCTTTTCCATACCCCCACCCCACTACAAGAATGCACTTCATTAGGAGCCCACAGATGATTCCCTGCCCCATACTTGACCATCACAACTTTCTTCCAAAGCTCACTCTTTTAACTTTTAACTTGTAACACCACAACCATTTCCCTAAAAGGGCTGAGTTGAAAACTTTTAACTTCTTAATCCCTAACCCACCAATCTTCAAACCGGAACAAACTACCTCCCATTTCACCGAGTGATACTTCCTTTCATCCATTTGGCCTTCCCACAAGATGTCTCTTTCCGGTTTCTCAAACCTCTTGGCCACGGAAACCGGCATATCGAAAACTGACATGAAGTAAGTAGGCAGGCTAGATAACGTGCTCACTCCAAGATTAGGATGACAAAAAAAGTTGAAAGTTGTTTATGGCTGGAAAGTTCTGAATTTTTGGGCTATAATGTTATATTATTTTAGGACTTATGTTTTAGATCTTCAAAAGTATAGTGGTTCTACATAACTTCTTAAAAGCATGGTGGGTGGTGTTGGGGGACTCTGTCGAAGGTCACTTTCTGCATTCAAAATCTCAGTTAGAATAGCAGCAATTGCAAATGCAGTATGATGAATATGAACATACGTACCAAAGATTTTCAATCTATTCATTGAGATAAATACTCTGTTTGACAGTGTTAGAACATTCCAAGAAAACTGAAAGCACATTTATTAGGATCAATTAATATGTCATTCTTATAATAAGGACACACAAGAATCATTGGTAATCACTAAATGCTCCTTTGGTATTACATATTTGAGCTTTTGGTCTTATCTCTGTTGCGACCCCTAATTTGGGCTTCATATTACTATTGTTCAGAAGCTTATTCACGCGAGCAAACTCTAATTGTTCAGAAGATAGTTTCGGAGCATAATGGCTCAGATTTTGTTTTCGCTGAAGATCCTAAAGCCAAGAAGGAACTTTGGAAGGTGAGTTTCTTATTTGATCCATTTATATATATTTGTGCATTTGAGGTTTCTGGCTTGTCACTTGTTAAACTATATACCTTTTGAAATAGATTCCTCAGGTTATATTTCCCCTCTGGGCATCCTTTACCAATCTACCCAAGTTAAATCACACGTAGAGATAACTATTAGTACTTTTTTGTCAACGAGTATGCTGAAAGCATTTTCCTAAAGTCTTGTGCAAAAAATTAAATTTTCCATTTTTATTTTATTTTGTAAAATCTTATTATAAAATATTTTATTTCTTCACGTTGACAAGCTGGTTTTGGTTGTATCGGTTATGACTATGCTTTTTCCACACAATAAGTCAGTACATTGTTCTTTTTTTTTTGCCCTTGTGTTTTTGCTTTTTGGATTACCTAGGATCCCGTTCTATTGATGTCTTTACCCACAAGAATGGAATACAGCCAAGTTTTTATGGGATGGGCTTTAAGACAGGATCTGCCTTCAGTCCTCTGAAAGTAACTGTAGTTTCTGCAGAATGTAGCTATACTTTTAGACCAATAAGGTATTGCTGTGTACCATCATTGGCGTAACATGTTCTTGTACTAAGGCCTCCAGATGGCATAAAAGTCCTTAACACTAGATTACTTCATGAGCCTGAAATGTGTCCTCAAGAGTTGATGGGTTTGAGAGGAGCTGTAGAGCACAGCAGAAAATGTGGTTTTCATCACAGCCAGCAGCCTGAACAAACCCTGGAAATAACTGAAAGTGCCTAAACACAACACGTGGCTCCATCAAAGCCCGACTATAATGGGGGCTTTGGCAGAGCACAACACTCAGCTAGGACGGGCAAACGCTGCGCAAACACAGGGACAAGAAAGCACCAACAAAAGCAATGAAGAATTAGGCACATAACATTTTTGGGAAAATCATTTTATCAATCCAATTAATGCGTGGACAAGTTTATTGCTATCCCTAGGCCAAATCATGAATGTACTAGAAACACAAAATGTCCGTTAATGGGAGACTGATTATGTGAGAGCACAGCGCAAGTCCTTCACAGATAAGTTCCAAGGCTATTGTATGTGCTAGGAGCATAAATATGGTATGCTCTGCAACCATAATGCTCCACCTTTCTTATAAATTAGAAACTTAAGAAGGAATCACGAATGAAAAAGCATAAAACTGTACAAAAAGGTGTTATTCTATATAAAGAGTGATTCCAACCAAGAGTGACTCCAAAGCTATGATTTGTGGACCCACGCACGAGTTTCAACATATATACACACACACATAAGCCTTCAAAATACTATGCATAAGGACGCATCCCTATTATATATATATATATAATCTCTAAATAGATGCATAAAATATAGATGGATATAGGTACTTTTAAAAGTTCCAATAATTTGGCGAGAAAAGGTTCGGTGATACATAGTGTGTGGACGAGGTTGCTTTCAGTTTCCTTTGTCAATCATTGTAGTTGACCAAGGAGGGGTTGTCAGGGAGATTATTTGACCTCATTTCTCTTTACGTTTGTTGTTGATATTTTCAGTAGGATGGTTTTGAGAGGTGAGGTGGTTAGGTTGGTGGAAGGTTGTTTGGTGGGGAGAGACGAGGTTAGGGATTATGGTTAATCTTGCCAAGTGCGGTTTTGGGAAATTAACCTTGATATCAGGAGGTGGAGGTGCTTACGCTTCATTGATAGGATGTAGTGCCATATCTTGCCTGTTATCTTACTTGGACTTTCCTCTTGGGGGTAACCATAGAGCTGGCTTCTTTTTGACATAAGGTAGTAGAGATGTTGGCAGCTAAGTTGGATGGATGGATGGATGGAAGCGGGCTTATTTCTCCTTGGGGGTAGGTTGACTCTTAATAGAGCTTGTTATGGAATATTCCTCTTTAGTCCTTAGGGTTGCAAATGAACCGAGATGTTTATGCATAGGCTTGGGCTCGGCTCGTTGAAAGCTCGACTCAGATTTGGTTCCATTAGAAATTAACCATTACTTGTTTGCAAAATGAGCCTAGCTTGAACATTAAAATAGGGCTCGTGAGTGGCTCATTTAACTATTTTTTATATTTTTTTTTTCAAGAAATGTATATTTCACATAATACGTTGTTCTATATTTGTAAATTAAAGTTCAAATTTGCTAAACCTTTTACAATATATATATATATATATATATATATATATATATATATATATATATATTCATGAATTTATTTAAACATAATATACATAAATGTCGTACTTCATACACAAATTTATTTCTATTTTCTTGGTTCAAAGGTGTTAGAAAATAAGGGTAGTTTGGTAATTGTGTATATATATACGCTTATTGTTTAATAAAAAGAAGACGTAGAGTTTGGAGACTGCGTAGTATTGCGATGCCCAATTCCCTGTCGCTGCCTGCTCTTCTTTTCTTCTTCTTCTTTATTTCTGATAACATGGTATCAGAGCAGTAGTATGGAGATTCCGAGACCAGGGTTAGGCTCGAAATAGCCAGTCGAATCTGTCTGTGTAAATCGCCTGCCGGAGTGGACTCGAATTTGGTGCCCTAGGTTTCGGATTTCGAACCTTAGCTCTCGGATTTAGTGTGGGTAACTCGAATTTGGTGCCCTAGGTTTCGGATTTCGAACCCTAGCTCTCGGATTCAGTGGGGGTAAGTTGAATTTGTGTTTGATTAACAATATTTGGACACGGACCGGTTGTTTGTGACACAATAGAGTTCTTCCTGGTTGCTTGAGTGACTGATTTGATACTTGTAGGTTGCTGGTCTAATTTATTTTGTCATTTTGTGTGTATTTCAATGGCTGAGGATGCATCTTCGTCGGGACCAATTATGACAATTGTTTCTAACCAAAATAGATTGATTGACATTATCTTGGAGGCAGACGGGTCTAATTTTGCGGAATGAAGATATTTAGTTCAGGTGAATATGGGTGGTTTACGGAAAGAAGGACATCTTGTTGAAGACTGTCCTACTGATGCAAAGGTGGCTAAGGTGTGGTTGGATGATGACAAGGTGTTGTTTCCGAAGATTGTGAATTGTATTAGTAGAAAAATTATACTGTCTATGCAACACTGCAAAACAGTTAAGGAGCTGTGGACACTCTTGCATATATGGTTCTTTGGAGCGAGTAACTTGAATAGGTTATACAATCTGTCACAAGAAGTTCATCGTCCTAGTCTGAAAGGGCGGAGTATTATGGATTATTATTATGATTTCATGCATATGAGCGAGGATTTCACTGCCACTATGCCTATTTCTGATGATATTGAGGAGATGAAAGCTCAACGTGAGAAGCTGTTGATGTTTAGCTGGCTATCAGGATTGGAGAAAGAGTATGATATGGTTCGATCTCAGTTATTATCAAATAAAGATTTGGGTATCTTGTCTGATGCTTTTGATAGACTTTTGACTGCGACGAGGAATGGTGAGTCATCACACGTGGAGGTATCTGATAAATCAGCATTAGTTTCACAAGGGAATGGTTATCGTGGAGGTAGAGATGGAGGCCGTGGTGGTAGAGTGTCCGGAGGTCGTGGAGGACCTAGAGTGTGTTACAACTGTGGAGAGCAGGGTCATTTCAAAAGCCAGTGTCCTAAGCCTCTCACTCAGCAGCAATTGGAGTATCAGCAAAAACAGCAGTCTAGATTCGCTCATACAGTTTCACAGAAATCCGAGCAAGTTTGTCAACCGGAGACCCATAATGTTGTTATGAATGATGAGGAGTTTGCCAGGTTTACACAGTACCAGATGTCTCAGCAGCCTTCTTCCTCCTCTTCCAAAGCAACTCTAGCCAAGTCAGGTAAACCCATAACATGTCTTTTGTCTTCCGCTGGGCACTGGGTAATTGACTCAGGGGCTACAGATCATATGACTGGAAATTCGACTTTGTTATCTACTTATGAGTCGTTGAATAAGTTTACTACGGTTACTCTTGCTGATGGATCCTCTTCCAAAGTCTTGGGTAGTGGTAGTACTACTGCCGCTTCTTTATCATTGACATCTGTGTTATACTTGCCCAAGTTTCCTTATAATCTGATATCCGTTAGTCAACTCACAAAGAGCTTAAATTGTTGTGTTTCTTTCTTTCTGGTTATTGTCTTTTCGAGGATCGAGGACTTGGGAGATTATTGGTAAAGGAAGTGAATCGATGGATTGTACACGATGAAGTTGTTGTTGCGCACTCTTCTACCGTTGCTTCAGTTGCATGTCAAAGTACTTTGTCCCCTCTCCAGCTACATTGTCGTTATGGTCATCCGTCGTTACCTGTCCTAAAAAAAATTGTGTCCTGAAGTAGGGTCTATTTCTAGTTTACCTTGTGAGTCATGTGAGTTTGCTAAACACTATCGTGTGTCGTATCCTCCTAGAGTTAATAAACGGGCTTGTAACGTACCTTCCAAATCAGGGTTTCGATATTTTGTTACTTTTGTGGATGATTATTCCAGAAGTACTTGGCTTTATTTAATGAAATCTAGATATGAGTTGTTTCAGTTATTTTGCTCTTTTTGTGTTGAGATAAAAACTCATTTCAATTGTTTGGTTCAGAATCTTCGTAGTGATAATGCTAAGGAATACTTTTATGGTATTTTCTCCTCTTATATGTCTCAAAATGGAATCATTCATCAGTCTTCATGTATTGTCACCCCACAACAGAATGGTGTTGTTGAACGCTAGAATCGCCATCTCTTGGAAGTTGCTAGGGCATTGATGTTTGAGATGAATGTTCCTAAGTCCTTTTGGGCTGATGCTGTCCACACTGCTGCCTTTCTTATCAATCGTCTTCCATCATCTGTTCTTAAAGGAGAAATACCATATTCTGTTCTTCGTCCATCGCAGTCGTTGTTTCCCGTTTCTCCTAAAGTGTTTGGTTGCACTTGTTTTGTCCAGGATGTTCGGCAACAGGTTGGTAAGTTAGATCGAAGAGCTCTCAAGTGTGTCTTTCTTGGATACTCTCGAACTCAAAAAGGATATCGTTGTTATTCTCCGGATTTGGGTCGGTACTTAGTGTCTGCTGATGTCACTTTCTTTGAGTCTAGCTCGTATTTTGGTCGGTCATCTTCTTTTGAGTCTGAGTTTGTCTCTCCCGATGATTTTCTCACTTATACATTGGTTTGTTCCCATAATCCTGAGGCTGGTGTTGATGCTGAGGCTACTTCTCGCCCTCCTATAACTCAAGTGTATACTCGGCGCACACCTGTTTTAATCCAAGAACCAGTCGTTGCAGATTCTCCAACAGATTCACTCCCGATACCGGTTCCCACGTCATCAGACCCGTCTCTTGATCTCCCTGTGTCGCTCCGAAAAGGTACACGTACTTGTGTTCATCCTATCACCTCTTGTGTCTCGTATGCTCACTTGTCAGATTCTTCTCGTTCATTTATTGTTTCTCTTGATTCTGTTGTCACCCCTAAAAATGTGTCTGAAGCTTTGTCTCATAGTGGTTGGAAGTCCGCTAGGCGCTATGGAAGAGTAAATGCAAGCTCTTGAGGCTAATGAGACCTGGGACTTGGTAACACTTCCTGACGGTAAGAAGGCTATTGGATGTAAATGGGTGTACGTAGTTAAAATGAATCTGATGAATGCTTGTTGCTCGGTTAAAAGCTCGATTGGTTGCAAAGGGTATGCAGTGTATGGTGTTGATTATCTTGATACTTTTTCTCTCTGTTGTTAAGCTCACTTCGTTTGTCTTCGATATCATTAGGCGCTTCTAATAAGCGGGCCTTGTATCAGTTGGATGTCAAGAATGCATTCCTTCATGGTGATTTGCAGGAAGAGGTTTACATGGAGCAACCTCCAGGGTTTGTGCTCAAGGGGAGTATGTGAATAAAGTATGTCGGTTACGAAAGTCGTTGTATGGGTTGAAACAGTCTCCACGGGCTTGGTTTGTCAGATTCTGTGCTGTCGTGCTAGAGTTTGGGTTACAGAGGAGTATGTGTGATAACACTGTGTTCTTTCGGTAGACTAGCAGTGGCTGTATTGTTTTGGTTGTTTATGTAGATGATATTGTGATCACAGGTAGTGATACACATGGTATTGAAGCACTCAAATCGTGTCTTCAAACAAAATTTCAAACAAAGGACTTGGGTACTCTAAAGTACTTTCTTGGGATTGAAGTGATACGGTCCAAGAAAGGGATCTTTTTGTGTCAAAGAAAATATGTCCTTGATTTACTTGAGGAAGTTGGAATGCTTGGAGTGAAACCGTGCGACACTCCAATGGATCCTAATGTCAAACTTGTAGCCAGAGAAGGGGAGATGTTCGAGGATCCAGAACGATACCGGACATTGGTTGGTAAGTTGAATTATCTTGTAGTAACTCGTCCAGATATTGCTTTTCCGGTGAGTGTAGTGAGTCGGTTCATGGCAGCCCCTACTACTACACACTGGAATGCATTGATTCGAATTGTGAAATATTTGAAAGGAGCATCAGGTAGAGGTACATTGTATTCGAATCATGGGCATACACGGGTAGAGGCATTCTCTGATGCTGATTGGGCAGGATCACGAGATGATAGTAAGTCAACTACAGGATATCGTGTGTTTGTGGGCGGAAATCTTGTATCTTGGAAAAGTAAGAAACAGAGTGTGGTGGCGAGATCAAGTGCAGAGTCTAAATATCGTGCTATGGCTCAGACAACCTGTGAACTTATGTGGATACAACAATTGATGGAGGAGATTGAATTTAAGGTTCCTCTGCCTATGAGATTGTGGTGTGATAATCCGGCAGCCATGCATATTTCTACAAATCCAGTTTTCCATGAAAGGACTAAGCATATAGAGGTTGATTGCCATTTCATTCGAGAAAAGATCCAACAGAATCTTGTCTCCACCTCATATGTGCGTACGGGAGAACAACCAGCTGATATGCTGACTTAAGGCTTGACAAAGTTAAGGGTCGATTATATTTGTAACAAGCTGGGCATGGTAAATATCTATGCTCCAGCTTGAAGGGGAGTGTTAGAAAATAAGGGTAGTTTGGTAATTGTATTATTAGGGTATATGTTATATATATATATATATATATATATATATATATATACACGCTTATTGTTTAATAAAAAGAAGACGCAGAGTTTAGAGACTGCGTAGTATTGCGATGCCCAATTCCCTGTCGCTGCCTGCTCTTCTCTTCTTCTCCTTCTTTATTTCTGATAACAAAAGGCATTATTAACTCTTTGATCATGATTGTTCAAATTTTTTTCTTTTTATCATCTATAATTTGCGTATTCATGCACAAACAAGCTGAACTGATTTCGTTCACGAACAACTAAAACATGAGTCCTAGCAGACCTTGAGCATCACATGCAATTTTGAGACGGAACTGAGTTGAGCTTGGTCAAAGATTAGTATTGATTCGGTTGATTTGTAGCCCTACTAATCTCTATTTAAGATCTTTGTCATTGTCACTGTTGTATTGAGAAAGTAATGAGGGGCTTCTTGTGGAAAGGGTTGGAAGGGATCACTTAGTGGTGTAGGAGGAGGTTTGTCTTTGCAAAGTGGAGGATGGTTTAGCCCATGAGAATTTGGTTTGTTTCTCTCTTGTAGGTAAATGGGTATGGTGTTTTTTGCAAATAAGAGCAAGTTTGGGTCGCTAAAAGTTGAGTTACCCACGAAAGCATGTAGAAGTTCATTCATCATTCTTATCCCTTTTTCAGTCCCTTGATTATTAATTTTTGATAAGTAGTCCCTTGATTATTTTACGGTGGGGAATGGTGCTCGTCTTCGATTCTGGGAAGATTTACAGCTAGGGGGTGATTAATTCACCGTGTACAACTTTTCCTTGCTTGTACTGGCTCTCCTCAATTCTTATGGCTCCTTTTTCCAAGTTCCTTGTAGGGATGGGGCTGAGGCTTCTTTGAATTCCGATTTCTTTCGTATCCTAAATAATCGGGAGGCAATACAAGGTTCTTACCCTCACTGATATCCTCTCCCAAGTTTAATCTCAATATTTTCTATTGCATTTGGTTAGGTCTCCTAATCTGATTCAGTTTCCCTTTTTGTCCTTTATTTGGAAGGCTTGGGTCCCTTTCAAGTTAGGGCCTCAGTTTGGTCTTTGATTCTTAATAATCTCAACACTAACGAAACGTAAGCCCTATGAGAGGATTTCCTGGGACTGGTGTGTGATGTGTAAGAATTCTTCAGTCTCATCATCTGGCTCTTCATTGAGGAGGTGCATAGTTCCTAGGAAATAGATTTTTTGAGGTGGTAGTCTGGGTTTGTTTGTTCATTTCTGCAGATGCATATTAGAAGTTATGGGAAACTGGACAATGCTAGTTTATTGTGGCAGCGTGGGGTGTTTGCCGCTCTCTAGTGCATTTGGGCAGATCGTAATTCCAGAATTTTCCGGGGATCAAGCTTTGACGAGCATTTTACTATGGGAGAGAGTTATCCTTTTGGCTTCTCTTTGGGCGTCGGTGTTGGGAACTTTCTGTGGGTTCTGCTTTCAGATATTCAGCGTGATTGGACTGCTTTGCGAGTATAAGCTTTGCTTTGTTGTCTTTTTGTCTTTCTTTTAATTGATGGACTTCTCGACCGTCTTTTTGTACTCTCCTGTTTTCTAATATACTTCGATTATTTTCTTATAAAAATAAAATAAAGTACTCAATTAATACCTTCATACTATATGTTCTAGACATATCTTGATTTGGTAGAAAGAAACACTCGGTTGACTATCCCTGAGTGAAAATCCTATTATCTTTCTATTAATCCCATTTCTTTGTGTCCAAACATGTGGATAAGCATGTCTGACACGGCTATTTTCAAGTAATTTTCCATGCTCCCAGCATCATAGCACCAAGGCCTTGAGCTGTTCTTACACGTACCTTGACATGGGCATTGTCTGCATAAGTGCGGGATAGTGTGGTGCAACTGCTGTTGCAGTTTGGATCCTGTCCTGCACATGCAGCACATCTGACCAGAGGGATAGACACACAACATTTGCTGGTATGCTGGCAGGCATCAAGGCTGCTACTGTGCGGCATTGCTGGGCACCATGCTTGCGGGCTGGTATAATGTGTTTAGGTGATTGCCAAGCCATTGGGATATTGGATACAACAACTTTTGTCACTGGCGCACCATAGAGTTTCCCCGCCTTTGTGGCACTCGCTGCGGGCCATTCAGTTACCAAGACTGGACAAAGTACCCAGGATGCCTTTATTTTTTATTTTTGATAAGTAAGCATGATATAAAACAAAGTGTCAAATCGGGTGACGCATCCTTTGTATACTAGGAGTATACATATTAGTCAAAAGTAAGACTATTAACAAATTCTACAAAAGAATAATTAGTCACAATAGTCTCCGAAGAAATAGAGTGCGAAGCATGGTGTCTTCCAACTTAAGCATAGAACTTTCCTCATTCTCAAACGCCCTTTTATTTTTCTCCCCCCAAATAGTCCACACCAAAGGTAAAGGAATCGTATCCCAAAAAAAGTTTCTCCTTTTCCTCTTATAAATAGACCAACTCAGTAGCACATCTTTAAATGAGCTAGGCATCACCCACACAATCTTTAACATTCCCAGAATCAGATCCCAAAAATGCCTAGCCACTCGCAGTGAATCAACAAATGATTAACACTTTCTTCATCAGATTTGCACATATAACATCTGTTTACAAAAATCTTGTTCCTTCTCCGCAGATTGTCGCCCGTAAGAATTGCCTCATTACACGCCTCCCAAGCAAAGAAGGCAACTCGGTTAGGGGCTCTGGTTTTCCAAATTGACTTCCATGGAAAATGACTGCAATTACTATGAAGCAGCACCTTGTAAAATGACTTTAATGAAAATATCCCATTTCTTTCTCCAGCCCACCCGACTTTATCCACTCCACTCTCCCCTATTTGCACACCATGAATTATTCCGAAGAAGCTCATGAAAGATTCCATCTCCTAGTCTTGAAAGCTCCTTCTAAAAATCAGATTCCACACAGCTTTGCCCTCATTCATTTGAAGGACTGAACTAATCAAACAGTCCTTATCCCTTGTCAAAGTGAAAAGATCAGGGAAACATCTCCACAATTCTGCTTCTCCACATCATTTGTCTGTCCAAAATTTGATAGAAGAACCGTCCCCAATCTCAAAAGAAATATTCTTCGCGAAAGAATCCCAGCCTCTACATATTCCTTTCCATACTCCCACTCCATAGGGAAAATTGATGGGTTTTGGAAACCAAAAGTGATCTCCTTCGCCATATTTACTAATCACCGCATTCTTCCATAGATCATTTCTTGCAACCAGAAATCTCCATAGCCATTTGACTAAAAGAGCCAAATTGAAATTCTTCCACCTTTTAATACCTAAACCACCCTCCTGTAGACTGGAGCAAACCTTATCCCACCTAACAAGATGTTATTTGCGCTCCTCCGCTTGACCCTCCCATAGGAATTCTGTTTCCATTTTTCTAGTCTATCACGAATCGAAGAAGGGATCACAAATAGGGACATATAATAAGTGGGTAGGCTCGATAAAGTGTTTTTAATGCACCATAGGGTTTTATCCAGGAAACTTTCCTCTGTGCTTGAAAGTCCTGGGGAACATTTGGGTACATTGAGCGAGGGGCAACCTCTTAATGCACCTAGGACACCCCAAGTCCAACATTTGATAAGGCCAGAAAATTGTCTACTAAAGCCTTATGTATCTGGGGTACACACTTGAGCCACCCTATATCTATATATATTCCTGCTTCCTATTGTTCTTGATGGGAAATGCCCCAAGTTTGAAGAAAATATCAAGGGAGGCGTTCTGCAGCAGTCCCTAACACTTTCCTTCGTAGCAGGAGCTAACTTGTCTGAAAGCTAGATACTTCTTGAGGTATGTTCAAGGTCAATCACTACCCTAATGAATTGCTTGACCTTAGTGGAACTCTGATAGCTCTTTGGAACATTTCTCATCCCATAGATATGTAGGTGTTGTGGTTAAATTTTGGAGCAAAAGGCTCCTTCAGAAGGGCTACACTGGTTTATATGCTGCAGTAGCTTATCATAGTTAACCTGGTTCAGGAATTCAGGCCACAGTTCTTTAGAGCATGTGCCACTAATATGGGTCTCAATGAAAAATTCGTAAAAGCGAGCTTGCATCTCCGTCACGACTTTTGTTTTTCATCTGGTTCTATAATCCACCGCTCTCATTGTTCATTGAAAGACACCACCTTGAATTTGAAGTGAAAATTTGCAGCACAACTTCATTGCATGTAAAACGTGTGCTACATAATAATGGTTGTTTTGATGGTTAATCTGATCAAACTGAACCAGGCCTTTTGCACCTATTGCATCAATAACCATAAACTTGAGGTGGTGTTTTACTTTGAGTAATTTACATTGCTATTCTACTTCTCCCTCTCTTCCATCTTAATGTTTGGGGGTACAAATGAAACTTGAAAAACAATGACCGTAATATGCTTTAATATTATCTTTTTTGTATCGGTGTTATTTTGTTTTCTAATTTTGTAATATACACAGATAAGGAAGGAGGCACTCTGGGCTTGCTTTGCCATGGAACCCAATTTTGAAGCGATGATAACGGTTAGTTTGTTTTCATTTGTTTTTATGATGATTGCTCTTCTTATATTGGTTGTATCATTTATTTTCTTTATTAACGGTGGGGAGATATTTCTCCCTTGTTAATGGTTGACATGCGTTTTGTTTTCTACGAAACTTTTATTGAGATCCTGAGCAGTTACTAAATCGAGTCAGTAGAATGATTCAAATTTATCTTGAAATATCCTTGATAATTTAACAACATAGTTTTTCCTTTCTTAGTGCCTAAACTTTATAAATTGTGCGTATGTCAACCTCTTATGGAGTGTTGACTTTTCAAATATCATAAAATGCATCAATATCAATAGCTCTTTATTTCCAATTGATTCAATTCCGCTAGATACTAGCAATAAGTAACATAGGAACATAAGTAAGCGGGAAATTGAAGGGAGAAATGAGGGGAACAAGTAATTTTAGTAGGAACTCTTCGTCTTGGTTTGTTCTTTTCTTCCTATTATTCAGCTGTTGATTGTTTCTGTTGTACATGGAGATCATCATAATTTACAC
The DNA here is from genome assembly GCA_013146195.2 of Codonopsis lanceolata. NCBI lineage: Eukaryota > Viridiplantae > Streptophyta > Magnoliopsida > Asterales > Campanulaceae > Codonopsis > Codonopsis lanceolata. Next base: position 149,249,903 of record CM028380.1, read on the forward strand.
TATTGATATATGTTCGGTATCAGTATCTTCTGCACTTTCTTTTGAATAATATCTGTAAAATTGTATCGTTGGGTACAATGCAGAATTTGGTTTGTCCCCAAGTGTGCTTGATGGGTTTGACAGGTACATACCTGGCCTTGTAGAAGTTACAGCAGTGTCTTTAGAACTTTTTATTGCACCAGAAAATGGCTTAGGAATGCATGAATTCACGGTTGTTGATTATTGACTAGTGATATGTGCATACTATCATCTAGACTTGAGCTGACTGCATATCCATTTGTCACTTAATTGCCTTTAAACTCATTGATCCAGCATATATATTGCATCACGTTGCTTTTCACATTGCTTTTCACATTGCTCCTAGTTGCATGACTTATAAATTAAGATTTGTGATTGTCTGGCAGCTCTCTATATCCTTTTCTTAGCAAGGCCTTGAAGGTAGTTTTGAAGTTCAGTCATAGATCTCTAGTCAATGTTTTATTCATCTCTTCATCACCTTATTGTGCAAATCAACCCTTCACACTCGTAATCTGGTATATTACTCGTGATAATTTCTCCTTTAAACTTCTAAACCAAATTTATGTAGTAGGTCACTGCTTGCTCCCTAAATGTGTTCTACTCATTGTATACTAGTTTAAGATCTTATTGATTTTAGAGCAACGCATGGCCCAGGCTCCTAGGTAGCTTCACTTATTTTACTGGTTATAATCTTTCCTGGGACTTCCATTTATAAAAGATGAGGGAGAAATGGATGAACTCCAAGACTTTATTCCTCTTGTGGGGAAAGCACCCTGTGATAGTACGCTGATACTTGCATTTGGAACCTTAATCCTTCAGGTTACATAGTAGATGATCTTTCTATGGGTTTCGTGATGCTCTTGTGTCCCTCATCCTTCCCTTTTATTTGATAGCATCTGGAAGTCTAAGGTCGCTTTCAAAGTTAGAGCTTTTGTATAGTCTTTGATTCATGGTAAGCTCAATACGAACAACTGCAAACAAAAAAGATTTTCTAAAAGAAGTTGAGCCTGAATGTGTTCTCTGGATAGGCCAGTGAGACACATCGGCATCTCTTTCTCATTGTAATATGGCATTGGCTTGTGGTGCCGTTAGTTTGCTGTTTGTTGCAGGCTTGGACTTGTTCTCAGTTGTTGGAGGACTTGTTGGTTTAGAAATGGAAGATTTTGGTAATGATAAAGAAGGAAAGATGCTTTGGAATTGTGCTATATCCATTATTCTTTAATGTGTGTGGAGGGAAAGAAGTTCCAGAATCTTTGACCAGAAGAATCTTGATTTTAACTTACTTTTGGAATGTGTTGTCTCTGACCTCTCTTTGTGCCAAGGCGTTGGGGGTGTTTAGAGGTTTGCTTTTTACAGATTTGGCGAAAGATTGGGAGGCAGCTTTGAGCTGTCATTAGTGTGTCTATTTTTCTTTTTTGTCTGGTCGCCTCGTGACTGTAATGGTGATACCTTATCCACATCTATATATTCTTCCTTTTAATGCTATTTTCTTTGTCGACCCCAAAAAGGAATGAGGTCATAACTACAGGGATGACACTGGCAGAAGTTGGAAATCCCAAATTGCTTGAACATAACGGAACAAATGATCTTCATACCCTGAACTCATTTATACAACCAATTTGATTATGATATGGACATCAAATAATTTCAATTTGGAAATTGCTTTAACTTGTGCTTACAATTCGCTTCAAATCTGTTCTAGTCTATACTTTTTTGTTTATAAAAAATGCTTGAAAGTAATGGCCTATTATAGTGCATTGGTTTTTCCATACAGGGGATCCTTTACATCCTTGCTTTTTGCTTGCAGGATGTATGTGTTCCCTTATCGCATCTCGCGGAACTAATAGCAAAATCAAAAAAAGAGCTAGACGCTTCATGTCTGGTGTGGTATGTTTCTCCCAGATGAATTAAAATCTCTTCTTATTTGTTATGTTGTTACTCAATGGTTTCTTGTGTTCACATTTATCCCTTGTCTCGTCTGATTATCAGCACTGTCATTGCTCATGCCGGTGATGGGAACTTCCATACAGTTATTTTATTTGATCCCACAAAAGAAGATCAACGTCGGGAAGCTGAAAGATTAAACCATTTTATGGTTCACACTGCGTTATCAATGGAAGGTACTGGTTAAAACAGCAGTTCATTCTTTGTGCCGTAAGAAATAAAAACTACTAGAGCATAAGAGTTCCCGACAATTTACAAGTCCTGATTGGACTGAAAGTATACAAGTCCTGATTCGATTTGTTTTAGGCTTATCCTCTCAATTATGTCCTCTGTTTACTGCTTGTTTAGAATTACTTTCCTTTTTCTTGTTTACTTTTGGTTCTGACGTATATGTATTGTCTTAGGACTAAAGGACACTGCTAATATATAGAGTTTCTTACAGCCGCTTGAGATTAATAAAGACAGTGCAGCTTTTCTTCTTTTCTCAGTGTTTTATCTTCCTGTTGTGTTTTTCCTCTTTTGCGTCTTTCTTACGTAATTTTGTTGCTTGGTTGCTTCAGTTCTTTCATGGTATAAGAGGGGGTCGATAGGGACCTCGTTGAAATTCTTCGGCTGCTTCTGCAATTCAATTCTTCCGCCCTTTTATGTTTTGATCTAGGGGAATTCCGTCAAAGGTTGTGCACCGTCACGTGTGCGGCGTGAGTACAACTTTTCAATAATTTTTGTTGTTGTTTTGCTTTCACTTATTAGTTTCTTTGTTGCTTATCATTTGTCTTGAGAAGCTTAATTTTCTTCAAAGATAGACCTAATTGACACTATCCAACCTAGCCATAACAAAAGTCTAACTAACTGCCTTCCTCTTTTACCTTAACAAGTGGCATGCCAGTACTCTCCCTTGTCTTCACTAATTGTTTTCAAAGCAAATTTATTTTCTTTGTCTTTCTTTTTTTTTAAATTAACAAATAATAAAACAAGGTGCAGTTTTCTCACTTCTCTCATAATTTTTTTTCTCAATCTTATCATCAATTCTCTTGTCATGGAAAATTTTTCTTTCCCTTCAATTTCGAATTGGTATATTGAACATCTTTTTGATCAACTTTACTCAATTCAGAAAAGCCCTAAACAATCTTTACAATTTTTTTTCCTGAAGTTCTCTTTCCTATGCACTTGAGATGGCTGGGAATCCAATTTCTGAAATAGAGCTTATTAATTTTCTTGTAGATGGACTTGATCCATTATATAGAAAAAGATTTCAAGTATTATTATTGGCGAAAACCATATTTTTTCATTGGATTTTCTTCTTGATTACCTTCTTGACGTGGAAAAAGGGCATACGGAGTCTTCTTGTAAAGGAAATATCTGGGTGTCTCTTGTGAAGTATATGAAGATGAAATTATGGATTTGCCAATGGAACTTGAGAAGGGGCATCTTTCAGCTAGAAAATAGGCGGGAACCAGTCGTATCAAGGCCCGGGATAGGGAAAGTTAGGGAACTCAAAAATCTACGGTGCAGTATTAATTTTGATGGGGCAGTAGGTAAGGTAGGCGAAGGAGGGGGGAAACAAAAGGTAAACTAGTTTGAGTTATGGATATTAAACTGATTAGTTGGAATGTGAGGGGATAGGAAGAGGCAAGTTCTCAAAGAAGCTCTCAGAAGGTGGAAGCCATCGGTAGTCTGTTTGCAAGTGACTAAACTGGGTCGTATAGACAGAAGATTGGTGGACAGTATAGAAGGGTGTCGTTGGATGGACTAGGTTCATCTTGACGCAGATGGGACTGCGGGAGGCATCCTTGTAATGTGGGATAGTAGAGTTATTTCTGTTGAGGATCACGTGAAGGGAAATTATTCAGTTTTGTGTCTTTTTAAGTGGGTGGCAGATGATTCTTTGTGGGTCTTCTCTGGCGTTTATGGACCATGTTCAGATGCCTGCAGATCTGGGTTGTGGACAGAGCTGATTTCTGTTAGACAAAATTGGAATTTTCCTTGGTGCGTGAGGGGCGATTTCAATGTGATTCGTTTCCCTCAGGAGAGATTCAGAGGGTTTTCGTTTTCCCAGGCTATGGTGGATTTCAACAACTTTATTAATGATATGGAACTAATGGACCTGCCCCTCTAGGGAAATGCCTTCACTTGGTTTAGAGGGAGGGATAGTCGGCAATGCTCAAGGATTGACAGATTTCTTCTTGGCTCTGATTTGGAGGAGTTGGTAGGAGTCTTTAATCAGAGGTCCCTTCCGAGGGTAGTATCCGACCATTCTCCCATCGTGCTCCAGTTCGGGGGACTGGCCAGGAGGAAAAGCCCATTTAGGTTCGAAAATATGTGGCTGGAGGCTCCAGGTTTCAAGGATTGGGGCAAGTTAAAATGGGATTCTTATGATGTTGCCAGTAAACCGTGCTTTATTATTTCTAAGAAGCTGAAATTGCTCAAAGAGGATCTTAAAATCTGGAATAAAGAGGTCTTTGGGAATGTTGAAATTAAGATAAAGGAAGCTATGGAGGAAGTAAGAAGACTGGATGAAGAGGAGGGTAGGGGTGTCCTGGGGGAATCTGAAAAAGCTCAATGTGAGGAAATTAAGTCGGAAATCAAAAGACTGCTCATTAGTGAAGAAACCTGCTGGAGGCAAAAGTCCAGGGTCTTGTGGCTGCGAGAAGGTGATAAGAATACGAGATTCTTCCATCGGATGGCCAGTGCGCGTAAAAGTTTTAATCAAATCAACAGGTTGAATTTTGAAGGCAATGTGACGGAAGATGGGTCTCGAATCAGAAGAGGTATAGTAAATTTTTATCAAAAGCTATTTCGGAAGACAAAGTGGGGGAAGTGGAAATAGATGGGATTGATTTCAAGACCCTCCATGAGGAGGACAGGAAGCGTCTTGAGCAGCCATTTACAGAAAAGGAAGTGACGGAAGCTTTGGGGAGTTTGAGAGGGGATAAAGCCCCGGGTCCCGATGGTTTTAGTTTAGCTTTTTTCAAGCATTGTTGGGAGGTGGTGAAACTGGACGTCATGGAGGTATCTTTCTTTGAGGAGGAGAGTTACTAGAAAAGTTTGAATTCTTCGTTTATCGCTCTAATCCCAAAAAGAAAAGGTGCAGGGGAGTTAAAGGACTTCAGACCTATTAGTCTCATTGACAGCATTTATAAGCTGATATCGAAGGTTCTATCGACTAGACTGAGACAGGTTATAGGCCAAGTGATCTCTGATTCGTAGCTTGCCTTTGTGAGCGATCGTCAGATTTTGGACGCAGCCCTGATAGCTAATGAAGTGGTGGATGCGAGGGTGAGAAGCAGGGTTCCAGGGATTCTGTGCAAATTGGATGTGGAGAAGGCCTATGACCATGTTAGGTGGGATTTCCTGATTTATCTCCTCAACAGAATGGTGTTTAGAGAGAAATGGCGAAAGTGGATTTATTTCTGCATTTCTTCAGTCAGAAGAACTCTATTTTGGTCAATGGGGAGCCTGAAGGTTTTTTCTCGAGTTTGAGAGGGTTGCGTCAAGGGAACCCCATTTCTCCATTCCTCTTCATTGTGATCATGGAGGCTCTCAACAGGCTCATTGATAAGGCAGTAGTAGGAGGTTTTGTAAGGGGTTTCGAGGTGGGAAGTGATCCAGGTCGGGTGTCTCGATTTCCCATTTACTTTTTGCCGATGACACCTTGGTTTGCTGTGATGCGAATAGGTCTCAGCTGGGTTATCTCCGTTTGATTTTGCTGTTCTTTCAAGCTATGTCGGGCCTAAAGACAAATGTTTCGAAAAGTGAGATAATTCCAATAGGTAGAGTGGATAATGTGGAGGGACTGGTTTTGTTTTTTGGCTGCAGAGCTTCTAGCCTTCCCACAACTTATCTGGGCCTGCCTCTAGGCTCTTCTTTCAAAATATTAACGCGTGGAATTCGGTTGTGGAAAAGTTTGAGAGGAGACTAGCGGGATGGAAGAGGCGGTACTTGTCTAAGGGTGGTAGATTGACTTTGATTAAGAGCACTCTTTCTAATCTACCCACTTATCTCTTATCCTTGTTCGTGGTCCCTAACTCGGTGATGAAGAGATTAGAGAAGCTGGAAAGAGATTTTATTTGGGAAGGGGATAAAGAGAAAAGGAAATATCACCTCGTTGGGTGGGATTCTGTCTGTTCCAGCAAGGAGGTTGGGGGCTTAGGAGTTAAAAACCTGAAACTCTTTAATAAAGCGTTGTTGGGTAAGTGGTTATGGAAGTATTTAGTTGATAAAGAGGCGCTGTGGAGGAGGTTAGTGGTGAGTAAATACGGAGTGGATGCTCACCTATGGTTCCCTAAGAAAGTGCTGATTCCTCATGGCTCTTGTGTCTGGAAAGGTATTATGGGAGTTTGGGCTGCCTTCAGCTGATGCATAAAGTTTGAGATAGCTCTTGTGTCTGGAAAGGTATTCGCTTGAGGGAGGCGTTTCAGAACTTATTTGAGCTATCCACGGATAAGGATTGTAAAGTTAGCTCTGTATTATCTTGGGTGGAGGGTAAGCCTATCTGGAATCCTTTGTTCAGAAGGAATTTTCATGATTGGGAGTTAGAGTCAGTTGTGCAGCTTTTAAGGATGCTTCAAGAGCAGAAAACAGACAGGCCGACGGACAAGGTGGTTTGGAAAGGCTCAGGGGGCTCTCTTTTCTCAGTTAGCTCGTATTATTTAAAGCTTCTCAATGGTGGCAGAACTTCTTTTCCGTGGAGAGCAGTTTGGAGGACCGAAGCCCCTAAGAGAGTGGCTTTTTTCATGTGGGAAGCGACTCATGAAGCTATCCTAACCGGGGACAATTTGCGGAAGCGTAACATGGTCTTTGTTAATAGATGCTATATGTGTAAGGCTGGCGCGGAGAGTGTAAATCATTTACTTCTTCACTGCCAAGTGGCTTTAGAGCTTTGGAATTATGTGCTGAGTATGTTTAATATGTCTTGGGTCATGCCAAGTTCGATCATTGACCATGTCAGAGGTTGGAATAGGGGTTATTTGAAGAAGAGGAATAGTATATGGGGGACAACTCTTTTGGGGGTGTGTTGGATTCTATGGAAGGAAAGGAACCATAGGGCTTTCGACAACGTGGAAATGTCAGTCCCGGAGCTGAAGAATTTGCTGATTCGTACTATTCAGTTTTGGAGTTCCGTGGATGATCACTCTCTTCCTAGATTATAGCTTTTGTAGATCTTGTATATAGTACAGATTTTGGTTAATCTTTTGGTTGGTATACGGCTAGTGTACAAAGGACGCATCACCTCTTTTGATGCTTGATATTTAATATATTATTTACTTATCAAAAAAAAAAAAAAAAAAGAGATAGGTCTTGGAGATCAAGTCAGGTTCTGGAAGGACATTTGGTGTGGAGATGCTACTCTCCAGCAATTGTTTCCTAGTTTATATAATATCTCGGTTAATAGGGATGAAATGGTGAATTCGATCTTAGTAAATCATGGAGGGACAGATCGTTGGTGTCCTGTTTTCCGCAGAAATTTTCATGACTGGGAGATCGAAGGCGTTGTGCATTTTTTGAATGTGCTCCATGGTTTTAAAAGGCAAGGATCAAGAGAAGATAAAGTAATTTGGGAGGGCTCCAAGATCAAAATATTCTCTGTTAAATCCTTTTATTCAATTTTGATTGATAGAGGCAGAGACTTGTTCCTGTGGAAGGAAATTTGGAAAGCTAAAATTCCTAGCTGGGTGAAATTTTTTGTCTGGGAGGCAGCTAGGGGAGCTATTTTGACGGGGGAGAATACGAGATATCGCGGCATGATTTACGTCAATCGGTGCTACATGTGTAAGAATGGGGAAGAGAATGTGAACCACCTGCTCTTGCATTGCCCCATTGTGAGTGAGTTATGGATTTTGCTCTTCCTCTCTGCTGGTGTCTCTTGGGCTATGCCCAGAAATATTACTTATTCCTTACTTATCAAATAATAAAAAAGTCCTACCACAAATGACAAAATCAGTATTGTTGGCATCAATGATCAAACTAATACCTCCGTAAGTTCTCCTTTATCTTCTTCAACAAAAAACCTCATACTCCCTACTTTTGATGGAGTTTGTCTTGCGATTCCTTCTCATCTCCATATTCCCTTTTCCATTACAAAGACTGAGCTCATAAATCACACCTTCTCTTCTTCCCACTTCGAGATTGCTCCCAATTCTTACTTGGTCAGTTCTCAATCATAAACTCCACTTTCTAGTATGCTTCCTCTTTCTAAACATTATCCACTTTCTATATATGCTTCCTCTTTCTAAACATTATCCACACTATCCGTTAATTGGTACTCATGACTTTGTTACCAGTCCATTCTCTTCCCACCAAATAGACAACTTATGTATATCTTATCCATCACTTCTTGGCAAGCATATTGCATATTTGGGGTGCCATTCTGTTTTATACAGCCATGGATTTCATCCATGTACAAGCATTGGTATGGCATCAATCATTTGCTCCTAATGTTACTTTTCAATCTCAATCAATTAATGTGCTTATTTTGCATACTTTGCGAATTGATCGCCCCATTGATGTTACATTTGAGAGGGTTTTCCAACAAGTTCGGCTCAAGCTCCACTTCATGCCGTTTCGCTAAGCGTGTACAACAGCGTCTCTTCGTACATGTCTCGTAATCCCATCTTTTATGCTCGCACGACACACATCGAGATTGACTACCATTTCGTCCGTGAACTTCAGCAAAAAGGCTTTCTTCAGTTGTGTTGTTTTTCTACCAGTGATCAAGTGATCAGGTCACATTCATCTTCACCAAGGCATTGGCCAGGCCTCGATTCCAGCTTTTGTCTAACAAGCTGCAGCTTTGTTCTTCGCTTGGCTTGAGAGGGGGTTTTAGAGCATAAGAGTTCCCGAAAATTTACAAGACCTGATTAGACCACAAGTATACAAGTCCTGATTCGATTTGTTTTAGGCTTATCCTTTGAATTATGTCCTCTGCTTACTGCTTGTTTAGAATTACTTTCCTTTTCCTTGTTTACCTTGGTTTTGAAGTTTATGTATTGTCTTAGGACACAAGGACACTGCTAATATATATACTTTCTTACAGCCGCTTGAGATTAATAAATACAGTGCGGATTTTCTTCTTTTTCTCCGTGTTTAGTGATTGGGGTAGATGGTACATGGATTTCAAACTGAAAGAAAATATTTCGAGTCCTGGTCATTGGATGATGCACGAATACAAGCTCGCTGGAGAGAGCTTGAAAGGGTTGGAGGATATCCTTCTTGCAAAGACACAAGTCCTTTGTCAAATTACCCATGTATCCGATAAAAATTTAGGGATACACATGAATTGGCCTAATTGCTGATTTGCTTTGAAGGATTTGAAAGACGTGGCCTTCTTGAAAAAATCTGTAATGACGATGATGGTGATGATTCTTCAAACAAAAGTATTAAACTTGATATACATTGTTGAGCTCCTATATATCAGGTTAAGCTTTTAGATGAGTTGGTAATTTAACATGGTATCAGAGCTCTGGTTTGGTAAGGTTGTGCGTTTTAGTCATCCCGCTTGCATTTGTTATTCGGAATATTGTGAGTGCATCACTCTATTTGGTTTGTGATACCCCTGGTGAGGCATGTTTGTGTATCTCTCCACGTGTGGACGGTCACACATGAGGGGGGAGTGTTAAGCTTGATATACATTGTTGAGCCCCTATCTAACAGCTTAAGCTTTTAGATGAGTTGGTAACTTAACAAAAAGATAGTATCCGGATCAAGAAATCGTAAACGACTCAATGAAGAGGAGGAAGCAAAACCAAAAGGAGGCAGAGATCAGTATTTGTTCTTCGGCACCAACAATAACCAACTTGCTTGATTTTAGAGAGAATTTGCGGATGACTTAGATGACTTTCTGACAAAGTCAGACGCTATAGAGAAATATTTTACGGATGAATTAAATGACTTGCTGACAACGTCAAACAAGCAGTAAGCGGAGGACATAATTCACAGGATAAGCCTAAAACAAATCGAATACTTTCGGTCCAATCAGGACTTGTATATTGTCGGGAACTCTTATTCTCTAATAAAAACAGCAACATGGTTGCTGTGAAATGTCCATAATTCAGGAAATGAGGACTAGCATTTTTAGGAATCAGAAACTTCTTAAATTTACACATTAAATTGGTAAAACATTGATACTGTGACTACAAAGGTTAATTCCACCAGTACAACCTGTGGTCTGGGTTTATTCCACTGACCCTCTGTTTGGAATGTTCTCCCTGCCCTCTCCTTGATGGCTTGACTACTCTTGTAAGGGTGGATTCGTCCCTCAGCTATATTTGAAAATTGAAGGTGAGCTGATACACAAATCAAACTGCAACTATCACCACGCATTGGAGTTTTCAAGCCTGACCAAACCCCACGTACTGCCCACAAGACCATCTTCTCCCTCCACCCCCACTCACACACACACACACACAAAACTCCTGCGATATTCTTCATAAATCTTGGACAATTTCTATGGTAACTCACTGGGATGGAGATATTCTAGAGTGAGCTGTGGTTCTGTGCAACTCCCATTTTCACACGCTTAAGAACCAAAATATGAATCTGGATCCCGATCCATGTAGATACAAATGGACTACATGGATTAAAAGATTGGTAAAAGTCCTGCTGTTTTCTGAACCATGTGCTTTGGCTTGAATCCATAGTCAATCCTATTTCCCATGAGGACAATTGACTGGTGTTCAGAAGTTCTTTGAATATGTCCATGGTCCTTTGTTGATATCCACAGCCCTGAATTTTTTTGAAGTCACCCTTGTCTACTTTCTCCAAGTTGTCTGTGGTGGTTATTATGGTTACATGGCAACAGGATTTGCTGAGAATATGACGAAGATTTTATTGTGGCGACAAGAAAAAGATCAGGATGATCTTGAATACGAGGCGAGAGTTACAGGCTATCATAAGTGGATTAGCTAAAATAAGTATCTTGTGTGTATTGAAGATAATTTGCCAAATATCAATGCAAACTAGTGTCACTCAGAGAAGAACTGTTGAGTGATAATCCCATTATTGAAGGAGGGATTTGGGTCTGTGTAGTTTAGAGAGAGAAAGTTATGAAATATAATAATCAGAAAAGACGAAAAAAAGGATGTTTCATGTTTGATTTTATGTTCCAATTGCAGCTATTTAAGATGAAAAATGTCCATCATTGGACTTTCTCAATAAAGGCAAACGCACACTTCCAACCTTTTCAGTGGAAAGTAGTCATTTTGATTGATGAAATGGTGAAACAAGAATAATCCACAGTATTTGTTAAAATGAGGGTGGCAGTGACACGAATCTAAATGGGAGAGCGCCTGTGGAATAATTACAAATGACTTAACCCCAACCATCATGCGCCTGACTATACGAAATCTTTTCCCAACATGGTGCAACTCTAGAAATACATTGAAAAGTGGAGAAAAAGTAAAATAAAGTTTGAAAAGAGTAGAACCAAAGATTTGCTCTCTTCAAATTATTATTATTATTATTATTATTATTATTATTATTAGCTTTTTTATTTGGAGTGGTGGGGCGGGGGGAGGGTTGGTGCTCATAATTGTTTTCAAAGAAACAATAGCTGGGATTATTTTATGAAGTGTTTACAATTTCCTCTTTTGTTATCAATACGAGTGGGTTGTATTATCTTTTTTATCTCAAGTTTGGCTTCTATCTTACTGTGACATTATGGTTAATGATGATATTAGTGAATAAAAATGCATTTTTGTTTCTGACTTCGGTTGTGTGATTGTATAATTGAGCAGGTACATGCACTGGAGAACATGGCGTTGGTACTGGTAAGATGAAGGTACGACTATATTAAAATTTGAACTACGACATAACTGCATATTCAGATCCATGTTTCTAATGAAGATAAACTCAAGCTCTCCTTTGTTCAACCCTCTTTTTGTAGAAAAAGAGCACACAATTCCCAGAACTTATGAAAGTAATTTGGGTCAAACACTGAAGTGGGTGGCACTTCTTTGTATATTAGTAACCTTTACATGGCAGAGGATATTGACTAAAGTTTTTATACGTGACAGAAACCATTTGAAATTTAAATGCAGTCCTTGAATAATGGGCTATTGGTGGTCATGCTGCTTGATCAGAGCCCCAGAAGTTTGGCGGTGGCATTGGCCAAAGCTTTGTATTCATTCAGTGGAGGATTGAGCGAGTGTGTTTTCCTTCTCAGAGGACCAAGATATGAGATTGGACCTATTAAAAATAGAAAAAACCTCTTGTGGATGTGTGATAGTCTATTCTGGATTAAGGAATCAATATACATTAATACTTAACTCAGCATCAGAGGGAGGGCAGCGGATGGCTGTTTTCGCATGAGATTTTACGATATGGAAATTGATGGAGATAGGACAGTCTTTTTGACGGAGGTTATGAAGATCAAAGAAGGTAGAAGCGAGAGTGGATTAATGGGTGGCCCACACAACGGTGGAAAAGCTGAAGTGTATAGAGACTAGGGAAAACATTCTCAAGGAGGGGAGGAGCTTTAAGACTTGGCGAAGTTGACTCCAGATGAAACTTTTTGGGTTGGATTGAAGTTGGTTTTGGATTTGGATTTGGATTCGGCTGGTTTCAGTGATGGAAGATGGTGGTGGTTACGTCCATGAAACCAGGCGCAGGTAGAAAAGGCAGAACTTAGTTTGCTCAACTTAGTTTCCGCGCTATATGACATTTTCAATTCTGCTTAGACCAAGTTTTGAAGAGATGGCTAGTTAGGTGTATTAAGCTCTCTTCCCCTACTGATCAACAGTGTGGTGTAGGACCTGTAGGTATTCCTGTATGGTAGACGGATGATAGCATCTGTGGCTAGGCTGAAGTTGATGTGAGACTGGTGGACTTTGATTTACAATGATTATTATTGAGGAGAAACAGAAGATACATAGAGGGCTCTAGGGAATTCCGTTGCAAGGAAAGTTTGTTGACAGAAGGGTCCCGGGCATGCAAGTAACATAGGTAATTTCAGCGAAGGATCCCTGGGGTAGTCTAGAAATTTTCCAATAAGTTGAGGTCTCTCTATAGACTTGAAAAATCCAGGGGAGGTAAGTGAAATATTTCCAAACCTGACTTTATAGGTCCCATTGCATGTGACATAGAGGTTGGTGTACAGGAAAGATGCGTAAAGGTTCATGATCAAGCCAGAGAGTATAGAAGTCCATAAGCTCCCTTGTCCCCAAACTAACCCATCTCGCCACAGGACGATGTACTTGGACTGATTTCGAGCACTAGGATTTAAAGCCAAGCTACAGCCATGGTAGATTATCATATAGATGAGAAGAGGCTAAGCCTGGGGATGGTTGAAGCATGTATTTTGAATTTTCTGACCAAATAAGTGAGTTCTAAAAAGCAGGCTCGACACTCAAGCCCAAAACATGATCCAGATACATTGGTCTGAAGCTGGGCCTGGCTTGTACATGTAGTTCGGATCCTGGCCCAAAACCTAAAATGAGGGCCTAAAACCCCACCTCCTGATTTATTTTTATTTATTATTTTAGTTTTCAATATTAGGCACAAAAGCCAAGCTCAAAGCATGATGCAAAGCCCTTAACTCCCTTTTCCTTGGGTTGGTAACCTTGGAATTTCTGGATAGGGCCACCCCAAACCCTGAGCCACTCAGGTTCTGCCAAGCCCCTGTTTTTTGGCCAAATTTTCATCTGTAAGACCATTGCTTGAGATTCTGGCAAAGCAAGTTTCTTATGTTTGTTACTTCAATTAGACATCATTTTAGTTCTAGATTATTAAACTTGGAGAAATTATATATTTTTGCTGTATTATCTGTGTTTTCAGTACCTTGAGCAAGAACTTGGGATAGAGGCATTAAGGACAATGAAAAGGATAAAAGTGGCTTTGGATCCGAACAATATCATGAATCCTGGAAAGCTTATACCTCCTCATGTTTGTTTCTGAAGAGACTCATTCAGTGGGTGGTCTTTGTCTTTTGAGGCCTCTTTATATATAAATATTATCTGGTTTTATCATGATTAAGTGGTCAATGGATGAGGTATTTTGATTTATCAAGAGGTCATGAGTTAAACTTTTGAAAGTCATGTGAATTTTATTTACTGTAACTCAAGTTAATTGAAAGCCATTTGTATCATCAGAGCTTGTTGCAGAGTTTGTTAAAGAGAATTTTTTACCCAACGATGGATCAGATGTAGGAACGAGCAACTTACACAATAAGAAGCACATTTAATTACAGCTTTAATTATCTTAGATTTTGGATTAATGGATTACAATAATCGAATAATCAACAAAAAAACCAAATGAAGTGAGCCAAAAAATGAGAGAAGGTGATATAATTTGATGATATAGTTGAGAAAGATCTTAGAAGAGTGAATAAATCTGAAATATCTTATAGATATGCTTTATAGACATTTTGTATATTTTAATATATAAGAAAATTATCAAATCAAGATAGAAAATAACTAGTGTATGGAATCAGTAATTTTAAATAATTATTTCATATACTTATATATTAGTATAGATGTTATTAATTCTTTGAGCGATGAAAAATTAAAATTTATTTATTTCAAAATTTTATTTTTTATATTTATAGTATTTTATCATTTTGCAAAAAGTTCGAGATCTACTCATTGTGTCTTTGTGCCTCTCTGGAGTCTGTCTCTTTGTGTGTACCTATGTAACAGTGTCAAGTAATTGAAAGCCATTTGTATCATCAGAGCTTGTTGCAGAGTTTGTTAAAGAGAATTTTTGTACCCAACACCTATATGGATCAGATGTAGGAACGAGAATCAACTTACACAATAAGAAGCACATTTATTACAGCTTTAAGGCGTTCAGCTTGCTAACTCTTCCCTTCTTGATGTCATTTGTTATATTATCTTAAAAATATTTGTATAAAATATCTATGTATATCATTTCATTCTCAATTGGGGGTGAGGTGGGGGGTGTCAAGGGATAGCATCAGTCTACCTGGGTGGGCGTTGACGTTGAATCTTCATATATTGGGGTAGTGTCATCATTACTAGTCAAGTGCGGACTATGCGCATGCATTTCTGAGTTGAAGGAGGGGGAAGGGGGAGGGGGGGGGGCCTGTGCATGGGTGATAGGATTGGTGTCTTGTGTGTGAATCTTGTACGTGCAGATAGCGATGGAACTTGAAGAGTCTTTCGGAAGGGTGTACATGGCATAAATCGGGTGTCCACCCTCTTCCCCATTGTATGTGTGCAGACACGTAGTACCTCTTCCTGGAAAGAAACTTCAGGTATGTTTTGGCATATTCAACTGTATCTCATGAACCTCGTATTGATGTTCTCAAAACTTTTCCCAAGTAACTTCACAATTTTTTTTAAAAATTTATTTGAAATTGGCCGAATGCTTTGCCTCGTGTTTTCAAAGCAAAATAGCTTGTGATTTGAATTCTTAACAAGTCTGTCAGGTGGGTCGGCGTCGTTCATGGTAGCCATCAACCTCAATGCATGTACAGACATTCATAAAGTCTGGGCTTGAATGATGTGGAGATGGGTGGTTTTAATTGATGCAGTACAAATATGATGAAGACGTTTCATATTTCCAATATAAATGAAAATGAAAGAAAGTAGAGACAAGTGAGAAGCATCTCTATCTCAGATAACGACTCCTCTTTACCCCTCCAAGGATTGAGGGGACCTCTCATGGGAGGGACTAGGGACTATGATCAATTGTGTGCAAGAAATTAAGGCCAAAATATGTTTTACCTTCCGGAAGTATACACCAATATTCACTTAGTCCTCTAAATTCAAAAAACATGCTAAAAGCACACCAAGTGTTCCATTTTGTCCCACATAACCTCTACGACGCCCGTTACAACTTGAACGTTAGTTTGCATCTGCCCTTCACGTGATGGTTATTTTAGTCATTACTCACTCTGGAATAGACATAAATAAGCGAACTTCACCTAGATCTAACAAACTAGGTTCATCTGCCTCCACATCTTCCATCAAACCAGCAAATCCAGCAAATCAACTCTCATCCGCCTTCTCCCAAATCTGTCGCCCCTTGTTCTAGATCCCTAATCTCCATCTTCAGTCTATTGCCGGAACCCAGCAACTTTGCCAGATCCAGCATAGCCTCCATCTCCCTCCTGGTCTCTCTTCCTGCCAAGTGGCTCCAAAGCCATACCAATCCCTGCTTCCTGCATCACCCAGAACCGACGAAGGCTTCCCCAAACAATCCTGTCCAACGGTGCTCCTCTATCTCCTTCTGAATCCGGCCAAACTTCCATCAGCTCTCATGTCGCTGCCCCTGCTCCAAGCTAACATCTTCCATCACTGCAGCCAGCCTCCTTTATCTTCGACCCAGTAACGACGTCGTGGGTCCTCATTCTATTCTGAGCCCTAGTCGTCGTCATCCCCAATCGCCATTTTTGACGCCATTCCGATCGAATGCAGCAACTGACGGCTTTCATCTCTCTCTCTGCTTTCAACCGGCATCTTTGTTTCAGCTCTGGTTATCTACAAGCGATTTCATCAGGGTTGTTTACAAGCGATTTCATGAGTTCTGATTTAGTTTAATGCAAATTCTAGTTCGACCCACAAAGAAACAAACAAGAAAACAGAGAGCCCACCATTAGTGTTCGTCCATGGAAGCTTTCTTGCAGCTTGGTGCTAGGTTGAACACTGGTTGCCTTTCTTTTCACACCACAGTTTTGATTACTATGATCTGTTGGGTCAGATCAATTTCCTCCCTAATTTTAATAATTTCACATTTGTATGTGAAAATTTGGGGTTTTAATTCATATTCATACATTTCTGAATTTGTAAAAAATTTTGAGAGGAGAGAGAGAGGGGGGGAGGTAGGGAGGGAGGGAGAGAGAGGGAATTCGGTGATGATGACGGTGGGTTGGGGATGTTTTTGGCCGGTGGAGATGAAATTGAAGGAGTCGTCGGTGATTGCTTCTTTTTTCATTCATAATGCTACAGTGAGTAATGACTAAAATAGTCATCACGTGAAGGGACACGTGGAAACTAACGTTCGAGTTGTAACGGGCGTCAGTTGCAGGAGGTTATGTGGGATGAAATAGAACATTGTGTGTACTTTTGGCACGTTTTCGGATTTAGGGGGCTAAGTGAATATTGGTGTATACTTTGGGGGTAAAATATATTTTGGACATAAATTAATTAATGATTGTAAGCACTTCCTTCCAACATTGATGTTCAATTTTTGCTCCAAGATTATGTCAAAGTCAAATTAAAAATAAAAATCTCATTTGAGAATATGATTTCAACGAGGGTTACTAAGTGATCATCGAGACTAGAATCCCAATCTCGAGCTCACTAATCAAAGTACTGAGTCAACTAGGTTCACAACATGTTCATCCAATATTTTATAGATGATTTTGTTAATAGTTATGTTGATAGAGTTAGTTTTATGTAGTTGTTATTTGTGTGTATATATTACATGGGTTAAGCCGTAAGAGATTGAGATTTCGTCTTACGAATTAAGATTTTTAAGATGGTTTTATTACAAATCTACTCAAATAAAAATCCCATTTAAGGAAATGATTTTATTTTGGGTGACTATGTGACCACCGACACTAAGAGTCTGAATCGTTACCCCATTAGTCAGCGCGTCCAGCCAACCAAGTTTGCCACTGGTCCATCCAAATTTATTTAGACGATATTGTTAATAACTCTACTAGTTGTTTTTTTTATGTAAATATTATCTATGTATATACTCCCTCCATACCAAAATGACTTGTTTTTCGTCAATCCTAAAATAGATGTCTTGTTTCAAAGTTTTTTTAAGACAATATTTTTATTATTTTATCCTTATTTTTTTATCTTATTTTAATTATGGGTCATATCCGTATAGGCTTTAAAGAAAACTATACATAAAACCAATATTAATAATCGAGTCAATTATTTTTTCAATCTGTGTATTAAGTGAAACTGGACAATAATTTTAAGACAAGGGACTATATAATATATATTTGCTCAACAACAAAGTCAACTTGGCTAAGGATTACTAATCACTAGTTTGAATGTTTTTTGCTCCAAGATGCTGTTGCAGGTCAATAAAAAAAAAAGGGAAAAAATTGCTAGCCAATTCCCTTCAAGGCTTTTAACCGATTTACACTTATATTTTTCCGTAATTAGAAAAATGCATTTTATATATTGCAATGCATCAATTATACATTGTGATGAAAATATCTTATTTATATATATATATATATATATATATATATATATATATATATATATATATATATATATATATATATATATATATATATATATATATATATATTCCTATTTGTGGAAATGATTTCAATAAGGATCACACACTTAGACAGAGAGTCCGAATCGCTAGCCCAGTAGCTCACTAAACAGAGTACCAAGTCAACTAAGTTATCCATAGGTTCACCCAAAATTATACAGGTAAATTCGGTCATCAAAAGTTTGTAACCGTTAAGGTTTACATTTTTGTTAAATTGGAAAAAAAAAATATATTACTTTTTAGGGGTAAAAAAACTACAATTTCCTTAATAAATCAAAGGCGTGCTACGGATTACTTTCTCGAGGTGTATCATATTACATTTATTTTTACACCACGATACATCAATTTAAATTACCGGTTAAAATATGAAAAACACCCTAAGGTAATCACCCAATCCCATAATGCCCCCCAATGTTAAAATTTTCCCAACTTTATACCCAATCTTATCATTTGTCTCAGTTAGGACCCTTCCGTCAATGACCGTTAGAAATGCTAACAGATGAGGGGTCATTTTGGTCATTTGATTCGGGAGGAGCAAAGTGAGATTTGGTTATAGTTCATCATTTAGTTGATATTTAGGATATTTTAAGTGAAAAATGGTTTTATAACAATCAAAATAATTTTTTTTGAAAAATTATATTATTTTAAAAAAATACAAACAATATAATAGTGAGTTTTGGTTAATAATTAATTTGTATCATTAATTGAACTTGCATATGTGGGATGAGTATACATTTAGTTAATCTTTTGATTTTTAAAATAATTTTGAATTACAATTTTTTAAAATAATTAAAATTATTTTTAAAAAATAATTGTCCCGTATGTCCAATTCACCTCCTCTGTGCCCCTTCAACTCTATCTGTCCAATACGCCTCCTCTGCCAGCCACTCACCTTGGCTTCTCTACCCCAGTTCGGTTTCATAGTCGAGCTCCATCATCATCTAGCATCACCGTGGTGCGCCTTTCTTTCTCCGACTTCCCAGTTCGCAACCATCCAAGCCGACGACAACCCAATTCCAGCGCAGCCCTTGCCCTAGTTCGACATTCACCCAATCGAGCTCCATCGTCTCCACCACTGCGATTCTCAACCCCATTCAGCCATAGCTTTCTTCTCCAACAGAATCGTAGCCCTAGCCTCCTTTTGAATTAGTTTTGAATTCCGCTCTGTCTTCACTCAGATCCAGCGAACCAGGCTCCTTTGCCTCCACCATCTCTCCCACGTCCGGCAAGTCTCCTTATCCACCCTAGCCGCCGGCCTCCAGCCACATCACCCACCATAGTCAATGTCACTCCTGCTCTGGATCCGACGACTTCTCTCGCCCAAACCCAAGTCCAAATCCCGGCCTCGATTCTTTCTTTCTCTCGGTGCCCCAGCGATCTCCATCAACAATCCGGCCAAGATCCAGCCATCTACACACCCAGTAAAAATTGATCCATAATCCCCGCATCTCCAATCACCTTCTGACGCCGGTGCCGAGGAATTTGACCAGTTCCCTCGAAAACTCGATCCAGTCAACAAAAAAAAACCATGTGATTCGCCGGTAATGGGAGACGCGGTGGCACCCGTGTTGAACGGAAGGAAATGAAACGTGGAAGGAGGGGTTTAAAATTTGTAATTAGCTAATTACATTAGTAGTCTTATATCATTAGTATTTTATGAAAGTACCACAATTTGGGAATTACATTAAGAAATACTATAATTTGGAAATATTTAATTAAAACTATAATATTTTGGTAAAAAACTCGGTATAATATTGTGGTGGTTATATCAATTGTTCACTTAAAAATAATTTTGAATAATTTTTTTAATTTTTCACTTAAAAATAATTGTGGTAGTTAATCTTTTGATTTTTAAAATAATTTTGAATTATAATTTTTTAATAATTACAAATAATTTTGAATTATAAAACAAATTTTCACTTAAAAATATCTTAAATATCAACTAAATGATGAACTATAACAAAATCTCACTTTGCCCCCCAAACCAAGTGACCAAAATGACCCCTCATCCGTTAGCATTTCTAACGGTCATTGACACTTGACAGGAGGGTTCTAATTGAGACAAATGGTAAGATTGAGTATGAAGTTGGGAAAATTTTAACATTGTGGGGCATTATAGGATTGGGTGGTTACTTTTGGGTGTTTTTCATATTTTGGCATAAATTACCTAATTCAATTTTGCATAGCACTGCATCAATTTAAATTACCTAATCTAATTTATTCATTATAATGCACCAAGTCAATCACCAAATTAATGCATCGCACCACAAAATTATAATGAACCAGACCTTCATATCTTCTCCCTTCTTTTTGCTCCTCCTCCTCCTTTTCGATCCCCGTTTCGTTGCCACAACAATTGTCCGGAGCTATGGAAGTAGCTGAACATTTTATGAACAATATTTCAAAAATAGAATTTAACAGTATTAAAAAAACAGATGAGTGGAACGATTAAATAATTCGAAAATGGTACCAACCAGCAATTTATATTTAGATTTGCTTATCAACATAGTTAACTTGGTTAGACCATCTCCAACAAACGCTTCAAAACTTTAAAATGAAGTCTTTTACCACTATTCCTCTCTCCAATGGTAACTTCAAAACATGCTTCATTTTGAAGTGAAGCTCAATTCACTTCAAATTCAGTCCATAAATTCCCCTACTTCGTCTTCCCTCTCCTCTTTTTTTATGATTAAATAATTATTTTGTATTTTAGTTATTATTATTATTATTATTATTATTATTATTATTATTATTATTATTATTATTATTATTATTATTGTTAGTTTTGTTGTTTAGTTTAAATACTACTTTGATGTTTTTGTTTAAATAATTCAATTATTTTTATTTATATTGTTAGTTATTAGTTATAGATAGTGTCAAAATTATTTATAATAAAGTTTATAAATATTAGACATTAATAAAAAACGAAAATTACATTACATTAAATTAAACTCACACAACATAAATTTTTAATAATTAGTCACAATTAAATTCTAGCATTTAATTATTATTTTTAATGCATAGAATTTAATTTAATATAATAATAATTCAATAAATAATACTCCTTTCGTCCCTAAATTATCGTCCTCCTTTCTTTTTTCGTCCGTCCCAAAATAATTGTCTACTTTGAAACTTACCTTTTTAGAACATCACTTTTACCACTTTACTCTTATTTTTTCACTCTGCTTTAATTATGGGCCACACATACATGGACATTAAAGGAAACTACACATTAAACCAATATAAATAATCAAGTCAATTACTTTTTATTAAATTGTGCGCCGGATCAACCCAGACGATTATTTAGAGACGGAGGGAGTAGTACATTTGTTTTGCTAAAATACAACAATACAAATTAAATGAAATAAAACATATACTTGGAATACAAATTAAATGAAATAATGAAGAATATACTTGGAATATTCTTTTTGAAATAAATTTTGAAATATAACTGCTGGAGATAGTTGAAAATTTTGGTGCGAAAATTGTACCAATTTAAAGATTTGGTGCAATTTTTGCACCGAACTGTTGGACATGTCTAAAGGATTAACAATCACTTTATTTACTCCAAGATGATATCAAAGTTCAATAAGAAAATCTCGTTTGAGGAAATGATTTCATTGAGGGTAAGTATGTCACCGTCCAGAGAGTTCGAATCGCCATCCAAATATAATCAAAATCAAATAAGAATATCCCAGTTTGATTTTCTTGTTTAATCTCATTTTTCAGAACTTTCTTTTGTGAATCTACACTACACCTACTCCATCCATTAACTTAATTAATTTTCTTGTTTAAACTCATTGTTCACAACTTTCTTGCTTAGTCTCAATATCCCTAAAGAAAAGACATAAACATCTGGATGAATCAAATAATTACATAGTATAGCTAGATGAATCAAAGAGAATAAATAGATAGATTGAGGTCAATGAACTTTAGAAATTTTATTATTATCAATCTTGTACACGTTTTAGGGTTACAATTATATATAGAGATACAATACTAAACTCTAAACCGACTTAAACATAAAAACTAAAAAACTGTTTTGCCGCACGGACGCGGTTGCTTCCCTTCAAGTGATGCGACCACCTTGCCCCAACGCGGTCTTTTTCCCCTCCTGAACGTGACCGGTTAAACTTCTGAAAAAGGCACTGTCGCTTGATGCGACCGCTTCATGTTGAGACTACTCCGAAGCCCAACGTAGTCGCTTTACCCTGATGACATGACCGTCTTGTCTAACGCAGCCACCTTTCCCAAATATGATGCGATTGCCTTCGTGCGATAAACCCCAAAACTTATACCGTTCACATCAACCTCTTTTCAAATTCATCATACAAACCAAGAAAGATTGCTCCTTAATATCATGAGATAATAAAAGATAAGCTGAATTACTTTCCTCGTCAACAGCAAGAAAAGTAGCCCATTCTCAAGCAACTAAAACTTAAAAGTCAATGGGAAAATGAATGTCTTCTTTTTATTTATAAAATTTTAAAATCATAGGTTCTGTTTGAAGATAAAAATTTAGGGAAGACAGTTTTACAAGTATTTTATATAAAATAATTTTTTTTGATCCGACCTACAGCGTGTCGGTTGGTTGAGTTATTAAAAAGTAAAACTATATTTTACGAATTAAGATCTGTAAAACAATTTTACATGAAAACTACTCATGCTTAAACATATGTTCTTTTTTTGATGTGTGATTTCCCAACCCCACCCCCCCCCCCCAACATAATTTTGTATCGAAGGGACACAAAGAGAGAAATAGGGTCACTAAGGAAACATAAAAATCACGGAAAATTTACCAACCATAAAATCAATCATATTCACAACTACGGCTTGCTTTGTCTCTTGCTTGGGAAACTTAACGAATCTTCTATCAAAAATTATGCTAAAATATTTTTGTAATTATTAAAATTTTCAAATGAGAAACGGAAGTAAAATCTCTCTTATTATAAAAATCAAACTTGTTTTTTACAATTTAATTGATGGAAAAAATAACTTTTCACCAAATAAACTACCCACTATTTAATTAAGAACAAAACAAGTAAATTTACCATAACAAAAATAAAGTTTTGACAAAAATAACCCTAATTATAATAAATCACTCACTATTAATTAAGGTTGAACAAGTAAATTTATCACATGCTAATTAATTTCATGAATAATTAAATAATAATTTGATCCCTAGACTTGTACATATTTTAAAGTTAGGTCCTACATTATTGAATTCAATTCATTTCGTCTTGTATTTTGATTTTGTTATCATTTTTCTCCTCGTACCATTATCGTTACAAATATCGTCCAATATATTCTAAAATGACAAAAATACATTTACTCAATAGACTAAAATTCGAAACTAAAAAAATATTTGAAACTAAAAAATAATATAGTTTTATTTCTTTATTTCTTAAATATATATGTTCGGGAAAGACATTATTAGATATATATAGAAAATTGTAATTATAATGATAAATTTGTTAGTGAGTATCAAACTATTAAGCAAATATGTAGCGTGTTTAGTTATTACCCATGGATAAGTTAAGAGAAACGAGTTAAGAAAATGTGTCATGATGCCAAGAAGATGAAGAAAATGAAGAACCAATTTATGAATCTATGCGTTTTATTAGAAATGAATGCTAAAATCTACTATTTGCTTCTTTAAATTTTTAGACTACTACAACAGCTTTTAAAACTATCAATGGTCCCTAACTTATAGATAGTACAAACAAAACCAATGTTAGTAATTGCAAGTAACTGTATTTAAAATATTTTATTAATTTTCATAACTAGGTTCCAAACCTCTAACCTCTTTTGGTCTTAATTTGTTTGCTCATTTTCATCGAATTCGAGGTAGTTACATGTGAGAATCTCTATATTCCCTCCTCTGGCTATCAACTTTCTTTCGTCTACCGCAGCTCTCCTTTTATTGAAATAGATAGTCACCAACAGACATCCTTTTAAGTAGTCTCATCATAAAATTAGATTTTCTCTTTACTTAGTAATTTGCACAAAAAATGTATTGGAACTAAGAAATGAGAGATGTTTAAAGAAAGAAGTTCGACTAAACGAAAGTTAAAGAGATTTTATGTCTCCATTTGAGTATGGCGAGGTGAGTGTGTTTCTTGGTGATGGTGATAACGGTGTTGACGATTGCAAAGATAGTGGTGTTAGTGGCGGTGATGACGGTGATTGTAGGGATGATAGTGATGGTTCAGATTAAATACAACATTGTGAGATTTCCAAATCATCAAATTTTCAAAGATCCATATGGGTTTCAGTTTCAAATTTGAAAATTTGAAAAATTAAAAAATTGAATTTAAGTTTGTAAAAAGTGAAATTTAAAGTTGTGGTGGTGGTATGTCCATAAATGATGACTTTTGCAAATGAATTACTTTGAAGGTAGGAGTACGAAATTAGAAAATGAAATAAAATCAAATAAAAAATTAACTTTTATTCTAATGGTGAAATTTGAAGTGATGAGTTTTGCATATGTGTTAATTTGAACGAATTAGTAAGAAATTAGACAAAGAAATAAAATAAAAATAAAAAAATTTAATTTTTGGATTAATGATGTTATTTGAGGTGGTAGCGGTGGTGGGTCTATGAGAGATGAGGTTGATGGAAGAAAATGAAGGATAAGAAAATAAATTAAATAACTTCTAAATTTCATTTTTTTGAGAGTAATGTATTTTATTAACTTTAAATTTAAATTTAAATATGATACAAATTATAATTACAACATTGCTAGCCTTACAATTAATTTTATAACTTTCCTTACAACTACTAAGTCTTGTAAGGATATAGTATTTTTCTTATAATTATACCAAATTACAATCCCTCTCCCCCCCCCCCCAAAGTATTCACTAAATCACATAATCCACTCCAACGTAAGGTTTGTCCCATAATGATATCTGACGTTATATATATTTTTTCATATTTTTCACCAAAGTTGCGATAATGGTTAGAAAAGTCACGTTAAATAACACGTGGTCTTCCACGATGTTAACTCGAGGGAAATATTAGGAATTCGATGTAAACTTTGGGGTGCTTAAAGTTCAAATGTTAAAATGGAGTGGGGTCCATAATTCCATTTTTTTCCTACTGAAAGAAAATCTAGAGAAAAGACCAACCATTTTTTTCTGATCTTCACTTTCCACAATAAAAATTAACCAATAACCCGATTTTGGTTTTATCCACTCTCTCCAAATTTAATCTTAACCCAGATGATAGATATGCATTTTTCCATTTCAATGTGAATTTTCTTAGCTTGATAATGAAAACAAAGTAAATGAAAGATATGAAGAAAAAAAAAAAAAAAAAAAACTCTTACTCATAGTTACACGTCTCCATCTTCAATTTCATGTATGAAATTGGATCCACGTACCCACCTTCTCTAGTGAAACCCATTCACCACGAAATCAATCGATTTCTCATCCCCCTTCATCCTCTTACATGCATGACTTTACATTTTCTTTATCTCTCCTAATTCTTTAAATAAACCAACCTGACTGACATAGCAGTTTCTATGAGGTCAAAATCATCTAAAGTTATAGTTTCTTCAACATCTTCTCAATTTTGGTACTTTGTTTTAAACCATATGCATATCGGTCGTATGCCCAATTTTCTCTTGCAAAATTGAAGAGTTAAAACCCATAACTATTTCTCTTTATTCAAGTCCGTCTCTCTCTCTCTCTCTCTCTTTGATGAACTCGTCAATAAAGTTTATGAGTTTTCTATTAATTGCATGTTTTTTCAAGGGTTTTTAGTAAGTATACTCTATAGCCTTTGATTTCTACTTTAAGCACGACTTTTGCAGGGGAGAGAATGAGGGAGATCGGAGATGAAGCTTGGCTAGAATCAAAGGAGGACGACGCTAGAGTTATAATAGGTGTGACCAGAGTGACAAGGTTTGGGCCGGATATGAGAACTTGCACCCATAGATGGTGTGGTGGCTATGGTAGGGCTAACTGGAGATTGCGGCTATTACGGTGGACCCGGAAATGAGAACTTACACTGGGAGAAGAGAGAAGGAGAGGGTGTGAGATCAGAGTTTGTACTTTTAATACATTGACTCCTTAACCAGATAAGAGAAATGACATTTTTCGCCCTGTACGTGGAAGACCACGTGCTATTTAACGTGAATATTCTAACGTCCGTCAGTGGCAGGGTAGAAAATGGGGTGGGGGGGGGGGAAGTAAAGACAGATACCATTATGAGACAAACTTTACATAGGGGTAAACTATATGATTTTGTGGATACTTTGGGGGAAAATTGTAATTTGACCCTATAATTATTTTTGAATTATTAAAATAATTATTTTTATTTTTATTTAAAAACATATTCTAAATACTAAATGGTTAATTAAATACTGAATTTATAGCCAATTCCCATTTTGTACTCCAAGCAAAATGACCAATATAATCTTCATGTGACATGCACATATCATTTTCCCTTACTATTTTTAATGCTCATAAACGGGAGGGAGCAAAGTCGGACAAATAGCTAAATAAGTTATGAAAAGTGAGACACTTCGTAGGTTGGTGTGCAATGTGAGATTTGATGTGTAATTTTGTGAGCTAATCATATTTTGACCCCATCGAAATTAGTCTAAAATACAAATTTCCCCATAAAGTATCTATCAAATCCACTTTATTAGTAAGTTTGAATTATTTTCAATTCACACACTCATAAAAGTGAATGAATTCATGTTTGGCAATAAGAAAAGATAATGGAAATAACCAACAAAAAAAACAAATTTGTAAGATAAGTTGCTATATATACAATGACTAAGGTGCCGTTTGGTAGCCAGGATTAAGGCAAAATATGATTAATAAGCCGAATTGCCTGATGTTTGGTATGCAATAGGTGGTCGGGGCTAATAGTACTAGTTATCCGGATAAAGTCATTATCCCCTCACTATTAATACCAAAGGAGATGGTGGTATTATTAGCGCTCTCACTAAAAAAAATTTGAGATTAATATTTGTAATCTCAAAACTACCCCCGATATACAAGTGAGGATTAATAGCGAGGGTACTAATAATACTGAGATTAATAATACTGCTTATCTTTATCCGATTACCAAATAAGCCCTATTATAAATGATCGGAAAACAAAGAATCAAAAAAGCTAAAAGCATAATAGCATAATTTATAAGTTTTAAAAAATATAATGATTAAAATACAAAAAAACATCAAATAATTAAAAGTAAACAAAAAATAAAAAAACTACTAAATTATTTTTAAAAAATCATTAATACCACGTACAATACACGTAATCCTTACGCGTTTCTAAAAAAGAGAGGGAGAGAATATGTATACTTTGTTCGGTACCGTTGTATTTGTTTATTCATGCATTCTATGAATCCATCCACTTTTATTATTTAATCATATAATGAGGAAGTTGTGTATGCTCTTAAGGAGTTGGATCTGCACTCTCTAAGTAGTAATGACAGAAAAATAATCTGCATTGTTTCATTTGCACTAATCACTTGTAAAGGTATACTTATCTTCTTCTTAGCTTTGACCAATTTTTTTGTCTCATTACTGTTTAGTGCAAGTAATGAAAGGAAAGTGGGAATATTTATGATGATATTGAGACATTGGATAAGTTTTTCTCATAAAGAAATGGTTGAATAACTTGCTGCCATGTTCCATGTGACTACAAAGTCCTTTTTCCAAGGATGACAAAACGATATTAGTAAGACGGTCTTATATAATATCTAATTTTAAATAAGTTTGTCAAATAATCAGATTTTGATTTACAAATGATCAGATTTTGATTTAAATTTGATGCAAAATTTCAATGGATTTGTGTAAAAGTTCAATAATTCGAATTCGATAATTTATTTACTTAGCGGATCGGATATTGATTTACCTATATTCGATCCGTTAAGAACTCGATTCGAAAATAAGTCTTCACTTATATTTATTATTATACATATACATAATATACACACTTATAAAACTATGTTGTCTTTTGGTCTTCTTCCGTTTTATATTTTTATTGTTCTTGATCTATAAATCTTTATTTTAGATCGGATATGTTAACTGGTAATTGATGAAATATGTGATTATTAGGAGTAATTACCGTGGTTGATTTGGAGTAGGAGATCGAGCATATATTTTACTTTGTAAAGGTTATCACCTCCTTTAATTACTGCTATCTTTTAGGATCCCATTATAGATTCAATTGTAATCTCTTTTGTATATAAGTCGGATGGTGATAATAAAAAAGTAGATATTGCTACGAAAGCTTAATATTTTACATGGTATCAGAGCAGGTTTAGATTCAACCCACAAAACCAAAATTATGCCTACCCACTCACTGCCTTCTTCCTCGATCTTTCTGTTAACCATGACCAAATCTAGTGAAGAAGCCTCCGGATCAGGTAGTCGTACCCCTGTGGATCCCATATCACCATACTACATTCACGCCTCGAACAATCCCGACCAACTCTATGTCGGGGATCTACTTCGCTATGCAAATTATGGTGACTGGGCTAGTGAGATGAGCAACGCCCTATTTGCCAAGAACAAAATAGGTTTCGTCGATGGTTCCATTCCTATGTCGGATGAGACTTCACCAGAATTGATGTTGTGGAAGAGATGCAATGCCATGGAAATGGAATGGCTTAACACGACTATGGAAAAGGAGATCAAAAACAGCGTAAAATACGCCAAGACTGCCAATGAAATATGGTTGGACCTAGAAGAGAGGTTCGGTAAGGAAAACGTGAAAGAATAATTCTCAATGTGTTATTCAAGATTGACAACACCTATTTATACAACATGTGATCTCTATGATACATTGAATAAATAATAAAGAATCCTATGATAACTAAACAATTAAGCATAAAAACAGTGAATGTGGAAGACTGAATAAAAACAATGAACCATGGGAGGATGTGAATGTGGAAGACTGAACAAAAACAATGAACCATGTGGAGGATTCCATCTATGAGCTTTCACCACCCCCCCCCCCCCGGCAATCGAAACAGCATGGAGAAAAGTTTGAGATTGGAACATAGGAGGAGAAATCTTTCACGAGATAAGCCTTTCGTAAAGATATCAACAATTTGATGGTCAGAAGGAACGTATTGCACACGAAGAGCGCCACGAACAAGAAGTTCTCGAACAAAATGATAATCAATTTCTATGCGACGAGTCCGAGCGTGAAATACGGGATTACGAGCTAAATGAATTGCAGATTGATTATCACACAAAATGAGGGGTGGTGAGGGGAGTGTGATCCCCAGTTCAAGAAGAAGGTAACCAAACCATCAAATTTCAATAGTAGTGGCAGCAAGGGAGCGATACTCGGCCTCGCTACTTGAGCGAGAAACAGTGGATTGTTTCTTTGCAGCCCAACTGACCAAGTTTGGACCAAAGAAAATGCACGCCCCCTGTGGTAGAACGACGATCATCGGGGTCACCAGCCAAATCGGTATCATAGTAGGCTGTGAGAGACATGTCAGATGAGGGAGAAAAGGTAAGACCAGTAGAGACAGTTCCTTTGATGTAGCGACAAATTATCTTGATAGCTTTAAAATGAGAAGACCGAGGGTTATATATATATATATATATATATATATATATATATATATATATATATATATATATATATTGACATACTTGATTGACAGCAAATGTGATATCTGGGCGAGACAATGTGAGATACTGAAGAGCCCTAACAAGCCTGCGATACTCAGTTGGATTAGAGAGAAGTTCACCGTCCAAAGCTAAAAGACGATTTGCTAGAGATACTAGTGTTGGAGATGGCTTGCAGTCAAGTAGTCTGAATTTCTTGAGAACGTCGGTAGCATAGCGAGTCTGAGATAGCCGAAGGGACTTGGATGTGAGAAGTATTTCGAGACCAAGAAAATAGCCAAGTTCACCCATTTTACGAGTATCAAAAGTTACACATAAAGTTTTGATGAATTGGGCAATTGAAAGGGGGTCACTGCCAGTGACAATTATGTTGTCTACATAGACAAGGAGGTAGAGAGAGTGTTGTGGATCTCGATGAATGAACAAAGAAGAATCAGACTGACTATTGAAGAAACCTTGATTGAGAAGGAATTCTTGAATGTGATGAAACCAAGCCCGAAGGGATTGTTTGAGTCCATATAGTGCTCGTTAGAGTTTGTAAACATAGTTCGGGTGAGCAGGATCAACAAAGCCGGGTGGTTGAGTCATGTAAACATCCTCGGACAAAATACCGTTAAGAAACGCATTTCGGACATCAAGTTGCTGAAGTGACCATCCACGGAAGAGTGCTAAAGTCAGAACTGTTCGAATTGTTGCGGGTTTGACAACTGGACTAAATGTTTCATAATAGTCCACCCCTTCCTGTTGACCAAAACCTTTCGCAACTAACCAGGTCTTATGGTGTTCAATGGAGCCATCTGCACGACGCTTGACTCGATAAACCCAACGAGAGCCAATGATATTGTGTGCCGTAGAAGATGGTACTAATGACCATGTTTGGTTCTTAACCAAGGTTGTCATTTCTTCGTGCATAGCCTGCTGCCAATGTAAGTGCTTTTCTGCATGTTTGAAGAAGAAAGGCTCGTGAGAGAGAGAGAGAGAGTCATTTGTAACTGCAGTGAAGGCCAAAGGGAGCCGATGAGGGGACGAGACGTAAACAAGAGCATTGACACTTTTTTATTTGAGAGCTGGAGAACTGGTACTTGATGAATCTGTGTGAGGGTCCAAAGCAGGAGAGTATGTTGAGCCAGCAGGGGAGCTTACTTAAGTGACGGGTGGAGAAGTAGGAGTACTTGGGTCCTCGGCAGGTGCTGAATGTGGTGTGGAAATTGGAACAATTATTGGAGGGGCAAGTTCTGGAGTTGCTGGAGGAGAATGCTGATCATGAGAAGGTCGACCAGCTTTGCGAGGAACTGAAGGAGTGTTTACTGGGGCGAGTGAACTGGGAGGCAAATGTGAGACTAGTGTTGGCGCTTCAGGAGCTGTGGGAGAGCAAGTAGCCACAGTACTTGTTATGCTTGAACTTGAGCAATCCTGAGAGTTAGTGATATGTGAAGGCTTGAAATAAAAATGAGATTCATCAAAGATAACATGTCGAGTTACATAAGTGCGACCAGAAGATGGATCAAAGCACCGACACCCTTTGTGCGAAGGATCGTAGCCCAAGAAAACACACTTAATTGTTTTTGGAAGAAGTTTGTGTTAGTTTCATGGCACTAGATGAGGAAAGCATGTACAACCGAACACTTTAAGTAACTTGTAATCATGTGTTCTTCCCATTAGTTTTTCATAAGGGGAAACATACTTTAACTGCTTCATCGGGAGACAGTTGATCAAGAATACGGCTGTGGAGAAAGCATCAAGCCAAAACGAATAGGGAGATTGGCATGATGGAATAAGCATAACCCAACTGACTCAATATGTCAGTGTTTTCTTTCAATATCACCGTTTTGTTGAGGGGTGTACGGACATGACAGTTGATGTCGAATGCCATGGGTGAGTAAAAAATATGTAAGCAAACGACTAATGAATCCCCCCCCCGCCATCAGTTTGGATGGTTTTAACAGTGTCCACTTGTTGAATTTTCCGAGAAAGAGTGTTTTCAATCATGCTTTTAAAGTAGGAGAAGATGGAGAAAACTTCAGATTTTTTAGTCATAGGAAACATCCAAGTATAATGAGAGTAATCATCTACAATTGACAAATAAAATCGATGTCCAAAAGAAGTAGAAACTGGGGAAGGCCCCCAAACATCCAAGTGCAATAAGTCAAGAGGAGATTTTGATTGAAAATTGCGTGCCACAAACGACAAATTACAAGATTTACCTAACGGGCAAGTATGATATATTTTATTGCTATCTATTTGACAGTATGAAGAGAAAAGTTCTTAAGGACATTCTTGAGAATGGGATGAGCCGGATGACCTAGACAGGCGTGCCAAATGTCTGAGTTGGTCTTTTCGCCAAGAAGAGCAACAGGAGGAGAAGACAGAGTAGATGACTAAAGAGAGTAAAGATTGCCTAGCTTACTGCTAGAAAGAATTGTGGCCTTCGTCTTGTTGTCCTTAACACAAAAACCACGAGAGTCAAGTTCAAAATAAACATTGTTATCATTGGAAAACTGACAAATAGAAAGAAGATTTTTACGCATGGAAGGAACACAAAGAATATTGCGTAAATATAAGGGGCGAGAAAGAGAATTAATATGGGAGTGAGCAATATGTTAGATAGGAAGAGCAGCACCATTACCAACAAGGACTTTATTCTTACCTATGTATGGTTGGGATTGGGTAAAAGCCGAAGAAGTGGATGCAATATGATTCGTAGCACCGGAGTCGAGACACCAATTGGGGTTGAAAGAAGGGTAAGGAGAGTACTCAGCTGAGTACGTAACATTGAACTGTTGTGGGCACACGTTAACTAGATGGTCACGACTTTTACACAATTGACATGATTGATCAAAACCAAACTGTTGGATAGGAGGAAAGGACTGCCATATATGAGGAGAAGGTGTGGGAAGAAGAGGTGGGTTGTAGTTTGGGTTAAAGCTACGAGCGCGGCCTAGACCATTACCGCTACCCTTGCAACGGCCCTTATGATAGAGCTGACCACTGTTTGAATTAAAAGGAGGTGTATAGGAGGATAGGTTGGGAGTGGTGTTGGCGGAAGTTTGTGAGGGAGTGGTGGATCCAGCAGGTTGGGATTGGATGGTAGATACGGAAGAGCTGATTTTAGTGGCTACGAGGGCAATTGTGGGTGGAGTAGAAAATTTCTTGAGAAGCTTTTCTTCTTGTTGAAGCAGATTGGATAACTCCTGTCATGAAGGAGCGGGACGGGTATTGAGGGAAGTGATGATTTCTTTGTATTCAGCCCCAAGCCCATTTAAAACATAGTCAACTAAATCGATGTCTGATATAGGGGATTGTGCTGCTGTGAGAGGGGCCAAAAGAGATTTGGCAAGAAGCATGTATTCAGATATGGGTTGACCAGGTTGTCGCTGAAGATTATGGAGCTGTGTTTTAAGAGTGCGAACATGGGTGCGAGAAGATGAGGAGAAGAGAGCTTGAAGCAGTTCCCATGCGTCAAGCGATGTTTCGACATCAATTAAACAGGTTTGGACAGATTTTGTAGAGGTGGCACGAATCCATGAAAGAACAAGGTGTGTAACACTGGACCAATAGATGTAGTCTGGGTTTGGAGTACCATTAGGTAATTCAGGGGGAGAGGGAAGAGATTCGGAGATAACTCGAACAAGTTTGTGAGTTTTAAGGATAGAGAGAACTTGAGAACGCCATAAAAGATAGTTGGTTTCACTAAGAATTGTGTTTGCCATGAGAGATTGGGGATTAAAGTTTAGAGGCAGCTGTGGATATTTAGAGACAACTACATCAGTAGTTGCTGAGAAAGAGGAAGATTTAGGTGTTGAGGAGGACCAGTCAAGTTAGCCATGGTGGAATTTAGAGAAAATAATAGACAGACAAAGGGAATAGGCGGCAAGGATTAGGAGGTCCCTATCACCTGCTCTGATACCATGAAAGAATAATTCTCAATGTGTTATTCAAGATTGACAACACCTATTTATACAACATAGGATCTCTATGATACATTGAATAAATAATAAAGAATCCTAGGACAACTAAACAATTAAGCATAAAAACAATGAATGTGGAAGACTAAACAGAAACAATGAACCATGTGGAGGATTCCATCTATGAGCTTTCAAAGCACACCTAGAGCATACGAACTAAAGCGTACACTAACTCTAACGAGACAAGAGAAAATGTAAGTTTCTAGGTATTACACGAAATTGAAGGGGCTGTGGGATGAAATAAGGTATGTGTCATCGATGCCAAAGTGCACATGTGATAATTAAGTGTACTTGTGATGTCTCAAAGCAACTGACAGAGTTGGCTGAAAAGGAACAACTCTATTAGCTTCTTATGGGCTTAGATGAAAGCTTTGGGATAGTCAAAACACAGATACTTAGCACCAAACCCACTCCATCAATTGGATTTGCCTATCATGTTGTTGTGGAAGATGAACAGCAACGCCAAATTTCGGTGTTACAAAGGCCAAACGTGGAAGCAACAACTTTCCAAATGTAACGCAATGAGAGAGAATGAAATGAACAAAAGGGGGAGAAGACGTGATAAGTCGAGTTGCATTCACTGTGGGTGAACATGCTATTCTGTGTAAGGCTGATTTGAAATCATTGGCTATCCATAGGGATGGAAAAGAGGCCCACGTGATGGAGATCGAAGGAACGAGCGTCAAGTGAACAAAGAATAAACCCAATGGCAGCCAACGTGGGAGCTGGAACTAGTCCCATTCCAGGACTGAACCTAGAGCAATATGCTAGAATGATTCAATATTTTGGTACGGATAACGATGCCTCAAAGGTGACACATAAATAAATACCTCCCACTACAAATATGGCTACTGATGTATCAAAAATCTTCAGATACACTGGGCTTTATGAAATAGGATATATGGGCTTGTATCTCTTTGCCCCAAACATGTCAATCAAACTCAGAACACATGAACTAAGCAAGGGCTTACTAATAGCAATCAACTTTTGATTCAGTTGATGCATTTGCCCCCATGTATAATGCCCAATGGCGTAGAGCCTCCTCCTAAAACTCATTAGCAAGGTCAACTGCAGCCATAACACTTCGGGCCAATGACTCCAAACCCCATCTCTGGTTAATCTAATGACGGGCATCATGTGGAGAAGCAGGAGGCAGAATATTGTCGGCATGCACCTCCACACTGGGGGTAGCCGTGTGACCATCCTTCGGAAGGTTAACACCATTAGCAGCTATGGTAAAAGTTCAAAAGTCATCGGAAAAAGAATTTAAACTTTAAAACTTCTTTCCCGGCAATGGAACCAACTGATGTATCCAAAATCTTCAGATACATTGGACTTTATGAAATAGGGTATCTGGGCTTTGTATCGCTTTGCCCCAAACCTGTCAATTAAACTTAGAACACATGAACTAGGCAGGGGATTACTTTGCAAATGCACTCCGGTGTGAAAATCAGTAAACACCAAACTGAGATACTAATTTGATAGAGTTTAGGCCTGAGTATCTTAGAACATACCTCTCCGCCTTGTTGGAAGGGTTTATATAGGGCCATCCTTGAAAGCTAGGACATGGGCATTGAATGATCGAACAGGAAAAGCGGACACGATCATGGCCACGTCCTAGAACGTAGGGGTGAATTTCCCGGTATTAGCCCCCCACGTATACCCATGGGCGGGCTAGCTACGCCTCGCTAAGACATCTGCATGCTCGCTGCACTCTTGGCCCCCAGACGACGAGCAGGAAGTTGCTTGTTTGGTATGCTTGGGAGGTTAGATATATATCCTTGCTCGCTTATGAATCAAGCTCGCACCGTGATATATACACGTGACTCGCTCTTAACAATGGTAATGGAGTGCTTGGTACGTGACCGTTGCTTGGGCCTCGCTCGTGATGTATGCACGTGACTCGCTCTTGATATTTGTCTTGATTCTTATTTTTTGCTTGATGTCGCTTTTCATAAATCCCCCTTCTAGAATTTATGGGTTCATCTTGATTGCCCTTTTTGAGGTTTTACATTGATACGAGCACATATATAGGAAGGAATCGAGGGAATTTAGAACTGGTGCTCCGCTCATTGGTTTGAGACATAAAACCCTAACCAAGCGAGTCATGTGCATACATCACGGTGCGAACTCGATTCCTAAGCGAGCATGGATATGTATCTGGCCTCCCAAGCACACCAAGCAAGCAGCTTTCTGCTCGTCATCTTGGGGCCAAGAGTGTAGCAAGCGTGCAGATTTTTTAGCGAAGCCAGCCTGCCTAGGGATATGATAATGGTCGTCTAGAACGTGGGGGGTTAAAGCTGGGAAATCCGCCCCCACGTAACGGACGTGGCCATGGTCGTGCCCACTTTTCCTGCTCGGGCATTCAATGCCCACGTCTTAGCCTTCAAGGGTGGCTTTATATAAACCCTTCCAACAAGGGGGAGAGGTACGTTCACAGATACTCAGGCCTAAACTCTGTCAAATTGGTATCTCAGTTGGGTGTTTACTAATTTCACACCGGAGTGCATTTGTAGGGTAAGCCCCTACCTAGTTCACGTGTTCTGAGTTTGATTGACAGGTTTGGGGCAAAGTGATACAAAGCCCAGATATCCTATTTCATAAAGTGTTGTGTATCTGAAGATTTTGGATACATCAGCTGGTAAGATGAGTTTCAAAGAACCTTGGGTAATAGATTCCGGGGCCACCGATCACATCACATGTCATGAAGAAATTCTCGAAGAACAAATAGAATGTAAAACAGAAATACCAATGAAAATCTCGAATGGTAATAGTGTGCCCATAAAGGGGATTGGCAATACCTTTCTACCAAATGGATTAAAAACTTACAATGTTCTAAATATTCCAGATTTTAAATACAATTTACTTTTAGTCAATAGGTTCACAAAATATTTTAATTGTGCACTAACTTTTTTCTCGGACTTTTATGTCATACATGACTTACCTTCGAGGAACTTGATTGGAGTGGGTAGATGTCGCGATGGTCTATATTACATGGAGCCCGTGAAGAGTGAGAGGATTGTCATGGCGGTCTCAGTTGGGTCGGAGGTTTGGCTTAGAGGATTGGGTCACGCGTCTATGCAAAGCTTCAACATATGAAACTTCTTGGTAAAGCTTTTAGAAATAATGATGAAATATCTGATTCCTATATATGAGCTCAGCAAACAAGAGTTCTGTTTCGTGTTAGTTCCATTAAAGCAAGTTCCTGTTTTAAGTTATTACATTGTGACATTTGGGAGGTTATACAACAGTTTCTTTATCGAGTGCACATTATTTTTTGTCGATTGTTGATGATTACACTGGTTTATTTAATGCAACATAAATATGAGGTGAAACATCATTTGACTAGTTTTTGTAACATGGTGAGAACTCAATTTGAAAAGAAGGTTAAGAGAATTAGGGATGAATTCAAATCCAATTTCATATATGATTATTATGCCACTAATGGGATTACCCTTGAGACGTCTTGCACCGACACCCCACAACAAAATAGAGTAGTAGAGAGAAAACATAGGCACATCCTTGAAGTTGCAAGAACCTTTAGATTTAAAATGAATTTGCCTATTACTTTTTGGGGTGAATGTGTCTTGACAACTACTTACGTCATAGTATAGGTTGCCATTAAAGGTCATTGGAAATAAAACACCGTATGAAATTTTGTTGAACAAAAAACCCTCATATGATCACCTTCGTGCTTTCGGATGCTTAGTTTATGCACGAGACAATAAAAAGGGCAGTGATAAATTTAGCGAAAAGGGGAGACGGTGTGTATTTTTTGGATATCCTGATGCACAAAAGGAATTTCGGGTTTATGATTTGAAATTAAGGAGAATTTACACTTCAAGGGATGTAACATTTGCTGAAAAAGTGTTTCCTTTCAAGACATCATTTCTAACAATTCACAAGAGATAGGGATATCAAGAAAGGATTTGGACTTGCGATACTTTGATGAGCCAACAACCCTAGCAACATCTCTTCGGTCAGTGACCAACCCACCTGCAACAAGCTGCAATAATCCATATGATGCAACTCCAGTAGTCTGCCTAGTGAGCCCCGGGGTTGAGCCAGTGCACACCATCACTTCACAAAACAATGATTCTCCACATACCATTGAGGTTGAGTAGCCCGGTTCTCAAATGGGCGAACACGCTGCCGACAAGACCAATGTCGTAGCTAGCATGTTCCAACTTGACCAAAGCATATCGGTGATTATGTTACTGTGCTTCTGCCTTCTATAGACCATTCACAGCCCATGTCCAACTCAGGAACCTCCATGGTACATTTTTTATCGCATTTTGTCAGTTGTGAAAGCTTTTTTAGTGCTCAAAAAGCTTATCTTGCGGCCATCACTTCTCATGATGAGCCAAAGTACTTTCATCAGGTAGTGAAAAATACAGAATGGCGTGATGCAATAAAGAGAGAAATTCAGGCTTTGGAAGAAAATGACACATGGATCCTGGAGCTATAACCTCTGGACAAGAAACTCGTAGACTCAAAATGGGTCTACAAAATCAAGTACAAACCCAATGGCGAAATCGAGAGATATAAAGCTCGTCTCATAGCCAAAGGTTTTACTCAGGTTAAGGGCATAGATTTCCATGAAACTTTCGTTCCAATTGCCAAACTCGTAACAGTCCGAGCGTTCTAGTCGTACGCAACAAAGAAGAACTGGACAATCCATCAGTTAGATGTCAATAACGCCTTCCTTCATGACAACCTAGTGGAGGATGTCTACATGAAGATCCCACAAGGTTTTGTCAAACATGGAGATACAAGGGTGTGTAAATTGTGTAAGTCTTAATACGTCCTTCGATAAGCATCACGAAATTGGTACCACAAGTTTACTAAAGACTTACTTGATGTTGGTTTTCGACAATCTCGGGCAGATCACTTGTTGTTCATTTTTAAGCATGATACAATTTTCGTATGTGCTTTTATCTATGTCAACGACGTTATCTTAGTCGGCAATGATGACAACAAGATTCATGTTGTTAAACAATAGCTTAATTTAATACTCCTTCGTCCAAAAATAAATGATATTTTCGAGAAAAAAAAATTGTCCCAAAACAAATGACGTAGGTATTGTCCGTTGGATTTCGCCACCAACTGATATAACCCGCAATTTCTAAAGAACATGCACTTAATATTCGTTTTCTAAGTGTTATACAAATACATAAATACACACACACACACACACACACATATATATATATATATATATATATATATATATATATATATATATATATATATATATATAGTCATACACACACGTCTTGACTCTTGGCTACTCCAATAATAGGAACTAGTATACGTGCCCGTACCATAGGCACGGTGTCGGTATGAGATCAGTTCAATAAATGGTCGGGATAAACAAAACTCATAACTGATGGGGTAATTCAAACAAAACCCACAACTGAAGGTTTTATATATAATTGTAGAGAGGTAATTCAAACATAACTCATAAATGAGGGGTTCATTTGTAGCTCACATACTTACGAATCAATCTGGATCGTCAGTTATATTTAGCACAATTCGATCAAGGCCACCAGTTAGATCATGAGTTGTTTATAATATAGACGAGACACAAAAATAAATTAAGCTACCTCTTGGCTGCTCCAAAAATAGGAATGAGACACAAAAATAAATTAAGTTAATTAAAAATATCTAGTGATGGCTATTAATTACTCCCTCCGTCCCTAAATAATCGTCCCCGTTGACCTAGCGCACAGTTTAAGAAAAAATAATTGACTTGATTATTTATATTGGTTTAATACGTAATTTCCTTTAAAGCCCATGTGTATGTGACCCATAATTAAAGTAGAGTGAAAAAGTAAGGGTAAAGTGGTAAAAGTGATGTTCTAAAAATGTATGTTTCAAACTGGACAATTATTTTGGGACTGACGAAAAAGGAAAGGAGGACGATAATTCAGGGACGGAGAGAGTAATTTGTTTATTTGCAAACTAGTTAGTACACGTGTGATGCACGGTTTTAGTAGGGTTTTTTGATGTGTAAAAGTTGTTTATAATAAGATAATTTTTTAAACTTATTATAATTAATTAACTTTTTTAATTAGAATACTTTGAAAAAAAACTCAAAAGAGGTAAATATTGAAATTGATCATATGAATAGGTAATTGAAATATTTGCATAGAAATTTTTTATAGAAAAAATAAATAAAAATGAAGTAATTAATAATTAATAAATATAGATTAATTTGTATCTTTCTGAAAATGATTATTTTAACAGAAAGTCTCGATGTGGAAATATTGGCTTCTGTTAGTAGTAATTAATAATTAATATATATAGATTAATAAAAAAACAATTAACATAAAATTGTCATGTAAATAATTTGTGTAAATTAGATAGTAAGGACATGAAAAAAAAAAGTTGAGAATTGAAGAGTTTTCGTTAAGTTAAACTTGTATAAATTAAATATGATAAAATTTAATTTTAAAATAAGTTATATTTAACAAAAAAAAAATTCTTATTTTTCATAAAATTGATATGCAACAGTCATTTTACAGAAAGTAGTTACCACATGGCAACATTGGTTTCTATTTAGATTAATAGATAGATAAATTAATTGATAGTTAGTACACATGCACGGTTTTTATTTTTTATTTTTTTCTGCTAAAGTTGTTTATAATAAGATTATTTTCCATACTTGTTATAAGAAATTAAAATGATTAATTATAATACTTTGAACAAAACTAAAATAAGTTAAATATTTAAAATGATCATATGAATTGTGTAAAATGAAAGATTTGTGTAGAAAAAAAACCTTAAAAAAGTAATTAATTATTAATAGATATAAATTACTTGAAGAAATAATGAGCATAAAATTGTCTCGTAAGTAACTTGTATAAATCAAATAATAGGGAAATGAAAAGGAAAAAAAAAGATTATGTTTGATTGAAAAGTCATCTCAATTTTATGGACCACTTTTTTTTCTTTTTTTCTTTTTTACCTAAATTTCATATTCAGTGTGTGACCGAAAGATATATAATTTTTGTTTCTCTCTATATTAATTATTGTCATGTTCGATCTTTTTAAGTATGATTTTCAAATAAAAATTTGATATATCTTGATAAAATTTTGATATATATGCTTTAAACAATAAAACACGTATGGTATTATTTTGATATCAAAATACGTGTTTTATGATTTTAAAGATAATTTATTAACTCAAAAAAATTAAACAAGACTGTAATTTAAAAACAAATAGAGTATTAATCATTGTCATCGTAGGTAATTGAAGTTGAGATCTCTTAAACCACATGGCGTATGTCTACTTGCGGATGCATCTTGAGATATATATGTGGGGGTAAGTGACCCCACTCATTTTTTAAAAACTAGTCTCATCATTTCGAAGTGGATTTGACAAAAATGTTGAAGAGGACGGGATTGAAACTAGCTTTTCAAAGAATTTTCCGTAATAAACACAATCTCTCTTCCCTCTTTATTTTTTCTGAAATTAGAGCTTCTAATTTTAGGTTAAATAATTAATTTAAGTGATGAACTTATATAGGAAAACAACCATTGAAGCTTTGGTTGAGCTTATCATGGAACAAATTGAAGATAATATTTAATTTGTTGACATTATTTGTTTTCTTGTTAGGTTTCTTGAGATTCTTGAGCTTATAGTCGAAATTAGAGTTTTTTATATTTGGAAATTCCTTGTTTAACTTATTTGTGATATGACTGAGTTTTTTTTTTTTTTGGATTCACCACTGCCAAAGTGGAACGATCTGAGCCCGAGAGCCCAGTCTGCTACGTGTAGCTCACACACTGGCCTACTGAGCACACGACACCTTGGGTTATCAGGTCCACCACAAGCCGACCCAAAAGTTTATGGATGATATTGGTGCCCACTGCCCAGTAGCAGCGCATGGCTATCTTATAAATCAAACACAAATCTCATATCTACCCGATGTGGGATTGGAGTATTACAATCTCCCCCACTCAAATCCCTGACGTCCTCGTCAAGGCCAAATTGTACCCCGGGCGATGCAGGCTTCAAGAGGTGGCTTGTACGGGGATCAAGAGGTGGCTCCCACCTTCTGCGGTATAGCACTTTGCTCCCCCGCATAGCACTTTGTTCCCATATTTTCGACCGGGACCCGCTCTGATACCATTTGTAACGCCCCAGAGCACGAGAGCCGTCTACGTGTAGCCCACACGGCCCACCGAGCACGCTTGGGTCATCGAGTCCACCACAAGCCGACCCAAAAGTCCATGGATGATGTTGGTGCCCTGTAGTAGCGCATGGCTACCTTATAAATCAAACACAAGTCCCACATCTACCAAATGTGGGATTGGGGTATTACAATCTCCCCCACTCAAATCCTTGACGTCCTCGTCAAGGTCGAATCGTACCCCGGGCGATGCAGGATTCAAGAGGTGGCTCGTACGGGGATCAAAAGGTGGCTCCCACCTTCTGCAGTGTAGCACTTTGGCCCGCACAACACTTTGTTCCCACATTTTCAGTCGGGACCCGCTTTGATACCATTTGTAGCACGTGTACTAGCTCGAGAGCAAGCATCATCTTGGGTCATCAGGCCCACCACAAGCCGACTCAAAATTCCATGGATGATGTTGGTGTCCAATAGTAGCGCATGACTACCTTATAAATCAAACACAAGTCTCACATCTACCCGATGTGGGATTGGGGTACTACATTCTCCCCCACTCAAATCTTTGATGTCCTCGTAAAGGCCGAATCGTACCCCGGGCGATGCAGGAGGCACGTACGGGGATCAAGAGGTGGCTCCCACCTTCTGCGGTATAGCACTTTGGCCCGCACATCACTTTGTTCCTTTATTTACGGCCAGGGACCGCTCACCATACCATTGTAGCGACTGAACCGAGCCGATCCGACCCATTGAGCACATAGCACGTTGGGTCATCATGCCCACCACAAGCCGACCAAAAAGTCCATGGATGATGTTGGTTCCTACTGCCTAGTAGTAGCGCATGGCTATCTTATAAATCAAAAACAAATCCCACATCTACTCGATGTGGGATTGGGATTGGGGTATTGTAATACCCCAATCCCACATCGGGTAGATGTGAGATTTGTGTTTGATTTATAAGGTAGCCACGCAGGGCACCGGGCACCAATATCATCCATGGACTTTGAGTCGGCTTGTGGGCTGATGACCCAAGGTGCCTGTGATCATGGCTACACGTAGTGGGGCTCTGCCAGTGGTATCGGCTGTCCCGACCGAAAATATGGGAACAAAGTGCTATGCGGGGGAGCAAAGTGCAACACCGCAGAAGGTGGGAGCCACCTCTTGATTCCCGTACGAGCC
This sequence comes from Codonopsis lanceolata, assembly GCA_013146195.2. Lineage (NCBI taxonomy): Eukaryota > Viridiplantae > Streptophyta > Magnoliopsida > Asterales > Campanulaceae > Codonopsis > Codonopsis lanceolata. The sequence goes on from CM028380.1 coordinate 149,292,949, forward strand.
ACCTCTTGAATCGTGCATCGCCCGGGGTACGATTCGGCCTTGACGAGGATGTCAAAGATTTGAGTGGGGGAGATTGTAATACCTCAATCCCACATCGGATAGATGTAGGATTTGTGTTTGATTTGTAAGGTAACCATGCACTACTACTGGGCAGTGGGCACCAACATCATCCATGGACTTTTGGGTCGGCTTGTGGTGGGCCTGATGACCCAAGATGCTGCGTGCTCAGTGTGCCAGTGTGTGGGCTACACGTAGCAGACCGGGCTCTCAGGCTCAGGTCGTTACACAATGTCTATAAGAAAAAGGGTATACTTTGTGCTAACGAAGATCTCAACTCGTATATATATATATATATATATATATATATATATATATATATATATATATATATATATATATATATATATATAAAGTTGGTGAGAAACACTATGGTTGTCATATCTCATCCAACTTTTGATATTGTTGAATCCTTAAGTATGGGTGACAAAATGAGCGTTATGGATAATAATGAGTTAGTTAATTATCTATGGATAACCATGGATAATAAACTAACTCATTATTATTCATAATACCCATTTTGCCACCCCTATCCTCAAGACTCTACGTCATTTGATATGAGACTTTTCATTTTCTAACCATTAGTTAAAAATAATAATTAATAATAGTTAATATGATATTGTGATATTAAACATTTACTATTAATTTTTTTATTATTAATAATAGTGGAAATCTTATATAAGAAGACTTTAACTACCAACATAATTTCTTAACCAATGTGAGATAATATTATTATATTGGCATTGAGTGAGTACTTTACTCTAATAATGCACTTCTAACATCATACTTTAATTAAACATTGATATCTTATTCATCCAAAACTCGATTTGGACAAATAAATATATCATTTTGATGCTCTCACTGAGTAGAACACATTTACACAATTACCTTTGCCAATAAACAAATGACATGTTATGAAATTCGTGCTTCAAGTTGCATAATATTTTTAACTAAAAACACTAATTTTTCAACAAATATTAGGTGAGTACTTTAACGATTTTTAAAATCAACATTAATTTATAATCAATGTAAGATGCATCTCTATTAAAATTACTAATAAAAGTGATTTAACAAACATTTTTTTGAAAATTGATGTTGGTTTAAAAAGTATTTAGATAAATGATTTTTACTAAACTAACAAAAGAAGATATATGTGCACATTTGTTAGAAGTTGATGTTGGCTTTAAAAATCCTTAGGCAAAATCTTACCAGTAAAAATGATTTATTCCTCATTGGTTACAAATAATTCTTTTAGTTTTTTAGTTTTTAGATAAATTTTTTTTACTAACAATAGAAGAGATGTCTCACATTAGATAGAAAATAATGTTGGTTTTAAAAGTTTTAAGATAAAAGATTTCTTTTATTATTATTAATAGAATAGATATATGTATCCCACATTCGTTAGAAAATGATGTTGGTTTAAAAATTTTTAAGATAATTCTAATGATTTTTAAAACTAATATCAATTTATAACCAATATAAGAAACATTTCTTCTAATGGTAATATTAGTAGAGATGCATTTCATATTGATTATAAATTGATGTTGATTTTATAATTATTTTGATAGAAGACTTCTAGTTATCGCCATAGAAGAGATGTATCTTATATTGTTTAGAAAAAAATGTTATTTTTTAAAGTCTTATATAAAAGACTTTTACTCTTATTACCAATAAAAGATATATATATATATATCACATTATTTAAAAAGTAAAGTTGGATTTTAAAGTTTTTAAACTAATAGCTATTAGTCTTTCACTATTACAAGAGATGTATCACATTGGTTACAAAATATTTTACTATTATTACCAATACAAGAGATGTATCTCACATTGATTAGAAATTGATGTTGGTAATATTATTAATTATCAATAGAAGATGTGTATCATACATTGGTTAGAAAGTGATGTTGATTTTCAAAGTCTTTTGATAAAAGACTTCTACCATTATTACCAATAGAAGATATATATCTCACATTGGTTATAAAAAGATGTTGATTTTAAATTATTTTATATTAGATAAAATACTTTTACTATTATTAGCAATATAAGAGATATATCACACATTTGCTATAAATTGATGTTAGTTTTAAATTAATATTACTACCAATAAAAGAGATACATCCTACATTAGTTAAAAAGTGATGTTGATTTTAAAAGTCTTTAGATAAAAAAAAAACTTATAATATTCAAGGTTCTAAAAATCGTTAGGCGGGTGTTAGGCGCTAGACCAGCGCCTAGGCGGGATATACGCGGGGCCTAGGCGGGGTCGAGAAATAAGACATAATATCTTATTTTTAATATATTTTTTATTATAACCTTATTATTAAACATAATTTTTTTAATTATGCTAACACTAAATATCACCTACTAATTTCAAAGTAATAATTACATTATGATGTTAAATTTTAAAAGTAAAACTAGAAATTTAATATCATCTACGGTTCAAAATATTACAAAAATAGTCAACAGTTCAATTATCCATAGCTCCGTTGACAATTACAAATTTACAAAATAATTTAATAATTTTAAATTGATATTTATTATTACTATTATTTTAAAAACCCCAAATGACATTATTTAGGGCCAAAATTTTTTAAAAAACTAAAAAAAAAGAAGGAAAAATCAGCAGTTGGCCGCCTAGCCCACCTAGTCGGGCGCCTAGAGCGCCTAGCCCGCCTAGCCGATTTTTTCGCCGATTTGCCAAATTTCTAGGCGTCGGGGTTGCGCCTAGGCCGATTTTTAGAACACTGATAATATTATCATCAATAGAAGATAAGAGAAGAGAAGATAAAATATGTATCCCATTATATAGAAAGAAATGTTGGTTTAAGATTTTTTTAAGATAAAAAATTTATACTATTATTACTAAATGATGAGTGTATTCTACATTGGTTAGAGAGAGATATATGTATTAAAAGTCTTTTTATAAAAAACTTATTACCAATAGAACAGATGTATTTCACATTGGTTAGGAAAATGATATTGGTTTAACTTGTTTTTAGATAATGTATCTCACATTTGTTACAAATAGATGTATCCCACATTATTTAGAAATTGATATTGAGTATAAAAATCTTTAGATAAAAGAATTTTTAGGTTATTATCAATAAAAGAGATGTATCAGTATCACACATCTATACTATAGTATATTAAAGTTGGGGAGGACAACTCTAATAATGACACATCACCCTATTTTTGATATTGTTGAATCCTTAAGCATCCATATCACTTGACTTGAGACTTTTCATTTTCTAATTATTAGCTAAAAATAATACTCCTTCTAATTTCAAAATATTGTCTGGGTTGACCCGGTACACCATTTAAAAAAACGAATTGACTAGATTATGAATATTGATGAAATGTGTAGTTTCCTTTAATACCTTTAAATATGCGACCATAATTAAAGTGAGCAGAAAAATAAGAGTAAAGTGGTAAAAGTGTTTTTTAAAAGAGAATGTTTTGAAATAAGACAATTCTTTACAAACAGACAAAAAAGAAAAGGTAGATATAATAATTTGAAAACGGAGGAAGTAGTTACTACTGTGATATTAATCATTTACTATTAATCTCATCTATTATTAATAATAGTGAAAATCTTATATAGAAAAACTTTTAGTATCAATATCGTTTCTTAACCAATACAAGATAATATTATTATATTGACATTGGGTGAGTACTTTACTCTAATGACTCACTTCTAATATGATTCTTTAAGAATTTATATCTTATTAATTTAAAACTCGATTTGTACAAATAAATATATTATTTTTATATTTTCATCGTGTAGAACACATTTACACAATTATATTTGTCTACAAACAAATGACACGTAAAGAAATTTGTGCCTCAAGTTGCATAATTCTTTTCACTAAAAACACTAATTTTTCAATAAGTATTAGGTGAGTACTTTAATGATTTCTAAAATCAAAATTAATTTATAACCAATGTAAAATGGATCTCTATTATAATTATCAATAAAAATGATGTATCAAATATTGTTTAAAAATTGATATTGGTTTAAAAAGTATTTAGAAGTTGATGTTGACTTTAAAAGTCTTTAAGCAAAATCTTACCAATAAAAATGATTTATTCCTCATTGGTTACAAGAAATTATTTTAGTTTAAAAGTTCATAGATAAAATTTGTTTACCAACACTAGAAGAGATATATCTCATATTAAATAGGAAATAATGATGGTTTCAAAAGTTTTAAGATGAAAAACTTCAACTATTATTATTAATAGAATAGATGTTTCTCACATTCGTTAGTAAATAATGTTGGTTTAAAAGTTTTAAGATAAAAGAGTTCTATTATTATTATTAATAGAATAGATGTATCTTTCAAAAGTGTTAAAATAAAAGAATTTTACTATTATTATTAATTATTAATATAATAAATGTATCTCATATTGGTTAGAAGACTTTCACAATTATAACCAATATATATATATTCCACATTTGTTAGAAAATAATTTTGGTTTTATGTTCCAATATTTAAATCATAATGATTAAAATTTTAAAAATCATACTACTACTATTAACAAAAAAGATATATATCATATTTAAAAATTATAATAGTATTATTATAAAAAAAAATCCGTGCGAAAAACGGGCTCTATAACTAATAAGTGTAAAAAAAGAAAGAAAAAGTAAAAGCCATCGCAACGAAGAACAAATCCTTGAATTCTTGACTTTCATCCTATTGGGTAAATCAAATATGACGACTATGCAATGCACACACAATCACCATGACCACAAATAATAATTAAGCATTTTTACCAAATCACACCTCACACAACTTGCATATCTTCTTTCCATTTCAAGATTCGCTAGATCCTCTCCATTCATTTTTAAATCTTGTTTCTCTAACATGACTGACAAGTTGCAATAATCTAAACGTGTAATGAAAGAACCAGAGAAAATCCTAGTCAATAAGTACTGATTCTGCGTGAATTGGTAAGTTGAATTGTGAGAAAGTAAGAAAGTTTAAAATCTATTTTTCTTAAAACTCTCTCTTTACTGACATGAACATATTAATTTATTAACTATTAATAAATAGAAGTTGTTGTTGCGATATGATAGTTTTTTGGTCCATAAGGGGGTGGTTTAGTGGTAAACATGAGACTTCACAAAGTATGTCTACCACGAGACTTCACAAAGTGTGAGATCTCAGGTTCGATCCCTTCTCATACCCCCTTAGGGAAAAAAAATTAAAAAAATAAATATGATAGCTTTTTTGCAAAATGATTGACACATGTCAATCTTTGTAAAGTGAGAAAAACTTTTTTTTTTATCAAATATTACATAATTCAAAATTAGATATATTATATAAGTTTAATTTAACTGAAACTCTTCAATTCTCGTCCCTTTTTATTTTCTTACTATTTGATTTATAAATGTTATTTACAGGATAATTTTATGTTAATTTTTTTTCTATTACTTTATATTTATTAACTACCAATTACTACTAACAGAAGTCATTAGTAGCTAGAAGTATCTATATTTATTATTGATTTAATTGCACAATCAGCTACTGCCACGTGAAATAATAAAGTACATGTATCACTTAACCTCCTTTAATTTGAAAAAGTGTCAGTTATGACCTTTAAATTTTGAACACATGATATGAAGATAGATTATAGAACTAAGAAATCGGTAAATTATTAGTTTTCTCCCCCTTTCTAACACAAAAACTCCACATACTTTTTATTTATATTTATGACCACTTTTTGAGGAAATTCTAGCTTCATCGCTACACCGAATGTTACAACTTACCTGCTTTCGACCTATGAAAATTATTATATATTTTATAGGTTTCACCTTCAAAACTATTGTTTTGTTTGACCCGACATACGAATTAAAGAAAAACAATTAACTTGATTATTAATATTGGTAAATCGAGTTGTTTCTTTTAAAACTCATGTGTATGAGTGTAAATAGGAACCACCGAACCACGTAATTGAACCGAACCAAAAATTAGAAATTCACCCGGTAATTGGTTCGATTCATGGTTTTTGGTATCGAACCAAACCGAAACAACCTATATATTTTTATTTATTTATTATATAATATATATTGTGTTATATTAATTTAGTATCTATTTTGAACCTTTGGATCATCCTAATTTTGATGTTAATTCTAAATTAAAATCTTATTTTTATTGTTATTTTTTATGTTAGTTAATTTCATTAAAAATAATTTATCTAACTCACAAAACCAAACTAAACCAAACCTAGTGGGTCGGTTCGGTTCCAAGTTTTACTTGTTTGGTTTGATTTAAGATTTTTGGAACTAATAGGAGACGGTTCGGTTTGTAGTTTTAGTATAAACCAAATCAAATTGAATCACACCCTACTCATTTGTATGTGGTAAATAATTGAAATAGAATGAAAAATTAAGGATAAAATAAACAAAATAATATCCTAAAAAGAAAGATATAAACAAACGAAAGAGCAAATGAAATGTAGACAGTAATTTAGGGAGTATTATATTCTTGCACTATATCCGTTCCAATATATGGGGGACACAACTTGCTTTTTTGTTTAGATAAGTTTGACACATATTTAAATTGAATGAATAAGTCAGATATTCATTTATTAGGATAATTAATAGCCTTTTGAAAATTGCTCCATAAACACAATTATCTACTTTATTATAATTTTGGAATAAACAACTTAAATGTCAATTAATAATTATCCAAACTTTAGTCATACTCCCTCTTTCCTAAATAATCGTCCTAGTTGATCTGACGCACAATTTAAAAAATAATAATTGACTTGATTATTTATATTGATTTAATGTGTAGTTTCCTTTAAAATCTATATGTATGTGGCCCATAATTAAATTAGAATGAAAAAGTAAAAGTACAGTGGTAAAAATGATATTCTAAAAAGGTGAGTTTCAAACTAGACAATTATTTTGAAACGGATAAAAAAGGAAAAAAAAACCATAATTTAGGGACGGAGATAGTATTAATTAACCAAAGGCATAAACTTTACTAAGATGGTGTTATTGATATTTTTTATAAGATGAATTCTTTTTATCTGATTCATCGTGTGTTGGTAGGATGAGATGTGAATGTCGTCTTACAAATTAAGATCCGTAAGATCGTCGTCTTATAGGAGACTTATTCTTAATTAAAAGATGGAGGTTAACCACATCCCAAAACCCTATTCTATATATCTTATTTTCTACGTAGAGATATTGTACTTTATGATATACCTATAGAAAATAAGGTTTAGAAATTAGATTTTGGGGGCGTAGTCGGCCACATCCTAACCAAAATAATCAAAGCTCTCTTTGACTCCCACGAAGTATTCATTTTGTCACTTTACTAGTATCCATTCCATCATTTTAATGAACAGTTGAGCCAATGAAAGGAAATTCATATGCTACTTAGCCACAAAGTTTTCCTAAAGAAAATAAGAAGTTAACTCATCCTCAAAACCAATGAAAGTAACTGCAGATGCTAATGTCCTCAATAATGATACAATGAAATTACCACAATAACCCTAACATGTAAGAATATCTGTTTCTTCTCCCCACTCTTCATGCCTACTTATAGTTCCTCTTGCTTTCTGGTGAACCATATCCTCACCAAACACATTCACAAACACAGAGAGAAATAAGAGAGAAAGAATGGGTTCTCTTACTCATGTTGTGGAAGATTGCGCAGGCGTCCTCCAAGTCTACAGCGATGGTTCTGTCTTTCGCTTAGACGAAACTGACATAGACTTCCAAAGATTTCCCATCATAGACGACGGTTCGATCGTTTGGAAAGACTGTTGTTTCGACAAAACCAACCGTCTTTCCCTCCGCCTATACAAGCCCAAGGCCACCCCCGCCACCAAGCTCCCGATTGTTTATTTCCTACGTGGCGGGGGCTTTTGCCTCGGGTCCCGGAAATGGCCCAACTTTCAAAACTGTTGCGTACGCCTCTCTTCGGGCCTCGAGGCTCTCGTGGTGGCGCCAGACTACCGGTTAGCGCCTGAGCATAGGCTCCCGGCTGCAGTTGATGATGGGCTTAGTGCTGTCAAGTGGCTCCAAACTCAAGCTTTATCCAAAAATCCTGACACGTGGTTGACTAGTGATGTGGTTGACTTTGACCGTGTATATGTTGTTGGAGACTCGTCGGGTGGTAACATGGCCCACCATATGGCGGTTCAGTTGGGTGCAGGTTCGCCGGAGTTGGAACCGGTTCGTGTACGTGGATATATAATGTTGGCTCCATTTTTTGGTGGGACTGAGAGGACTAAGTCGGAGGCAGAAGGAGAACCCGAACCATTGTTAAACACTGGTCTTCTTGACAGGTATGTTATTATTTTGCATGGCAATATGTAACTTTTTATTTTCAAACATGAGTTATTCTTTGTACAAACCCAAAATGCCAAAATAAAGAATGACAATAGACTTTTTTTTATAAAAAACATAGATAAGAAGGTTTTACGGATATTTTTTTTGTAAGACGTATTCTTCTTACACGACCCACCGTGTGTTAGAAGATTGAGTTGTGAGAGAGTGATATCTCACCTCACAGGAAACTTACTCTTAAAAAATTGTTGAGTCCTTTATATGCGTAAGTCATGTATATATACACACCAATTTCATTGTTAAGTCCTTTATATGCGTAAGTCATGTATATATGAAACGAATCAATTGCCCCTACGGAGGTGGTCCCATTCTCGATCCCTTCCACGATCCCTGGAGAAAAAAAAATAAAAAAAAAAATAAAATATTAAACGAATCAATTTACTAATCTATATATCAGATCATAATAAAATCAATTTTCAGAAGACAAAAACTTAAGTAAGACAGTTTACAGAAATTTTTGTAAAATGAATCTTTTTTATTTAACATACCATTTTTTGATGAGTTAAAATTTAAGAGAGTGAAGTTTCATCGTAAAAATTGAGATACGTAAGATTGTCTTACGAAAGATATACCCGATAAATAAGACCGTTTTAAGAGAAACATGGTCGATATTTAAACCTCGGAGTGGGTATGGGTTAATTCAATGGATATTATGGCCAAGATAGCTGAGATGAGCAAATTTTGTAATGTTGACCAAATCTTAGACGACAGATATTGACCAAAAAAAAAAAGGGTTCAAACTGATTAATTTGGTTCACATTTTGGTGCCGTTATGTGGTTGTGAAGGAGTGTTCCCGCCCCTTCAATTCCCTCGTTTTATGCAGTCAGTCAGTCAGTGAGAAGGAAAAGAAAGGAAAATCTTGGAATCAATTATCAACCACATTTTTGAGATTTCTTACTTTTTCATCCTATCTATGAACTAGCCACTAGCTAGTAGGGGAATATACTATTTTAGACTCTGACTAACAAAAAAATCCAGGGACTTCTTAGTTCCCTTGTCAAGTCAACCGGACCACTTCAGACATTGTGCGCCAATTGCTCGACATTATATAGCCTTTCATTATTAGTAAAATGTAAAATCTTTTTTATACCTTGAGCATTTGAAATGGGTAATGCTAGGATCACTCTTATTTTGCATTAAAATATGAGTACTCTATAATGTGACATATTTTTATTAGTTGGACATTTTATGGGTCCCAACACTTCAGCCAAGTGTGACACATCACAGAGTACCTATATTTTAGTGTAAAATGAGAGTGGTGCAAGTATTACCCATTTGAAATATAATACGTGTCAATCATAATTTTTATCTTTTATTTGACATTTTTGATTAACCATGTGTCGTGTTCAAAAGATGCATTTTTAAAATAGATTATGCACCACCGGTTGATAAAAATTTAACTCCAAAAGATAATTGTAACATTCGAACCTAAAATCCTGGTGTAGAAGATAATTGTAACAATCGGACCTAAAATCCTGGTGTAGAAGATAATTGTAACAATCGGACCTAAAATCTTGGTGTAGAAGATAATTGTAACACTCGAACCCAAAATCTCAATCCCAATTCATGATTCACATATTAAAGAATTAAACATCTAATAGTTAACTAAATCTACGACACGCTTACTTTTAACTTTATGATTCACGTATTGATCACTAAGCATTTAATAATGAACTAAGCCTACGAAAAGTTCACCCAAAAAATTATCAATAATGTTGGCGTATGGGTAGTATTACGGTAATAATCCTAAAATTACAAGAATAATCCAAAAACCCTTGGCATAATTGCTTCTTGAATTAAGTTTGAGGTTTATTTCATTTTTGTAATTATCTATTTAAAGTCAAATTCTATCTAAGGGTCCAAATTACATGTTCATGCCAAGTGGTTTATTATAGTGTATCTGGTATCCTCGCAAGTAGTGATATGTGAAAGCCAAAAAAGCTACCACGTGGTCACTTAATGACAAAAAATGATAAATGTTACACTAAGCCCCCTTTTTGTGATGGATATGCTAAAAACTGATAGATGTTATCGTGTAGGGAGCCACACCAATCAAGTGTTTGATAAACATTGCTAGATACATAGAGTGCTAGGTACAAAAATACCTTTCAAATAGTACGTATATTGCTCGTATTATGTTTTAGTCTAAAAACTAGAGAAAATCATGAAAATAAATAAGTCTTCTATGAAACCGTCTTATTGATTTTAATTTATAAATACATAGTGTCACTATCTCACCACTCAATCTATCATATACATGGTGAGTCGGGTTAAAGAGATCTATCTTATACTCCCTCCGTCCCTAAATTATCGTCTCACTTTCCTTTTTCGTCCGTCCCAAAATAATTGTCAACTTAAGAACATCACTTTTACCACTTTACCCTTACTTTTTCACTCTACTTTAATTATGAGCCACATATACATGGACATTAATGGAAACTACACATTAAACCAATATAAATAATCAAGTCAATTACTTTTTCTTAAACTGTGGGCCGGGTCAAACAGGACAATTATTTAGGGACGGAGGGAGTATAAAATACCGAAAGATGAGTTCAGATCTTCTGTACCACTTGTGTGTATCACCAGTATACCATTTTTCATCTCAATCATTGCATCCCAACCATTATATCTTAACCAATGATTAAGATGAAAAGTGATACATAATGATATATACGAGTGGTACAAAAGATCTGAACTCCCTAAAGACCATCTTTATTAAATTTTTACTAATCAGAAAATACAATTAAAATAGCTAAGTGACAAGAAAGGAACAATTCTTAACCAGCCTCACGTACGAGGAATTGGTCAAAATTTAGTTTCCAACCCCACCTTATCTTAAACGGTTAGCCAAAAGTTCAAAGAAAATCTAATGAAATTAATGGTGCCGCAATGCAATATCTTATCATATAATATAATATAATACAAATACAAATACAATTCCGAATTCCACTTTTTTGAAGATTTTTTGGTAGACCCAGCAAACCATTATTTGATCCAAATTAATAAATACTATCTTACGTATACCACTTTAGTAATTTGACCATATCCTCCTTATTTTAAAACTAGAGAAATATATATATATATATATATATATATATATAGCAAAAAGTGACCGAAAGCAACGGCTGTGTGATACAACACTCAGTTATCATGATTACACAAACCAAAATAATAATAATAATAATAATAATAATAATAAACATGTACGGAATTTATACATTGTATAGTTGGACCATTGAAGTTATTAAGTAAAGATTAGATCAATCTTTACATAATAACTTCAATGGTCACTGAACTTTCTCTTAATTTGCAACTGAGCCACTAAACATATTTTTGTTTGTTTTTGGTTGGGTCATTCGATTCACGACCATCCAAGAAAAAGGTTAACATTACGTGACCACGTGTTACACAACTTTAGTGATTTAGATAACGATTTGAAAAATGAATGTCAAGTAGTGGAAAAATACATGCCTAAAGACCCGCTTGTGACCCTGGGAAGAGGATCATTAGACGGGTATTTTGTCGCTTGAGTTTAGATTTTCAAGTATTGACATTCGAGAGTCGGTATAAAAGTTAAGTAATGTGCAGTCACATGATTGTTTGTCCGTTATTATTATGGACGGTCGTTAGGTGAATGACTCAATCGCAAACAAATTGTAAGTACAATATCGCAATTGCAAAAGTAAGGAAATAAAATAAAGCCATTTAAGTGACTCAATTGTAAATTAGAGCAAAATATAGTGACTATTGGAGCTATTCACTCGCGGATCTTATGTATAATCATATCATGAATGAGGAATTCTTTACCTTTGCAGTTTGCAGTACTAGGAAGGACAATCATGGAATGCTAAAAGTAAAGGACAATAATGGAATATTTGATGTATAAAAGGACAATAATGGAATGTTTGATATAAAGAAAGTGAATGAAACTTCTGAAGTGAAAAATAGTACTCCATTAACTACTTTGGTTTGTTTTTATTGATATATATATATATATAAAACACAGGTTTTGGAGGCTTTCATTACCAGTTGGGGAAACAGCAGACCACCCATTGGCAAACCCATTTGGGCCTAAAAGCCCAAATCTTGAATCAGTAAAGCTTGACCCAATACTACTGATTACTGGAGGCAGTGAACTATTGAGAGATAGAGTTGAGTACTATGCCAAGAAGTTGAAGGAGATGGGAAAGAAAGCAGAATATATTGAATTTGAAGGAAAACAACATGGTTTCTTCACAAATGAGCCATATTCAGATGTCTCGGAAAGAGTTTTGCAGTTGATCTCTGAGTTCATGCTTCAATATTCTACTTAAGATTGTTCTTATATAATATACGCTAGCTATTCGCCGTTTTGAGTATTTTGAGTTGACGAATTGTCTTGTATTTGAGTCGAAATGATACCATAACTATTATTATCGTGTTAAAATCAAGATATTCAAGCTCGTGTTTTGTTCATTTCTATATATCTCACATTCTCGTATGATTAATATGACTTCAGATGAAACATAGGAATTAATCAAAACATCGCCCTTAAGGCGGTGGCCCAGTGGTAGACATGGGGCTTCGCAGAGTGTGAGGTCTCAGGTTCGATCTATTCGCATGCCCCCCTTAGGAGGGAAAAAAATAAACTCCCTTTGTTCTGGGAAAAAAGTTCTTGTTTGAAAGTTAATTTTTGTCCCTAAGGGGGTAGCCCAGTGGTAGACATGAGGTTTCACAATTTTTGTCCCTAAAGGGGTGACCCAGTGATAGACATGAGGCTTCACAACCTATGAGGTCTCAGGTTCGATCTCTTCTCATGCTCTTCTTAGGTGGAAAAAAAAAGAGTTATAAAAAAAAAAAAAATAGGAATCAAAACATCTGAAAAGCAATTTAACAAGTCATACGACGTAGTTTAGGTCGTACCTATGTTTGCTCCTAGATTATTTGTTTGAATTTAATTTATATAATCATTTGTTTTAACCAGTAATTTTGAACAAACTTATGTGTTTTATGAATAACATTATATATATTTTCGAAAATAATCATTAAAAAATTAGTTGCAACTGACTAGCTGTGGTTAATGAGTTTTCAAAGGAAAAATTATCAATTTTGTGACTTTTGTCATTGTACTTTAACTATGTTTACATTTTGTCATTATACCGTTTTTGAAACAAAATTGTCATTGTTGTTTGAAATAGAGATGCAATAAAGTCATTGTTGGTCCCACGTAGGCTAGAAAATATAGGTTAGAGGAATGGTGAATAACCTATTTACTAATTCAAATTAAATCGTTTCCAACTTAAAATAAATTAGTTCACTTTTTATATGTAATCAAAGTCACAAACAATTAAATTAGTTGGGGCAACGGAATGGTAGGAAAGTGTATATCATAAAGTTGCTTGTAAGAAAAAACAAAGTTGTATCAGCACACTTTGTAAATAGATGTAATTTATGACTTTAACAAATGCTGGCGAAAGATATGTGAGTGAACAAGCTTTATCTAGCTGATGGAAATATGTTATGCTTTTTTTTTTTTTGTTAAATATAACTCCTTGTTGGTATGTGGATTGGAAATATGTTATGTTAAGCAAAGACTACTATTTAATTAGTAGATTTCGATAACTGACACATCAGCTAGGCAAACAAGTTATTTGGTAAAATTGTAAATTACTTAACTGTTTATAACGGATACTATAATATATAAAAAAGTATCGGTAGGTTTTTTTCAAGTTATTATGTAAATTTTAAACCCAATAAAGTTTTCTATTGATTTTGTAAACTTTAATAAAAACATAATAACTTAACAAACGCAATACCACAAACAGTTAAATAAGAACACGAGTATTTGAAGTGGTTCACACTATAAATAGTGTTACGTCTACTATCAAGATGGTCAACCTTGAATTTCAAACTGTGCACTATTTCCTCCATAAGTTAAAAGTATAAAGCCTACACTATTGTCAAGTTTTCACAAATAAAAACTTGAGTGTAAAAAATAACTTGAATACTAATAAATCGTGTACAAAAACTATTTTGACCGAATGTTTTTAAGAGAAGAAAGAACTGTAAATAAAAACAATTTTATTCTCTTGTGTGAGTGCAATCAACGAGGCTTTCAAATAATAATAGTTTGGAAGGTCACTCATCGATTGCTTACAATAGATGTAGGTGAATGTGATCAAACTCAAAATAAAGAATACAATAGAGTGTAAACTTGTTTATTCATGAGTAAGATCTGATGTTGGTGCTCTAGGTTTTCAAATGAATCTGTCTCTCTTTGTATGTAGTTTTTATGGTAGTCAGTCATCACCACCGTTCTTTTGAAGTCTCCAAGACTTTATAAAATAAACCATCAAATTGTAGCCGTTGGATTAGAGTCTTTGCGGATACAGTTGGAGACAACATTGCTTTGAATATGCATACAGCGGTTTTGAGCCTTTAATTTGAATTGGCATGAATAAGGCTACAAAACCATGTGCAACCTATAAAGAAAAGTGTGGGCAATAAAAAGTAATGTGACAATATAAGAAAAAGTAAATTTGCTTTATTATAAAAAAAGAAACAAGGAAAGAGAAAACTCCCCTTAAAGTAACACATGTAAAATTGATTTTGATTTTAAGACTTATTTCACTTTTCCTTAAAGCAACTGTCATGACTTTAGTGAATTACCTACTCCTAGATCAAAGCTTTTCTTTAATGACCAAAACAATCTTCATCAAAAGTTTTACATACCAAAACAAGCATCAGCTCCTTCAATTTACAAAAACAAGTACCAGTTGCTTTATCTACCAAAGCTATTGTAAAGTCTATAGAAAATTGTCTTCTAGTATAGCACGTAGTCTACTTACAAATAAGTTTATAAGTAATCTTCTAATAATTAAGTAATAGTTATAAGCAAATCTAATATATTTAAAGGAATATTTACAAAATGGTCTTAAATAATTAATCAAGTTAATATTCCAAACAATCATTATCACTAACTCTCATCGATCTAATTTCTAACAAAATTAATTTTAGAATAAACTATGAATGACCCCTTCAACTATGGATCAAGTTTGAATTTCCTTCCATAACAATCAATCGAAGCAATGTGCCCCCTTCAACAATGACATTTTCTTAAATTGCACATTCTATTTAGGCACCACTCTTTGAATTGATAGAATTTTCTCACCTAACACTCATGTAACCATCTTCATGTATTATTTTTAGCATAATATTTAAAATAAAGATAAGTACTTATTTATATTGACCATTTTTAGGTGAATATAGGGTCTTAGAGCAATAGGAGGAAAATAATCAATTAAACACTAAAAGGGAATTATTGTATAGAAAAAACCTAAATATGGTCTCGTAAATCTCAGGTCAACATTTTACGTCAACTCAAATAAACAGTATACCTTGAGGGGTATTATTTGTAATTTACTAATAATTTTAATCGCCTCTACTAAAGGTTTTTTGAAATGTTGGGAGATGGTTTTTTGGTTCTTAAATTATTATGAACTTTTTTTAAGGGTTGGAAAATATTTTATAAACAAAAAAAGGAAAAAAAGAATGATATATACAAATAGAAGCAAGAATGAAAATTCAAATTACTTTATACATTTTGTCTTATTTATCATAATATAATAAAATAATAATAATAATAAGGAAAAAAAGTTATTGTACTTATTAAGTTGAAGATAAATCCAATCAATTTACTAATTTTGGAAAAAAAAAATCATGAAGTCTACGAAAAAAACATAATTATCCAAAAAAAAACCACTTATTTTTGTTTTAAAATATTCTAAAATCATGCATTGAAATTATAAGTAAAAGAGTATAATTAGATAAAAGTTTTAACTCAACATAAAATAGTCAACATGAAAATTATGTCCTTTTAAAAAAAAAATTCGTACATAATTGCATCTTAATCAATGATTGAGATGAAAAGTTATACAATCAGTGGTACATGAGATCGGGACACTTAAGGTCCACCCCTATTTTAAGCCGCTAGCTATAGTTAAAGATCATCCAAACAATTTATAAGATTTTAGGAGTGGTAATTGAAATTAATTAAAAATTATTAAAAAATATTGGTAGTCTCCAATCCGACCCATTGACCCAATATTAAGGATTCACCAATAATTCAAAAAAGGTATGATATTACGAGTTAGAGCTTGTGGTATTATTACAAGCTTTAGTGTTAGTATCGTTTGATCAAATCTATTTAGATCTCTACACTGTTAGATCAAATATACGTTTTTTAAGTAATGATACGGATTTTCCAAATCATCACTAACTTAATCATCTAATAACTCTAATGCTAAAGCTTGTAATA
Organism: Codonopsis lanceolata; assembly: GCA_013146195.2. NCBI lineage: Eukaryota > Viridiplantae > Streptophyta > Magnoliopsida > Asterales > Campanulaceae > Codonopsis > Codonopsis lanceolata. The sequence goes on from CM028380.1 coordinate 149,309,674, forward strand.
ATATTACAAGCTCTAACCCGTAATATCATTTGTCAATTCAAAAATATTTAGATAAATGGTGCCGCAATTTTTTGGTATTAGTGATTGTGATTTGTGAGTTGCAACTTTTAGTAGATTTGGTAGACCCTATAAAATTGGCCGCCTACTTTGATTTTCTCAATTTGAAAGATTTTTTTTTATCAGGCCTAGTTACGTACACGTTGCACCATTGCTTTTATATCTTGTTGGTTGGTGCAATTCACCTGATTTTGCAAACTTAGCCCTCCATATTATTTAGAAAATGTATCATTTATTTCAAACTCTATTTATTTAAACATCTCAAAGTAACATTTTAACGAAAGACTTAATGGTCGTTAAAATGACTCGCATGATCGTTTGAACGACTCTAGATCATCCAAAACAACTCATTGTAATTTGAACTACTCAAAAGGTCATTCGAGCAACCTAGAGAGATGAACGTAGAGTTTGAATGTGTGAGAGAGAGAGAGAGACGAACCATCGAGATGCTTTTGCAAGGCAATGTCTAAAAAAAGGGGTGATTATCTGGTCAGTCCTTTTTACTCAATTTTTAATCGTAAACGTCGTTCATATTTGTATTTAATTGGTAAAAGACACTTTTGAGACATAAGGACGATTATACCCTTAATAAAATTGGATTAGACGTGTTGTGCTGGGAATCAGTTTGTGCATTGTAAATCCAAAAATTGTGCATTGAGATATACTTTTTTAGTATAATTCTAAATTGGGCATCACAAATCTAAAATTATGCATCAGGATTTCTATATGGAGAATCCAATTTGTGTATCGCAAATATAAAATTGTGCATCGGGATTTACTTATGTATTCTAATTTCAAACTATGTATCGCAAATCTAAAATTGTGTATCGAGATTTTCTAAACAAGGAATCCAGTTTGTGTACCACAAATCCAAAATTATGCATTGAGATTTTTTACATCGGGAATCCAGTTTATGCATCAGAACAAATTCTTTAAAATAACTGGGGCTTTCACTCTGCATCAATAAAAAGTAATAAATGCGTTGTGATTCATAATTAATGCATCACAATTTAAAAAGCGTCCAAAAATGAAACACGTTCTATTAGAATATTTCATCAAATAGTTATATGCATATCCACATACACACATAGTGAATCTATATATATCTATATAACATATTATGACACGTTTGATAAATATTTCGAATATGCGGCTTATTATTTTTAGTAAGATATACATAAGAATTTGATAAGATCACCTTATCTTTATCAATAATAATAATAATAATTAAAGATAAAAAGGACTGGTCTGATTTTATAATAATTTAGTGGGGTTTGGTGGTGATTGCGCATGCCATTTCTTATTGATGATTGAGATAGAAAAGTGAATGAGGGCGACTGCTGACTGTATTAATAACATGTTGAATTGGGTTAATTGCGGGCGGTTCGTTTTTTTTGAGAATTACTATAACCGCTTCAATTTTTTTTTTCTTTTTTCAATTGCATAAGTTTTTTCTTTTTGTTTTTTCCAACGTTAAATGCTCTACCACCTACCCGTGCCTGTCTACTTCTCCCGTAAAAGAAAAGAAAAAGTACAAACTATTTTCAATCTAAGTTCCGTTTGTTTCACGGAAAATTATTTCTAGAAAATGATTTTTGAAAAATGATTTTCGAAAAATCAAAAGATTTTATTTTCAGGTGTTTAGTAAATTTTTTGAAAATATGTCAGAAAATATTTACGGGTGTTTGACAAACACACGGAAAATATCACGAAAACAATATATGAATAAATACAAAAAAAATAGAAAATAAATAATGTTTAGGATGTCTCTAGAAAATCAATAAGGACCATATTTTTTTTAATAAAGTCCATCTTTTTTTAATCTCACAATTACAAATAATTTTTTTGATAATTGATTTGAAAAAATATATTTTAAAATAGAAAATAGACAATGTTTAGGATGTCCTTAGAAAATGTTACGGAAAACTATATATGAATAAATATATATAAAAATATATTCTAATATTAATGCACATATTGAATATAAAATAGTGTTAAACTTTAAGTATTTTTTTTTAGTAACCCTCAATTTATCATTAGTGGTGTCAAATCAATGTCTATCTTTTTTCAATCTCACAATTACAAATAAATGTTTTGATAATTGATATGAAAAAAACGTTTTAAAATAGAAAATTGACAATGGTTAGGATGTCTCTAAATAATATAGGTGACACTAATTTTAGAACGTAATAAGCATTTATTAAAATTATAATTTATAAATAGTATGCACAAATTTTATTTATATTTCTAAACAATTTATTTGTTGAGTGAAATATTGTGTGTGTAAGTATATATGTGCAATTGTGAAAGAGGGCGGAGGGTGCCCGAACATTTGAAAAATGACTTACGGAAAATGAATCCGTAAGTCATTTTCTGGAAAAAAAAGCCTTCATTTTCTGGAAAAAAAAGCCTTCATTTTCCGTTGATTCGGAAAATCTTTTACGTTAACTGCATTTTCCTAAAGTTACCAAACACCGAAAAATGAGGAAAACTTTTTCCAGAAGTCATTTTCCGTGAAACAAACGGAGCCCTATAATACAATAGAGGTCAGTTTATACGTGTGCAATTGATTTGAGATAAGTAACGGTTAAGATTTATTGTTCTACTTTAATCTTACGGTCGTAATTTCTTCCTAATGTCATATATGTGAACGGCAGTTGGCGGTAATCACTGGCAAGTATTTAATCTAATCTTAACTGTTTTTATCTAAACATATTCCTATTCACGTTTTATAATTGTAACTATAATCCAAATCGTATCTAAAATTATTCATATTCACGCGTTAATCCAATTGTAAACATATTCCTATTCACGTTAATCCAATTGTAATTGTAAACCTATTCATATTCAAGTTAATCCAATTGTAAATCTATTCTTATTCACGTTTTATAATTGTAACTGTAATAATCTTATTCCTATTCACGTGAATCTACTATACAATACAGCTCATAGTCGCACGTTCGCGATTGACAAAAACTATTTAGGGGCTGAGATTGATTCATTTACTGAGATCCGACGGTCATGATCACTCCTTGAGTTCACATGTGTGAACAGCGGTTGAGCAACTACCCTCTCTCTCTCTCTCCAACTCCCCCACTAATCCTTCCTCTACCAAACACACATCCATTTTTTTCTCGATATTTTAATTAATTAATCAATTTTATGCTAAAAATTCGTAAAATTTGTAATTTGAAATATTCTTTTTTTGAACTGTTATCGTAATTAACTTAATTAATTTATTTTTTGAAACCGAATCTCAATTTAATTTATGTATAAGTTTTGAATATTTCTATTTTAATTTTTTTCTTTTTAATTGTTATCGTAATTAACTTAATCAATTTAATTTCTTTCATGCGCGCAATTTCGTATATAAATAAATTTTTTAAAAAAATCATAAGAATTGCAATTTGAAATATTTGTTTTTTTCTCTATTTAACTGTTATCATAATTAACTTAGACAAATTATAAGTAAATATTAATTTATTTTCACATTATCTGCTTTATTTATTGATAATTTCACAAACTGACGCCGTGTCATCGGCACGGGCAAGAGTACTAGTCCAATTGTAAACCTACTCATATTCACGTTAATCCAATTGTAATTGTAACTATAATCCAATTGTAAACCTATTCATATTCAAGTTAATCCAATTCTAAACCTATTCATATTCACATTTTATAATTGTAGCTGTAATCCAATTGTAAACCTATTCATATTCAAGTTAATCCAATTCTAAACCTATTCATATTCACGTTTTATAATTGTAACTGTAATCCAAATTGTATCTAAACATATTCATATTCACATTAATCCAATTTTATCAAGTTTCTTCTCTGTTAACGTGCATGACCGAATCAATTTAATTTTAGTCCATCGTTTTGATTTTTTTTAATTTTTAATTGTTATCGTAATTAATTTAATCAATTTAGTTTTTTTCAACCCGCAATTTAGTATAAAAATAATTTTTTTAAAAAATTTCGTAAGTTTTGTAATTTGAAATATTTGTTTTTTTCTTTTTACTTTTTAACTGTTATCATAATTAACTTAGACAAATTATAAGTAAATATTAATTCATTTCCATAATTAACTTAGACAAGTCGTAGAAAGTTAAAAAATCTACTCTTAAATGTTTTAGGGCTGGCCTGCAAATCCTCAGCACCATCGAAGATAAATTTCCGTCCCTCATTGTCATGAGTTGAGACAAAAAGTTCATGACTTAGTTAGAAACTCTGCAGATGTTGACTGGAATATCATATGGTTACTTATGCTCATCTTGGGTTGTGTTTGAACAAAATGATCTCTTTAACAACACACAATATACCTTCTGATGAACGTTGAAGAATTCTCCTTAAGGGAGCATTTATTTATAGCACGCAACGGAGAGTGACTCTAGAGATTGTGTGCAGTCCGACCAATGGACAGTAAAAGGGATGCAAGCATCGGAACTTACAATGGAGTATCACAACATCCGATGCAAGCGTCGGAACTTACGATGCGGGCATCAGAACTTGCAATGTGAGCATCGCACCATCCGATGCAAGCATCTCTTTGCTCCTTCTCCTGCTTGGTGACTTTTAGACGACCATGAAGGATTTTTTTAAGACAAAACCCAGAAGCTTCACTCCTTCTCTTCCTTGGTTACTTTTTTCAAAAAAAATTCTGCTTTAGAGAGAGAAAGTGTGTAAAGCAAATTGGAAATATGCCATGTCTATTCAAGACCGATGAGTGAGAAAGTGTGTGTGTGAGAGAGAGAAAGGTAGAGAAAGTAGGTGGAAGAAGAAAATAAATAGTTTTGTCATTCCCAAAGTGACTAGAGAGAGAGAGAAAGTAAGATGTTTTTTTTTTTCCCATATTCCCAAAGTCAAATATTTATTCTGATGCCCATTTTTTTTTTGTTGCGATGCCTAATTTTGGGCGCGGTTTTATGCTCGTATCTTTTATTCATTAAGGGTATTTTTGTCATTTTAACCCTAAAAGTACACTTTACCGGTTGAATGAAAACATATTGGACTTTGTGGTTAAATATTGTCCACAGGGTACCAGCCAGATTATCACCATATTGAATTTAAAGTAGACCTTCTATGAAGTCGTACTATGGATTTTAATTCGTAAATCAGAGCTTCACTTTCTTACGGCTTAACCCACCAATACATGGTAGGCCAAATAAAGAGGAACCGTTTTAGAAAAAATATCTGTAAGACTGTCCTATCCAAGTTTTTACATTGAATTTTAATGGCTTAACATTGAAACGAATATAAACAAATTCCTTTTTTTTCGAGAGAGAGAGAGAGAGGCTATTTCAGTATTTTTTTTATGTATTCACTAAATTATTAATTATTATTTCAAACTAATGTGTGTTTTGACAAATCTATCCATCGATTAATTGCTTGCTATTTGAAGTTGGGATATATATATATATATATATTTTATATTACCTTTTAATTTTCATTACATCAACAAACAAGATATATATTTTTCTTAATAGATACTCCATATTTTTTTCGTTCATGCTTATGACTTGTTTCATGTTTCGTTACAAAAATATTAATCAATTAAAGTATCTATCCACCAAAATTTTAGATAATAAATGATATTTTATTACTATAATAAAATATTAATTTAATTTAAACAATATTATTTGTAAAAATAATTTAATAGTAACGATACAATAGGTATTAATTTATTATCGGTTTTTATCAATTAAGAATTAATATTTCAAATCAATTGTTATTGGTAGACGAAAGGTATCAAGACTTTTATTGGATTATGCTTGATTTACTTAAAACCATTAAGTTAGAAAATATGAGCCGACTAAGTTTTCTTTAATAGACTTAAAGTTCTTCAGCTAGTATCACTTTCAAAAATCTATCGACCGACACTTCATAGATATATCTTTTAAAAGTCAATCATTTGCAGATTTGTTCAAATATGATATTTCTAATATCTTCCACTGTTTGTGCTAGGACAAATATCTCATGTCTTATATCCTACGAACAAATCCCTATGATCTTGCAAAAATATTCTCTCATTAGATTGGATTGGATTTCAATTTCAAATATTGGCTCTAACGGTTTGAATCACAAGTTACTCTATATAAAGACCTTCGAAGCAAATTTGAAGACACTGATTCATTCATATTATCTCAAGCAAAACTCTCTTTTGAAGTGCCTCAGCCAAAACATTAGTTAGATAATCTTTGATTTCTATTCTTTTCTAGTTCATTGTTTTTAACAATCATTGTTAAGACATTCCTTACTTCTTTCGTATTCATCAAGGAATCTTTTGATTGTTCCACGAGTGTGATTATTTTCAATCATACTCCATAAACACCGGTCTTTGTTGTACACTGATCAATTAGTGATCATCTAGATTATTAATATTAGTGCACTTCAAAAATTCAAGTTTGACCAACTTGGTAGTCGGTAACAGTTTATACTGTGAATTACTTCAACTGCTCTGTTTGTACTCTTCAGCTCTAGCAACTCTTTAACACTTAAGTAGTTTTAATTTACTTATGTGTCAGTCAGTTCATTACATAAATTGTTTAGGGCTTATTTGGTAACCATTTCGTTTCTAATATTTTTGTTTCTATTTCTATTTTTTTGTGAAAAATAGAAATAAAAATTCGTTTGACAATCATTTCTATTTCTGATAAACTAGAAACGTTTCTCATTATTCCTCAAAATTTAGAAATGAAAAAAAATTGTTTCTTTTTTAAGAGAAATGATTCTTTTTTGAAACTTGTAAGAGTTAAGGTCGATCAACTTAAATGAGGTCTAGTCTTCGAACTTTGATATATATATATATATATATGTATATATATATATGTATATATATATATGTATATATATATATATATATATATATGTATATATATATATATATATATGTATATATATATGTATATGTATGTGTATATATATATGTATATGTATGTGTGTGTGTGTGTGTTAGGCCTGACAATTATAACCATTAACTCGTTAACCCACCCGACCAAACCGAACCCGTTAATATTTTTGGATTGCACGTGTAACCTGTTTTGACCAAAAAAAAAATTAACGGGTCGGGTTAAAGCGGGTCGGATCAATTACCCATTTTGACCCGATAGCTTTTACTCTATAAAATTATAAAATTTTGGGAGAAAATCTGGATTAAGACGAGCCGTCCCGTTTTAACACGTCACCTGTTTAAATCAGTTTGATATTCGGGTTCTAATAAGTTCGACCCATCACCCGTTCCAACCTAACCCAACGGATGAGCAGTTGCTTATCCATATTTTTTAATAGTAGATGAAATCATGTGAATTATTATTATACCCGTTCGAATTGGATATAATATACTTTTATCAAAGTTGTAATGTGTTAATTTTTTTGAAAAAGAATATAACTTTGTGAAAGGAAATAAAAATGTTTGTAAAAAATGATTAGCTTTTGTTTCTTTTTCATAATAGAAATAGAAATGACAATCAAACTTGTTTTTGTTTCTTGTCCAAAATAAAAAAGAAATAGAAACAAAGTGAAACAGAAACATGTGAAACAAAAAAAAGAAATAGAAATGTTACCAAACACTACCTTACTTACTTGTTTTTATAAATTGTCTTTTAGTTTTTTCCTCTTAACTTGTGATTTCTTTCAAAACGCCAAACTGTCTCAGCCAGCTGACCTACTTTTATCCTTTCAGCTAACAACGTCACTTACTCAAAACTATCAGCCAACTGACATTATATCAGCTGATTGACAAAAATTATTATTTCCGCTGCATCTTTTAAAGTTTTTCAAAACTACCCTCAAAGTCTTAAAAATGCTATTCACCCCCCTTTAGCCTTATTTGTTACCAAATGGACTTATAACTTTACAATATGATATCAAAATATGAATTTACGATTGAATTGATTTTTTACAGTTATATTTTTAATTATATCCAATTATTATTATTTTTTAGTAAGCAACGTTCACATGTTTTTTCAAAAATCAATAGAATTTTTTTCAATATTAGTTTTTTATTATGTAACATGAAGCCATGCATTTTATTAATTAAACGTTTAAAAAATAAATAATACTCCCTCCGTTCCTTAATAATTATCCTGCTTGACCCGGCGCACAGTTTAAGAAAAAACAATTGACTTGATTATTTATATTGGTTTAATGTGTAGTTTCCTTTAAAGCCCATGTGTATGTAGCCTATAATTAAAGTATGGTGAAAAAGTAAGGATAAAGTGGTAAAAGTGATGTTCTAAAAAAGTAAGTTTCAAACTGGACAATTATTTTGGGATGGACAAAAAAGGAAAGGGGGACGATAATTTAGGGGCGAAGGGAGTAATAATTATGTTGTTTATGTGGACAGTAACCAAACATCATTTGATATTTTTTGAATTGTAAATTTATGTAGGAAGGTAATTGGAAAAGTAACAATGTTAGACAACTTAATATGCCAAGTAATAAGGGGATAAATTTGTCCAAATATGTATTTATTTGATGTATTAATTGGTAATGTAGTTCACTAACAAAAAATCGTACTGGACATAATACATATATATATTTAAAAGAAGCAGGGACGGAACCCTGCAAAATATTATTAAAAAGACCAAAAAAATAACAAGGAGGGGGACAACCAGTCTGGCCCACAAAAGGGATGACAAAAGAGCCTTACCTCTACCAACATAAAACAACATAACCAACTTAACTACGATAGCTAAACAGACCCAAACTATCATATCTAAAAGCTTGTCGCACATAATCTGGAAACTGAGATATATAAACATATGTCGTATACGTGGGAATAGAATGGGCAATCTCTGCCAGCCTGTCAGCTACACCGTTAACCTCTCTGTACACATGCCGAATAGAATATGACCCCAATAACTCCTTACTATCATGAAGCTCGTAATCATACTGCCAAGGAAATCGCTGCTTGCTCGAAAGACCCCAAGCTGCCACAGAAGAATTTGTTTCGACACACACAAGCCCCAAACCAAGATTCCGACCTAATAATAAACCATCACGTAAAGCATAAATCTCCGCAAAAGTATTAGTACCTTGCCCATAAACTGAAGAAAACGCACAGATCAGGCTTTCTTGATGATTTTGAATGATACCTCCCCCAGTACAAAACCCATTTCTGGTAGAACCATCAGTGTTCAATTTAAAACCATTCCAAGGAGGAGGCTCCCATCTGATCCACTTACCCCGACGAAAAGGAATAGGATTGATCGGAATCCACTGAGCTTGAAGACCCAGAATACCCACCGTATAAGATTCCAACTTCGGCGTATAAATACTCATCATGTCACGTAAACCAGACCAAACTCTTTGCAATATCTCCTCCCCTTTCATAGGAACATTATCAAACACAACTCTACACCTAGCCTTCCACAACTCCCAACAACCAAGCATAACTGCCCCGACCTTGCAAGCCCCAACCTGATGATTCACCGAAACCATGCCCACCCATATAGAAAAAAGGTGATGCAACGAGACATAACTATCAATCAGGAAAAAACAATGAGCCAAAGTAGACCAGACCAACCCAGCCGTTTCCAAGAACAAGAACAAATGATCGATACTCTCTCTATCGTGATTCTGAGAACAACAATCACATTTGGAGACGATGGCAATGTTCTTAGTATGAAGACAGAGATCCACCGGAAGAGCCCTATAATTAAGCTTCCAAATAAACCCGCTAATCTTTGGAGGAATCCAACGCTGCCAGAACTTTACAACCCACGCCTGCCTGGGCCAAATAAAACGAGTGTGCTGCCAGTGAGCCGAAACCGAAAAGAGACCAGTTTTAGTATGTTGATAAACTAAAACATCTTCCCTATAATCATTTAGTCGAACCCTTCTGATCAAAGCCTGATTGTCCTCCGAAATTAGATGAGTAAACTTCCCCAACTGAGGAAGAGCATCCCTAACACGAAGCTGAAGATCCATAGGCTTCAGACCTTCAAGAACAACTCCACACCAGTTGCTGCCCCAGAAGGAAATATCACCTCTCCCAACCAGCCAACTACTGCAACTTTTCACCTCATCCAAATGTCGATAAATTGCTCTACCCACCGGAGACATAATTCTATGGTTAATAGTGTCATTATCGCCATATTTTGAATGAGCAAACCGCGCCCAGAGTCCCTTTCCTTGATGTAAAACCCTAAAATGTTGCTTGATTGTGTTATGCATGGATTCATACATTGATAATCATCATAAACATGTTCATTTAGCTCCCGTATATGTTTAGAGTCAATAGCATGATCGTTGACGTTGTTTGAGATGCATGTATGCACTTTTCTTTCGCGAGATGCTTTGAATCTCGGGTTTAAGATTTATGTTGTAACTTCATGGATAATTGTTAGAGGGCATTTAAAACATCATTTACATGCCTTGGATGTTGGTTAGATGCTAGTTGCATCGTCGGTTTGGTTGCTAGTTTGATTCTAGCGAAAACCCTTTTCAGTTTCACTTTTCCGGTCGTCGTTCGGGAGAGTTCTGCCTGAGTTCTGGGCCATGTTTTGATGAGGTTTGAGACTTGATTCCTTTGGTTAATGTTTGGAGGTTATTAAGGTTGATTTATAGACCATTTTTGGTTTGGAAGGACTCGAGATTGCACGCGGGAGAGTCCGGGACCGAGCAAGGAAAGCAGAAAACCTTTAATGCTGGAAATTCACTTGATGCGGTCGCATCACCTTAACCCTAAGCGACCGCAAGGGTCCAATTCCAGAAAGTCGGGATTTTGCCTCTTTTTCTATTCTGTCCGAATTTTTGACCAATTAAACCTAATCTAAACCCATCCTAACCCCACTTAATTACCCTAACACTAATCCTAAACACCTATTAAGAGATTAGGAGCTAATTAGTGGTTTAATTAGAGGATTTAATCCCCATATAAAACCCAAAAACAGCCGCATTCTTTCAGTCGGCCAAGGCAGGTTGCGACTCTTTCCCCTTTTGCGAATTCTGGGAGCACTCAAGGAGGCTTGGAAGAGAGCTTGAGAGGTGGTGGTTCTAGGGTTTTGAAGGGCTGATCTTGGAGGCCATTAATAGAGTCCTCTTCTTCCCCCATTCCACCTTCAAGATTGAAGAAAGAGTAGAGAAGAAGACTCAATCTCTAGGGCACGAATTTTCAGCTTGTTAGGGTTAAGTTTTGGTAAGTTTCTACCTTTCTTCTCCTTCTTTTTAGGCTCCATTGACCCTAGGGAATCAACCATGTGTGCTATTTGAGGTCAATGGAAGCCATGGTTAGGGTTTATAGAAAATGTATGAACCCTAGGATTTCAAATTCATGATAGAACTTGATTGGCCTATGTGAGACCATGATTATGTGAAATTCATGTTCTAATTAGCTTATTGAACTTGGTTATGTTGTTTATTCATGTGGATTAATGTTGGTTTGGTTGAGATGCTTGGAGGGTGATTTGCCCTAATTTTGTTTTAGCTTGCAATCTAATGATGTTAGCTTGATTAATATGTTTTACAAGCTTAATAGAGCATATTGAACCATGTTGTGAATTTTAATCATGATTTGAATGTTATGATTGGTATGATGACTTGGATGAAATTATGCACAAGATGACTAAATTATTCTAAGTTGCATCGTTAATTAGTTTGTTGGGTTTATATGAGTATATTGAACATTGGGATTGTGGTTTTGGGCGATAGTTATGAACATAAGGGGATGATGAAGCCTAAGCTTCTATTCCTTGAATTTTCGGAAAACTTAGATTGAACTCAACGGAGTTAACCTTTGGGTTAGTATGAATCCTAGGAACTATAATTTTAAGTCCTACGGAATTTTGGGTAGAATTCATGGAGGTCGAGCCTCCAAGAAGTTTTGAAGTGTGTGAGGCACACTTGATTATGAGAGCTTATATGATTCTCGGTTATGATGTTTATGCTAGTTGTGGATGAATTGCATGACTAGTTTGATAGTAGAGTGTTTACCTACTTGTTTTGAGCATATGAGTATATATTACTTGTGCTTGGGTTTTAAGTCCAAATGGCGTCGATGCATTGAGTCTTTGGTGGGACGATACATCGTCTTCACGAATTATGGGATTCGTGATCGCGATGTATCGCCCGTCTTTTGCACACACCTCCATCGATGGCCACGGTGGGGAAGTAGTTTATCTTAGTTGTAGTAATACACATGACTTTGATAACTATGGAACTCGGCGGAGATCGTCTCGGGACGCCGATATCTACGAGAGGGATATCGAGGGCACATAAGGGTTTTGCACGCAGTTTTTGCAGGAGCGACACGCGCGGAGGAATTTCGGTAATGGTATCATATCCCTTATATATATATGAATTGTTTCACAAGTGCTTAAGTAAATAACGTGCTTGGTGAATTTGGATATGATATGATGTTTGTGTTGGTTTCTTACATGTTATACTTAATAGATAACATATTGATTTAAGTTGTTAAGCATGTATGCTATCACATGAATATTATGGGAATGTTATTTTATGCCAAAGGTATAATTATTGTTGTTCAGGACTAAAATGCCTTGACATGGTTTTATGATGAGATGTTATACTTTAACGATAACATATTTATTTAATGTCGAGCATGGATGCCATGACATGATTTTATATACGGTTATTTCATGACGATAGCATGATAAATTTTATGATTGAGCATTATGCCATGATAGGAAGTTATGGTTAGTAACTTACTAAGTCATTGTGACTTACTTTTGTTTGTTGGTTGTTTTTCCCTAGATCCGAGCCGAGCTAGCGGATCCAAGTAAATCCAGAAGGTTACGTTGGCAAGGAATTCTTTTGGAAAGGTTGCTACTTAGTTGTTGGTTTTGTTTTGGTGAGGTCGTGGGAAGATGAAGTTACATAAACTTCATGTTTGGGGTAGCAAACCTTTATGTAATTGTAATGTTGTAATTATGTGGTTAGCCTATTCTTTTGGTAGCCAACCGGTGGTGGTTGTGCTTGTTATATGTTAGTAGTTAAACTTTCATATATTTTACGGTTGTTAGTACATATAACTGTTAGTACTTATTTTGTTGGCGTGGTTTTAGTCGTATGCGTGGTTAATTGGTGTTATGTTTAGCATGTTAAATCGCTAGTTTAATATGATGTTTGTTCTCAGGCATGTTTTAGCCGCCGAGTTGTTAGACTAGAGTCTTAGACTTAGTTTAATGTTGAGTTTCTACCGTAGCCGCCGATGACTTGGTTTTATTTTATGCTATATATTTGAATTGCATAACGGGGAGTTTGTTCTACGTGCCCAATGTTGCGACGCGAGTCGACTTTTTGGACCGAGAGATTAATCATCTCTTTGGTTGTTTTAGTTTGAGCTTGTTAGCTCGGGCGCCACCGTTTATTTCATTTGCTTCCGCATGTGTTTTAAGTTGTCGGTGTATCGCCGTTATGGCCCTACCCATTATTTGCTACTTGTGTGTTGTTATTTGTATTCTTGGCGGCACGACCTTGGGATTTCGTCTTGGGATCCGGGTCGGGTTGTCACACTTGAAGCACTGCCCAGGCAAGTTTAGCCTGTAAAGAATTCATAACATCATTAAGCGAACGAAGGCCTAGACCACCCTCCGCAATAGGCCTACAAACCATGTCCCAGGCAACCCAATGAGTACGGCTATCCCCATTATTACTCCATAAAACGCAGCTATCACCAGTTCAATAAAGCTAAAATTTTCTTGGGAACACGAATAACTGATAAAAGGTATATCAGGATACTATTAAGGACGGAACGAAGAAGGGTTTGTGGCGACCCCGACCCCGGACCCGAGATGGAACCGCGGGCCGAAGCGCCAAACAAGACAAGACAAGACAAGAAAGGAATGAACATGCAAGGACTCAAAATATTTTATTTTTAAAACTGACGTGACGCAACATTTCAGTCGCAGGAGAACTCGACACAAAGGGTCGGTATTTTCAAAATCATTTCGCCTGATAAAACAGTTAAACATTTAATCCAAGTCTTCGGCGACACTACAGCCGGAACCCGAGCTAAGCAGTAAATATGACGAGGAAATAAATAAGAGCTAATAGGATGCTCAGCGGAAGTCTATACGTAGTGAACGCTAACAAGATATACAAGGCACGGCTAACATAATTGCCGGCATCAAGAGAAGTACAAATACTACAGGAGTTAATACTACAAGTAGCTAACAGGAATACACGAGTACAAGTCTATACAATCCCAAGCATAGTCTAGATGACTAGCTTATACCCATCGTCCTTGCAAAATACAAAAGAAGAGAAGAGGACTTCTAAGAACCACCTCTTCAACTGCAAAAGCCCGATCAAAGGAAAACTAGAGTATACGAGCACTGCTATCCTCAACGGGAAGGTCCTGACCTGCTAGGATCTAAAAAAAGTACAGAGGAACGGGTAAGTCATAATGACTCGTAAGCTACCAATCATGCATGACATGGCAATATGCAACACGTTAGGCAAGACAATATTACAAGCATGTAGATCAAGTATATGAGTTGCACATTATTTCACATAGTCACATAATATGAGGATATAGAGCTGGGCCGCCAGACCTCGCAAAAAGCAGACACCTTCATGAGCGTGCATGAATCGATGGGTGTGATAATACATCGATCTTCCGAGGATATTCTCGGATAAACATGAACTCAATCTTAATGGTCGCGTATTGGTTGGCCAAGAGAGCTCTTCCCCACCGTGGCCAGGGGGAGGTGTGTGACATGATCAAGTACGCCAGCTGGACTCATGCAATGCCAAGTAGTATTTACTCAACAAGGGTTAGTATGGAACGAGTCCGACAAGAGCGTCCTCGTTCGAAACAAGTATATAATCTCATCAATAAACAAGCAAGATTGAGCTCGACAAGAGCGAACTCCATATATCAAATATGCATTTATTATGTCATAAAGATACAAGCATGATAGTCAATCCATTTCAAGAGTCTAGAATTAGTTTTCTAGTGTAACACATGTAATAACGTCGTAGGAATCGATCATTGAGCCGGTATTGTTCAATAACTCACTATTGTCGACTCCGATGAGTCATTTCTATAAATCAAACCAAATAGGGTTAAACACTATTTGCATTTCCAACTCTTTTCTAAGTCATCGCATTAATTAATCTAAATCATTAATCCAATTTATAACCATAGTTAACAATAAACTCAAGTTCCTAAATTATGGAACCCTAGATCACGTTTTCCCCAAATAATGGTCGAAAGTCTATGACCCAAGAATAATAGTTATTTCTAATGTAGAGTAGAACACTTTTACTTCTAGGCTTAGTGTCCAAATCACGACATTTACATTAATGGTCTATAATTCCCAAATATTCATACTCTCTAAGACGTATCATTTTCATGGTAGAGAACAAGGAGGGCATGATTTAGACATGAGAGAAGGGAAGCAAGAAGAGGTAGCATATTATCTCTAACATGGACCTAAGGGAAATTGATAGCTTACCTCAAGCCAAGCAAAATACGAAGCAAGAAAAACTGATCGGTGGAAATCGCCAGATCGATCGGCGACGCAACGGCGGTCTCGGAATCGCAAGCGGGTCTTGAATCTCTTGGAAGCCAACCCCTCACGCACTAATCTCACCAAGACTCTCACGCACAAGCTCGCCCTAGACCAGAGAAGACAAGGCGGAAGAAATGAGTCGTGAAATGAAGAGTAGAGCTGATGTAGTGTAGATTAGCTTGATTAAGTGTTAATGAGGAACACTTGTCAAATGATGAGTGATAGGAATAGGTTTATTAATCTTAATTAGGCTTAGATTAGGCTAATAATACTCTAATACAAGTGGTTTAAGTCACTAATGGTAGAGGTTTAGTAAGGGTAAGATCGTAATCAGCCAAATGTTGCAGAAAATCACGTTTTGCTGGATTTCGGCTCTGTTCGGTTGTGGTGGCCGAACTTCCTTCATAATTTTCGGTTGTCATGGCCGAACAATGCCCAAAATGTTCGGTTGGCATGGTAGAACGATTCCTCAGGCCATACTTTAGGTCAAACAGGTCCAGATTTGCACGTATAACGCGTATAAGGCATGTACAACTCCAATAAGCATTAGAATGAGTATCAAGGGTCCTAAAAACAATTATAAATGTCTCTCAAGGTCTTGGCTAAGTCCAAATATCAAAGCCCGAGCAAGAACAAGTCAATCTAGAGCATGCAAGGCAATAGGCATTCGATACGGCAATAACGGTTCGATCAAGGAATGCAATCGAGTCAATCATGTTAGGGATACTACTAGCATGTTAAAAACATATTCTAATCATGTTAAACAAGTATGGAAGACAAGTAATACAAGTAGGTTTCGGGTTCTCACAGGGTTAGTTTACCCCCAAAAGACAACAGATTCGCTTTCCACCCGTCAATTTTGCGCAAGATCTTAATCACCAAATCCTCAAAGTATTGGACATAATATTAAAGCATTATTTTCTCAATAGATATGGGCGCATTTGACATTACAAGCTTATTTTTGAATTTTACTAGATCTTCATGTCCGTGCCTATGGTACGGTGCCAGTATATCTTATTTCGTTAATTGTAATGACAATGTTTAAATAGAAGGTGTGATTTAAAAAAAAAAGTTACAGTTGAAGGATACATTGCTTCAAGTGAAAGTTAGTGGATTGATGTTTTATAAGAGATGACCGTTCAGAAGATTAATCGCAGTGTGTGACTTTATAATATGAAGATAAAACATAAGGAGAAGAAAAATGAGTGACTGCTCATAATATAAATTATAGGGGATGACTTGTAATAAGGAGTTAAAAATGGATAACTACTCACACATGTGAATGTGATGGTGAATCTCAACCGTTAATTTTTTTTTAAAATATAATTTAATCTCAACCTCTGAATAGACCTAGTCAATTACCTAGCTGTTTTATAATATAGACTACTACTCTTGCTCGTGCCGATGGCACGACGCCAGTTTGTGAATTTATAAATAAATGAAGCAGATAATGTGGAAATGAATTAATATTTACTTATAATTTGTATAAGTTAATTATGATAACAATTAAAAAACAAATATTTCAAATTACAAAACTTACGATTTTTTTTTTAAATTTATTTGTATACGAAATTGCAGGTCGGAAAAAAATTAAATTGATTAAGTTAATTACGATAACAATTAAAAAGAAAAAAAATTAAAATATAAATATTCAAAACTTAGAAATAAATTAAATTGGGATTCAGTTTCAAAAAATATATTGATTAAGTTAATTATGATAACAGTTAAAAAGAAAAAAAACAAATATTTCAAATTACAATTTTACGATTTTTTTGCATAAAATTGATTAATTAATTAAAATATCGAAAAGAAAAGGGACGTGTGTTTGGTGGAGGAAGGATCAGTGGTCACCAACCGTGAATAGTGGGGGGAGTTGGAGAGAGAGAGGGGGTAGTTGCTCAACCGCCGTTCAGACATGTGAACTCGGGAAGTGATACTGACCGTAAGATCTCAATAAAGAAATCAATCTCAGCCCCTAAATAGCTTTAGACAATTGCACATGCGCGACTATGAGCTATATTGCATTATAGATAAGAAAAATTGTGAGCCTGTCTCCTTTTGAAAGTTTCTAACCGCTTAAGTCTTTTATCCTTTTTTTCAACCGAAAAAAGCACTTTTGAGGGCAAAAAAAAATATCCTTAATGAAGCGGAATACGTTAAGGATCACTTAATGCATCACAATGCATCAATTTATCCATCTTGATGAACGTCACTTAGACAAAATGCATCGAATTTCAATCGCGACATCGCAATGTTCTAAACGAACACGATATTTACTGATTTTATAATCATATTCAATTTGAAATAGATATTTACAGAAATCAATCAATCAATTAATATTCATTCTATTTGGTTCTTGCCTTGATTACAATATCAAGCAAAATAAGGAAACTTTGATTACATCAAATTCAATCTGATAGAGAATTTGCGAAAATCAATCAATCAATCTATATTCATTCTACTTGATTCTTACTTTAATTATAGTATCAAGCAAAATAAGGAAACTTTGACTACATATGTGCAATAAACCTAGTCAATACAAAATAAGGAAGGTAATATAATTACTCATTTACAAATGTAATCATGATGCACAAATTTTAATCACAATGTATTATTTTGAATCACGATAAATGATTTTGTGCATCACAATACATGATTTGTGTATCACGATGCATTATTTTGTTTGAGTGTCGCTCTATCTGCGCACATGTGTTTTGCATTCATTAAGAGTATCATAGCCTTTTGCATCAAAAGTATCTTTTTCCTGTTCAAAAAAGTATATGATATAGTAGCGGTTAATTTTTTTCCAAAGTGGACCGGCCTGAATTTCACCCAATTTTTATTTTTGATTATATTTGTGTGTTGGTTATAAAAGTATGAGAATGATGGATAAAGTGTTGGTGGGATTACCAAAAGAAAAGTTTGAAACTACCAATCAAACTAGTAAATTAAGAACGAAAAACATAGTATATATGTGCCAAAAAACCCTAATGAGTTTGATAGTTGATGAAGATTTTCTTCTTCCAGTAATTATGTAACACCCATGAATTGTATATTTGATTAATTATGCATTATGGTGTATTAACATGATTAATTACGTATTACGTGTTATGTTTAATGTGTTTAAGTATTTTGTGTTGTGAACTTGGGTAATTGTCTTATAAGAGTCCATTTGAGCTCAAGATATGTTGAGCTTGATGTGTGATGTGTTTAAAGTTCACATGAGAACTTTGGTTATGTTAGTTATGATTTATAACATTATAATAGAAAGTGACACATTAAAGCTAGAAAATATTTATTTTCGGCTAAATTGATTGAAGTGTACCGTACGTTACGTGTCTTTTTTTATAGTGTTGAAATATATTTTTATTTAAAACTTGATTAATTAATAATGATTAATTAGTATTTAATTGAGTCTAATTGGTGATTAATTGGTTTGACATTTGATCCACCAATGAGATTTACATCTCAAAATGACTAACCATTTATTTGGTTATTTTATTGTTTTACCAAGTGACTATTAACTTGATTTTGGATTTCGGTCGGATGAATTGAAACCAAAGTTCTAACAATCGCTAGGCGTCAAATGAATGCCTAGAGCGCCTAGGCGGGGCCTAGAAATAAGACATAATATCTTTTTTTATTATATCATAATTATTAAACATTAATTTTTTAAATATACTAATACTAAATATCACCTAATAATTTAAAAATATTTATTATATTACACGACTCATCACAATAGCATACAAAATAACATGATGAAGACATACTTTCTTCCAGTAACTTGTTTTTGATCTAAAATCTGCAGTATAATGTACAAAGCAAAGACGAAATATTGTTTCTTTCTTTTGACCCAAAAACCCTAATATGTTTGATGGAATAATTTTGGGCCGGTACACACTGGAATTGGAAGCGCTCTAGTACCCTTTTTTTCTAAAAAAAAACACAGAAGTCTATTTTCATAGGTTTGTTCCAAAACTGCCAGCAAGCTGCTACTTTGGTTTTCATCTTCCATCTTTTTGTTCCTATTCGTCTTCATTCTCTTTTTCTCAGATCTACTCGCCATCCAACTTCGTCTCCATCTCCTTTTTCTCCATTGCCGACCTCCTCTCATCTTCTACGGCTGTTTTGAAACAAATCCACTAGTAGAAATCAAAAAATTGAGGACTTTTCTGTAGGCATGACATAACTTTTGATCCCGGATGAACCACGGGACCTACCGCATATCAAATCGAAGCTCTCGCCGAGATCTTCAAAGACTAAGGGATTTCCATTGGGAGTCTTCGTTTTAAGGCCAAAAAAAACATGTTTAAGCACTGTTTTGGGCTTCAGAAGTTTTCTGATGCCCACTTTTTCCATTGCGAAATCCATATTTGAGTTGGGAGTTTTGCATTGTGATGCCCAAAATTTTGACAATTTTCAACTGTGCATAGCGATGCCCAATATTTTCATTTCGATGCCCAAATATGGGCAATGGTTTTTTGCATTGCGATGCCCAAAATTTTGACAAATTTCAACTGTGCATAACGATGCCCAATGTTTTCATTGTGATGCCCAAATTTGAGCAGTGGCTTTTTGCATTGCGATACCCAAAATTTTGACAGATTTCAATTGTGCATAACGATGCCCAATGATTTCATGGCATTGCCCAAATTTGGGTAGTGACTTTGTCCGCATGTCTTTCTTTCATTAAGTGTATTATCGTCATTTTACCTTCAAAAGCATACTTAGCTGTTTAAAACAAATATATGAGACTTTTTCGATTATAATTTTATCACAAGGGATCGTCCCAAATTTCTTCCTAATTTGATTGATGAATATGAGTGTTACTGCCATGGGCGGATCTAAAGGCCCTAGCCCACTTCACTATTCAATCACTAATATTCAATTACTCCAACTCCCATCCCCATCTTCAAGAAACCCATATTCCACTAAAATCATCAATATTCATATACCAAATTTTTTTTGACACTTTTATTACAGATTACAATATTTTTTAATACCAAACCCACGTGGTATCAAAATCCTTGATCCGTCATGGGTATTGCATCTCTTTTATAGGCAATGGAAAAGACTAGATTTCTATTAGAGTTTTAATCTCTACCGTCCAATTAGGGTAAATTTTATTTAGGAAACCCTTTTACAAACCAAATTTACTGTAATTTAATAATCTCAAATCAATCTTTATTCTTATTATTGACCATATAAGAAACTTTTGTTCCCTACAAGAAATTAATTTTACACAATGTTTAAATATTTACACGAAAAACAGACCTTACGAGGTGCTAATAAATAGGAAAGATTAAAAGTAGGGGAAACATCACAAGACCAATCTTTCCTCCATATTAAATTATTATTTTTTTGGCTAAAATTCGAGCCGGTCCACTTTGGACAATTTTCAACCGTTATAATATCCTATGATTTACTGGAAAAATGAACTTGTAGACACGAAAAGACTATGATACCTTTATTGAATAGAAAACACATGTGAGAGGTACTCAGTCAGGTAAAATCATCCATCGGAATGCACAAAATCACATTCCTTATTTTGTATTGATTAGGTTTATTGTATATATATGTAGTCGAAGTTTATTTATTATAATTGATATTGTAATTACGATATGAATCATTAATAGATTCATTGATTGATTTTTGTATATTTGTAGTCAAATTTGAGTCCAGATCTCTTGTATCACTTGTGTGTATCACTGTTATACCACTCTTCATCTCAACCATTGGTTAATATGCAATGGTTGGAATTCAATGATTGAAATGAAAAGTGGTACATCAGTGGTATACACAAGTAGTATAGGAGATCTGGACTCATCAAACTTTCCTTATTTTGATTCATATTATAATTATGGTTTGGAATCAAATTGATTGATTGATTGACTTCCATAAATAAGTAGTAAAAAATTCTTTATTTTACTTGATATTGTAATTAAGGTAGGAATCAAATAGATTAAATATAGATAGATTGATTTTCGTAAATAGTTCATTCAAATTGAATCCACTTATGATTTTCATAAATATCTCATTCGTTTACAAGATTTCGATGCATCGTGAATCTAAATCGATGCATCGCGATTGGAATTCGATACATTTTGTTGGAGTGACGTCCATCTCGATCCACAAATTGATGAATCACAATTAATAAGTTGATGAAGCATGTTGCACAGGGTAAGTGATCCTTGGCGCGTGCATGGTTCATTAATGACAAAGTCATCGTTTCAACCCCAAAATTGTTTTTTTTTACTTCAAAAAATAAAAATAAAAATTGTGGGCCATTATTAATGACAAAGTCACTTTTGGTAGTAAAATGACTACAATACCCTTAATAATCTGTACACACGCTACAGTGATCATTATTTTTGCACCGTTGTTCAATAATTTAATTGTATCGCGATTCATCAATTTTATTTCATTAATTTTGCATCGCGGTTCAATAGTTTAACTGCCTAATCTAATTGCATCATGGTTCATCAATTTTATTGCATTAAGTTTTGTACCGCGGTTCAATAGTTCAACTGCCTAGTCTTATTGCGTTGCGGTTTATCAATTTTATTGCATTAAGTTTTGCACTGCGGCTCAATAGTTTAACTGTCTAGTCTAATTGCGATACGGTTCATCAATTTTATTGCATTAATTTTGCATCGTGATTCAATAGTTTAACTGTCTAGTCTAATTACACCGTGGTTCAAAATTGTAATGAAACAAACCATGTCCTTCCTTAGTCTTTTTTTTCCTTCACCTCCGTCGTAAGCCTTTTTATTCCTCCTTTTTCGCCTTCGTCCCTACTGTGAAAATTCTCCGGCCCAACACATTTTCGATCCCTATTTCGTTGCCTAACAATAATGATTTTCGAATCCAAAGTGTGTTGTCGGTGCTGTTGAAGGAGACAATGACATTTTTATAACAATATTTCGAAAAGTGATATTTTTCGATTAAAAAAAACATTGGACCGGAGAGGTTAGAAATTTCAAAAAGTGGACCGGCCCGAATTTCGTCCTAAAAAAAGGTAAAATTTTGACTGATCCATTTTCCAAAGTTTTTAACCCCAAAAGTCAACAACTTTTTTTTTACTGCAAAAGACCACTTTTCGAAATATTGTTCAGAAAATGTCATCATTTCCTTCAACAGCTCCAACAACACACTTTGGATTCGAAAATCATTATTGTTGCGCAACGAAATAAACTGTGCTTGGTTTTTTTTATTAATGATGTACGAAATTGTAATTGATATGCGCTGTTTTAAATGATTTTTCAGTAGTACGAAGGCGGAGGAAGAAGGGAAAGAAGAAGACTTATGACGGAGGAAATAGAAGAAGAAGGTGGATGACATAGTCCGATTCATTATCATTTTGTATCGCGATGCAAAAATGAATTAATAATATTTTATGTATCATGGTTCAAAAATTAATTCATCGTGATACAAAAAAGTTGATACCGCGGTGCAGCTTGGATTATGTATATGTATCACAGTTCAAAAATTAATGCAATAAAATTGATGAACCGATGTGAAAAATTAATGCAATACATTTGATGAACCGCAATGCAATTGGACTAGACAGTTAAATTATTGAACCGCGGTGCAAAACTTAATGCAATAAAATTGATGAATTGCGGTGCAAAATTAATGCAATAAAATAGATGAATCACAGTACAATTAAAATATTGAACCTTAGTACAAAAATTAATACAATAAAATTGATGAACCGTTGTGCAAAAATAATGATCTCCGTAGCGCACCTACAGTTTATTAAAGGTATCGTAGTCATTTTGCCACCAAAAGTGATTTTTTTCGGTTGAAAAAAGAGTAAAGATACTTTAGTGATTAGAAACTTTAAAAAATGAATCGGCCTTCAATTTTTTTTTTAAAAAAACATAGGAGATATAAGCAGTTTAAAACTTATGAAAGGAACCAACCTATAATTTTCTTTCTCTTTTCTTTTTTTGGTACAAGAGAGGGCCAAAGCCCAAGAAACAATCAAACTAATTCAAATCAAACGCATTCGTTGGCTAAAAAAAAAAACCTCTTCACACCTAGGGAGCTTCACCGAATACACAATTTTGCCCAATACGTCTACGCAAATAGTTGGGTTCCAAAGATCTTTAAGTGTCATTTACTAGACATGATTAAAACTAGATAAAATTAATACTCCCTCCGTCCCTAATTTATTATCGTGATTGACTTGGTGTATCGTTTAAGAAAACATATTTGACTAAATTATTAATATTGGTTTAATGTGAAGTTTCCTTTAAAGCTCATGTATATGTGACCCATAATTAAAGTATGGTGAAAAAGTAAGGGTAAACTGGTAAAAGTGATGTTCTAAAAATGTAAGTTTCAAAGTGGACAATTATTTTGGGACGGACGAAAAAAGAAAGGAGGACGATAATTTAGGGACGGAGGGAGTAAGATGTTTGGTATATAATTTAATGGTCGAGATTAATAGTACGAGTTACTCAGATAAAATCATTATCCTCTCATTATTAATACAATGAGAGAGTGTGGCATTATTAGTGTCTTCACTAAAAAGATGAGATTAACATTTTTTTTATCTTAAAACTATTCATGATATACAAGTGAAGATTAATACCGTGGACACTAAACTAATAATACTGGTATTAATAATACTAGTACTGGATTACTAATACTGTTTATCCCTGTCAGACTACCAAACAAATCCTTATTATTTTATTTTTCCTAAAATAATGAATAATACTTCATTTACACTCTAGCCTAGTATATCATTAGCTCCCAATGTATCCATAAAATTCCACTTTTATCCCAATCAAAATTTAATTACACTCCATGTCAAATTTCGTATCTCTTAATCCCTTGTTATGATGAACATTAAAAATATTAACGTAAGTTGACATGTGAAAGTCACGTGAGAGGGATATATCTTGATCATTTCTGATGTGGCAAAATCCTCAGCTTGGGCCGTCTGTTCTGGGGGTAGGATATCTGGGCTTGAATCTGCTTCCTTGAACCTGGCTGAGAACAAAGAAAACCTGAGTGGAAGTGCAAGGCAGGGCCTCGCGAAACCCCTCCGGCGTGAGAGTAAGTATCGTGTATGAGAACAGAATACCAGAACTCAAGGAAGAGGCTGAATATATCAGAGCATGTGTGTATGTACCTTGTTATGACCGGTGGAGGAGTATTTATTGGCCCTTGTGTGGTTGAATCCGGGTAGGATTTGATTTCTCTAGTCATCTTATTTCACAAGGAGTGAAACTCTAGATTTCACGGTGATACGCGGTTGGCCGCGTGATATCAGGAATGGATAAGGCAAGTGTCCTGCCTACATATGGTGACTTGTGGCTGTGTCTTGGCGGGCAAGCCCCTTGGTGTTTTCTGCTCGATGTTGGTCTGGGCGGGCATGGCCCTGTCCGCTTATATGATAGATGGTGTGGGAACGAACATGTTACCCAGGCCAGGCCCCTGGTCGGGCAGGCAAGGCCTATGCTCGGCCAGGTTTGGTCAGGAACTTCCTGCTCGCTGCTCGAGGCTGCCATACTCTTGTTCGCTGGGCCTGTGGGCTTTGTAAGATTTGTGCTTGTGGCCGGCACGTGATGACGGCTCGTGCTCTGCTCGTGACCGATTTTAGGCTGGGTATATCAGTGGCCCCTAGCTTCGTGCCTGGCGAGTATTCATGCTCGAGGCGGGGAGCGTGCCAGATGTTATGGGATGACTCGTGATCCGGGCTTGAGCGCTTGAGGAATTTATGTAGTCATGACCAGGCTGAGCGTTGTCGCAGATGGTTCTAGAACTTTGTGGCTGCTGGGTGAAGCGTCCCAAAGAAGCTTTCGCTGAGTGCCTGTTTGTGGGACGCGCGTGAGCCGCCAATGAGGTAACCGAAAAGATGGGGGTACTATCCCCGGGGCGGCGCATTTAATGCACGTAAGTGGGCTGACGGCGGCGTACGGTCTTTTCAACTTCCGGCTCGGCACCCCAAAAACCCCAGGATTTTCGCCTATTTAAACCCGGATTTCACGTCCATTTGAACTTTTGCGGTCTTTGCAGTTTCTTAGAGAAAGAAAGAAAGAAGAGAAAGAAGCTCTGCCCGCTCTTGCTCCCGCCTCCCTATTGCGTTCAATCACCGGTGCCGCTGCCATTGCTCTTCCGTCCCCACCGTGATTTCCAGGATTAACGGTTTCTAGCGCTCTTTTAAACAGTAAGTTTCCTCATTTTCCTTTTGCCTGTTTGTTTCTTTAGTGTTTGTATTTCTGGGCAAAATTTTCTGTTTCTTCATCGTCTAGATTTTCTGGGTAGAGTTGACAAGATTAGGAGAGACCCTAGGTTGAGATCGAGGAGAATCCCCCCACTGTCCTGCCTGCTAAGCGGGCATGGCCCTTTGATTTACCTAGATTTAGGGCTTTTCTTCCCCCTTTTAGACAGTGTTATTTTACGGGCAGAGTCTGACCGTTGCTTGTCCTCGATCTCTGTTGTAGATGTCTGAAGGAGAGTTCTCAGAGAATGATAGAGAGGCCTTCAGTTACGGCGGACAGAACGATCCGCTGAGCAGTGAGAAGTCTCCTTCTACCGATGTTGTGTTTGAAGAAGGAGATGAATCCGTGGCCGGCGAGGCCGTAGCGGCGCGGGTTCGTGTGCCCGTGATTGCTGTTTCTGATTCCTCCAGCGAGCATAGCCTGTCTAAAGGAGAGGTGGAACAAAGTCGTAGGGCTACCGGCGGGCAAAGCCACGCGCAATTGCTCGAACAGGATGAACCTATGGTCGAGAAGAGAGCTGGGGATACTTTGGTCGTTAACGAAGCCTGTGATTCGGCCGGGGAAGATACTGAGGACAACGTCCCTATTGCCAGGAGGAAACGGGCCATGCGCCCAGAGAATGAGGCTACTACCTCTGCCCTCGCCTCGGCTTGGATGTCGGAAGCCGACGAAACATTGTACGCAGCGCACTGGGCATCATTAGATACTCCAGCTAAGTTGACTGCTTGGTTTACTTCAATGGGAATAGAGGCTGAAGACTATCGGGTAGAGAAAGCAGTGCTGGTTGACGGTGAGTTCCCCCGTGAGCAGGATGGTAAACTGCTTTTCTACGCGGACTTTTTCCGAGTGGGGCTCCACTTGCCGCTGGACCCCTTTTTTCTTCAGTTTCTGAAGACGTTTTGCCCGATGCCGAGTGATTTGATGTTGAACACTGTGCGGGCCCTGATGGCATACATTGTGGTTTGCCGGCTGTTGCGGATAGAACCTACTATCAAGTTATTCCGGCGTTTGTTCATACTCACCGTTGATGCCTATGGCCGAGTTAATGCACGGTCAAATTCGAGCTTCCTTAGGATTCTATCCGATGTCCCGGGCAAGGTTGATTCCTGGGACCATAGAGGACTTTTAATTGACTCGAGGAGAGGTTGGCTGATAATGCCGATGAGCCAGGCTAGTATCCACGTCCCCAAACTTCCTCGCGGCGCCCCTCAAACCAATGACACTGGTCGCTTAACTGTTATCCGGGACGCCCTAGGTTGTGTGATGGAGGGCGAGAAGCGGATCAGCCAAAAATATTTGTTCGACTGGAAGGAACTTTGTTGTAACCCCAAAAATCTTTGCCTGGCCGGGGTGCTCCGGGCAACGGTTCCCGAGATTGAGCCTTTGTGCTCGTTTGACGAAGAAGAGGCCCATATGTACTGGGGTGCCTGCCACGGGTAGAAGTTTCGATCAGATTGCCAGGAATGTCATAGGCTCGGGCACGATTGCACTCCTGCTTATACCCTTGCTCCTGGTCTTTATTTCCTTCGACTGTTTACATAATTACTTTGTTTGCGAATATTGCTCTGATTTTCTTGCTTTCTTTTTTGCAGCTATGATGACCCTACGACAGCTGCAGAGGCTCGAGGCCGAAGAGAACAGAAGGGTGGCTGCTCTAGCGAGCAAAGAACCCCAAAATATTCCAACTGTCCCTTTTTGCCCGGCGACCAAGAAAACTCATGCGGCGAAGAAGCCGACTGAGACACTCCCTCCTCCTCCTCCTCACGCCTCGCTTGGTTGAAGTACTCCCCCTGGCCGATGAGGCATGCCGGCCGGGCGGGGGGAAAAGGAAGAGGCTGCCATCTCCACCAGCTGGTAGACCTGCCCGTCAGCGGGGCACGGACTCTGAACATACTACCCGGGAGTCGTTGAAGCCGTGGCTGGTGCCCGGTTATGAGATGCCGACTACTGTTGCCGCTGCCCGAGCCGTGGTTAGCGGGCTTTCAGAGGTCCCGAACATCGGGCATATTGACTTATCTGCCCGTGGGAGCCCCGCCGGCCTGGTGGGTAAGGGCATCGTGAAGAGGCTTCTGCAGGAGGTGGTGACTCACGACCGGGAGACTCCCGGGCATGTCATGCTTGGACATGTCGGCTTGAATTTGAGCGAGGTATATGCGTAGTTACTCTTTTCCGTGGTCTGCCTTTGCTTATATCGTACTGACTTTGTTTTTGTGTTTTGTCTTTCCAGATTGCCTCTACTTGCACCAACCTCTACAATCGATATACCGAGGAGACGCCGGACAAAAGGCCGAGGCGGGGCTGAATTGCTATCGGCCTTGTGAAAAATAAAGGTGAGCAGGTGGCCGCACTTGACCGATCCTTGAAAGAGAGTGTTGCCACGATCAAGAAGCTTGAGGCCGACAAGAAGGTTCTGGCTGAGGAAAAGACGGCCCTCGTGGCCCAACAAGAGAGATCCCAAGCTGCTGAGGGCGCCCTAATCGGGCAGCGGGACCAGGCAGTGAGTGAGGGCGCATGAAGGAGGCGACCAAGGATCAAATGGGGCCATAGATTCCTTTTCGACGTCGGTAGGCGGCCAAAGTTCAAGCCGTGAAGGATTTCGAGGCTTCCCCCGTCTATGCCTCGCAAGTGCGCCGAGCCATACTTCCATATTATGCAGTGGGCACTAATCATATTTTGCGGATGCTCGCGGGTACGGGGGCGGTTGATCTGGGAACAATGGCTGACTGGGCGTTGCTCGACCCCTACAGTCTTGAAGCCCGGAAGCTGCATCATCTGGTTCCTTACACTAAGGCCGAACTGGAGGCTATGGCCCGAGATGACTTGGACGACGGCCTGGAAGCGTGGGATCCCCCCAGCCCGCTGGCTGTGAATGTCTGCAGCTTGATAGATGCCAGGAGGGCCGAGAAGGAAGGGCGACTCAATGAGGCGGCTGCCCAGCTTCAAGTGGAGTTGCAGGCCCCTGCTACCGAGGAACCAACTGTTGCCCTTCAAACAGTCCCTGATGTAGTTTGAAAAATTCATGTCTCGTTTGGTCGATGAGCCTTTGTATCATTACTTTGTTATTTTTGATAACTGCCTTGATTTTTGCGAACAACGGTCTGTAATTAATTCTGTATTTATTCTGTCCTTCTGCCCGATGATATTTGTTCGTTTTCCTGCATTTAATTAGTGCCAACACAGTTGCATGCGGGGTAATCCCCCAGAAATATATCGGGCAATAATAGTTGATTAAACAATCGTGCAAAAAAGATTAACCTAGTAACAATAAAGCGAACGTATCGTATATCTTAGGTTAATGTCTTACGAATAGGAGTTTTGGCCTGTTTGCCCGGTGTCCGCCGGTGCTTTCTCCGGGTATACAGGTCGCAATCTCTCTCCTGTGTGCTTGGCGTGAGCCAAGGCTTTTGATGGGCAGGGCCCCTATCGCCTTGGGCGAGCTTCAGATGATTGCCTTGCGGGCATGGCCCAGCTCGGCGACAGGCAACCGGGCACGGCCTTTGTTCGGTGTGGGTAACCCGGATCGGTTGTCGGTAAATCACCTGGGTGTAAGGATATACGACTAAGCAGTGTTGCTCGGTCACTGTAGGAACCCGATGTAGCTTAGCCGCTATCAGATGGGCAAGGCCCGTACCGCATGGCGGGCATCATAAGTACGTGAACCAGGCAGGGCCACATCTCACCCACGGAGAAATTAAATTCACTAGTACTTTGGTATTTTGAGTGTTGACTGGGCCTGGCCCTGGTCTCTTGCGAGAAAGCAGCTTTTTCAAATATGATGTAAA
The DNA here is from genome assembly GCA_013146195.2 of Codonopsis lanceolata. Taxonomy (NCBI): domain Eukaryota; kingdom Viridiplantae; phylum Streptophyta; class Magnoliopsida; order Asterales; family Campanulaceae; genus Codonopsis; species Codonopsis lanceolata. The sequence continues at coordinate 149,339,230 of CM028380.1, forward strand.
AAATCTGAATGAACACATTATAGAAAACTTGCCTTTATTGAATAAAATTCGTGACCCTCAACAGGGCTGAGGGTCCTGCCTGTTCATGTATGGAAGATCAACTCTAGGGATAGTGTGAGGTTCCCGGGAATGTGCTCCCGCGCCCCGCGCGCCCTTGGATAGGGGTGCGCGTACGTGCGGATGCGGGACACCACTGCTCTCGTTCCACCCTCCCTTGTTTAGGGGAAGACGAAATCAAAAGTGCGAGAGGAGTGCTGTCTATGTTAGCATGTTGGAATGTGTCTCGGTTGCCTTGAGTGGATTTTGTATCCGAAATGGGAACTAAAGGTTTCCTCATGTCAGGTTATCCCTTATTTCGTGGATAACAGGATATGGGAATGCATTACCTTTCCATTCTCATTCTCCCCTTTTATCTTTCAGGGAAAATAGAGAAGTGCAAGAAAAGATATTGCGACGCCCCCACTTATGGATTTATTAAAATAGCCTTATGGCCCAATCAGATCACTATGGGAGCTATGGGTTTCCTGCATCAAGTTATCCCTTGTTTAGGGGATACCAGGATATGGGAATACATCACCCCTCCATTCCCGTATCTCCCTTTTTTAGGGGAGAACAGGAAAGTGCAAAGAGGGAATGTTGCGAGGCCTCACTGGATCTGAAAGTTTTAGAGTCGCCACCTTTATTTTAAGGCAAAAATAAAGGAAAACCAGAAAAGAAAACCAGAGATTTTAGAAAACGGGTTCGGGGGCTAAGTTACGAGTTGGGAAGGTGCTAGGCACCCAACTCGCCCTTTCGGTCTCAAAACGTTTTTGGCTGAAGTATGCTCATTGTTATATTTATTTAGCAAATAAATAAGGTCTTATTTTGACAAGGGAAAATTAAACAGATACATTCGTGGCTACATTATTTACGGACTCGCAGCCGTCTCCTTCCAATAATTACAAACACATTTAAGAATATTTGGCCATTATAACGGCTCTTTTACAAAATATTTCCTATTCTAATCCGGGCAGCACAACGGCTTATATGGACTACATTGCGCCGGATTTAAATAACAACTTTTGAAAATAAATAAATAAAAGACAGAAAATGTAAATAAATAAAAATAACAACGCCCTTAAAGGTTTTACCTTTTAGAGCGGCGGTGTGCTCACTCTGTCCTTTTCGGGAGAGGGAGTATTTTTTGTTTTGAATTGAACTGGATGCTTGATTTGATTGATGTTTTGAGGTTTGGGCTTATCAACTCGGGCAGAGTGACATCTTTATTTGGGTAGGTTTTGGCCTTTTCAGTTGGGCGGAACCTAGACTTAGTTTTTGATTTTTTTAGCTCGTTACTTGGGCAGAGTAACGGCTTATTTTGGGATTTTTGGACTGGGGATTTGAGGTGGATACCTAACAACTAGGCTAGGGATCACTTATAACCTATGGGTTTTTGTTTTGGCAGAGTTTGGACGGGGTTTGGAGACTATAGGGGCTTCCACTCACCTATCTCGCACCTCTCGTACTAAATTTGTCGGAAGAAACGAAGCAGCATAACTGCGTTGCGATTTTTAATCGCGCAAATGAACATCGCAAATGAGAGGCCGAGCCTCCTATTTATAGCAGTGGATGAGGACACGGCCGGCATTTCTCAATTTGTGACCTGTGCATTGGCAGCTTGTACCGCGTGCTTCAAAGCTTGTACCGTTTGAATGTGAGAGAGCGCATGAAAGACATGCTTGGTGCGGCCAAGCTATGCTTGGTGCGGCACCAAGCCTTCATTGGCGGCACCAAGCCCCTTTTGAACTTTCAAAATTTGACACTTTCCCCCCCTGCAGTTCACTGTTTCGCGCATCCTGCTTTTTCTTTCGCATTTTTGACTTCTGTAACTTGACATTCGTTAAGTTTTAACAGTTCTTGATATTTTATGTCAGTCACATACCAGGGGTACGAAATTGGGGTGTCTACAGATAGTACTTTTTCAAATGATTAGCGTGTCAGTGATGCTTTAGATCTTTTCCTTCCTGAGTCTGGAGTGTGTATGTGCCTTCTCTAATTATACCAGTAACTTGGAAGGGTCCTTCCCAGTTGGGTGATAGCTTTCCCCATTCTGCTCGCTGGCCAGTCACTTCAATCTTTCTGAGCACCCAGTCACCAACCATGAAGGCTCTACCCCGGACTTTTTTGTCATGGTAAGCTTTTGCCCGCTGTTTATAGTTGACCATTCTGAGTCGAGCATCCAGTCTTCTTTCTTCTAAGAGGTCAAGGTCTATTGCCCGCACAAGGTGGTTCTGCTCGCTATAGTGAGAAACTCGATAACTAGGCAAAGCCATTTCAACTGGAATCATTGCCTCCGACCCGTAAGTGAGAGCGAATGGGGTCTCTCCTGTTGGACCGCGAAACGATGGTTCAGGCGCCCATAATGCGATGCGGGTTCCTCGGCCCATTTCCGGCTCGCCCTTCTAAGTTTCTCTTGAGTGCATCTGAAAATTTTGTTTGTTCCGACCTGTCCGTTCCCTTGAGGGTAAGCTACGGATGACTGCCAATGCTTGACGCCCAAGCGAGCACATTCTGCAGTAAACTTGTCCGAGAACTATGTGCCGTGATCAGATACGATTGCCCGCGGAAGGCCGAACCTACACCAAACTTGATCGTGGACGAACTTGATAACATTTGCTTCTGTAATCTTGGCCAGAGGTTTTGCTTCTATCCATTTTGTAAAGTAATCAATGGTGACCACTGCATATTTGTATTTCCCTTGTGCTAGTGGAAACGGGCCGATCAGGTCAATCCCCCACATGTCGAAGGGCCAGGCCGCAACGACTGGGGTTTGCATAGTGGATGGAAGTCTCGGTATGTCCGCGTACCTCGGCATTTGTCACATTCGCGAACGTATCTCTCGCGTCCGCCGAGGGTTATCGATAGTATCTGCGCGCAGTACTTTTTCGCTAGAGGCGCGGGTGCTCGGGTAAGCCGCATTCTCCCTCGTGTAGCTTCATAGAGGACACCTTCGGAGTTGCTTCAGGGGCACACAACGAAGCATTGGCCTGACCTTGGATCGCTTGTATAGGATTCCCCCACTACCGATGCAGAGCATGCACGGCTCCGGCCTGTGGTGGCCTTGACTTTATCTGCGGGCAGGATTCCTTGCTCGATATAGTCCTTGTATCGTCCATCCGGCACACA
>CM028380.1:149342494-149422696 GCA_013146195.2 Codonopsis lanceolata
AAGGGAACAAATTTCGAGCATCTTCCCTTGTGGCTCCCGGAGAGTGTCTACTCCCCCATGGCTTCCCCTGCATGTAAAGCCTCAGCCATGGTTGCCGAAAGAGCTCCTCCGTAATGCACGCTGATGGTGGAAATAGATTTGGCGGTGACAGAGATGGGACGGCCTCGAATCCACCCACGAAGAGCAGTCTGGTTCATGAGCTCCATTCGTTGATAAAATTCTTCCGCCAGAAGATACCTAGTTTTTGTCGCTGAGTAAGAGGGGCAATCCCGAGGCGCCCATATCCTCGCAAGCTTTGACGGGCAATTTATAGAGTGATTGACTGAAGGTCAATGCACATGCCCTAATGTATAAATTGTCCAAAGCGACAATAATGTCAGCATGAGGCGGATAGATGGGATATCCTCGAAGGTTGATATTCGAATTGAGGAATGACATTTTCGTGGTCAAAAGCCTTCCCACCGCGCTTGATTTTGAAGTTCTTGCCCGAAAGAAAAAGCAAAATAAAAATTAGGCTTTTCATCTAGACATCTAAACAAGTAGGAATTTCAAAGTTTTCCAAAATAAATTGAAATTTTCAGCAAAAACTTGAAACCCTAGAATGTTTAGAGAAACCACACTCGAGAAATGCATAATGTAAGTTTTCATAAGAATGAACAATGAATAAACAAAAACGATCGTTAGTATTCAAGTTTGTAAGAAAAAACAATTAATCATCGATAAACTCGAAATGACCGTTGAATTCCAAAAGGATTTTAGGTTGATAATGAAATGCGAAGCATATAGAAAATTACGAGTAGAGTAGAGAGAAGCGCATATCATTGTTGAAGATGAAGAAGAAACAAGAAGAAGAACTTGAATTTGCGTAAAGTAGTTACTCGTAGAGAGAGAGAAAGGGTTTCGCTCAAAGGGTTTCCAGAAGTTTGGAAATGACGGTTCGAGGACTATTTAAAGGCGAGAAAATATCGCTTTTGAAAAGCTGAACTTAAGATATTTTCTTAAGTACCATTTGTCCTTGACCCCTTTTATTGCTTTAGAAACCTCTTTTAGTAAATAGACTAAGTAAGAGTACTAACCTTTAAGTCTTCCCAGAAGGAGAACTTACGCCTTCCGATTAGACTAATACCGGGTCTACCTAAGATGAAAGAAACATTAACAAAATTTTAAAATTAAGCAAGAGGATCAATCATACCAAGATTTCTCCTTAAATAAGCAAACCCCGTGGCATCCGCTGGTTTTGGAGAATGTTCAATTGATGCTCGCTTGAACATATTCCTGCATCGATGTTACCTTTTTCCACATGATCTTTGAGAAAATGATAACGAATATCAATGTGCTTTGTCTTTGAATGCATTCATCGATTTTTGGAGATCGAGATAGCCGATGTGTTGTCACACATGATTGGGCGCCGCCTTGATGTTAGTCCACTAGTTGTTGCTTCATCCATAGTAGCTGAGAGCAACAATGCCAGCAGAATATATTCTCGCCTCGTGGTTGAGTTTGCCACGATCCTTGTTTCTTGCAAGACCATGAGACGAAGTCTGTTTCAAGAAATTGACAAGTCCCACCGGTGCTTCTTCTCGCTTCACTCACTTTGCAAAGCCGCATAATCCGCATCCGAGTATCCAACTAGATTGAAGTTGTGGATTTTGAATACCGATGCCTAGATTTGTTGTTTTTGAAACATATCCGATGATACGCTTGGCAAAGAAGCAAATGTGACTCCTTTGATCCGCCTCGAAATCTAGCACAAACACAAACAAAGAAACATAATGTCGTCTACTAGCGTAAAAGAAGTGAACCTATGATTCCCGATACTTGGTCATGTTCTCTGCTTTCCTTTCATCTTTGTCAAGATGGCGCCCAGACATTGGAGTTTCAAATCCTCGTCAATCAAGACCAAACTCTTGATTAGTTCCTTTGCATATTTGGTTTGGCCGATGAAGATTCCGTCCAAGTCTCGTTGTATCTCGCAAGCCCTTAAAATAGGTAAGTTCACCCATCATGCTCATCTCGAACTTGCTTTCAGACGCCTTCTCAATCTTTGCACGTGCTGTTAGTTGATCCAAAGATGATGTCGCCCACATAGATTTGTACCGTAAGAGAATGGCCTTTGTGCTTGAGGATGAATAAAGTAGTGTCGATTCTTCCTCTCACGAATCCTTGTTCAATTAAGAACTTGGATAGAGTTTCATACCAAGCTCTAGAGCTTGCTTCAGCCGCAGCTTTTTGAGCCTAGACGTGGTCCAGCTTTGTCGAGATGACAAATCCCGAGTCGCTCCACGATACGCTTGAAGATCACCATTCGTAAAGGCACTCTTAACATCCATCTCGATACACTTTGAAGTCCATGAACGAGGCATAAGCTAGAAAGATTCTCGATTGCTTCTAGTCTAGCAACAGAGCAAATGTTTCATCAAAGTCAATTCCTTCTTCCCGCCTGCAGCCCCGAGCAACCAATCTAGCTTTGTTTCTCGGTGACATTTCCATCTTCATCTCTTTTATTTCTCAATACCCACTTGGTGCCGATGACCGGATGATCGCCGGGTTCAACTAAGCTCCACACCTTACATCTTTCAAACCGTTCACTCTTCGCATAGCTTCAATCCAGCTTGATCTTCGATAGCTTCATCAATCTTCTTGGTTCGAGTTCGATACAAATGCATAAGCAAACAAAGTTTTTCGAACCTTACTGCATTTAACTCCCCAGATTGAGATCACCAATGATTTGAGAAATGGGATGATCTCTTTGCTTCAATAACGCTTGAGGAAGATCACTTCGTGGATTCTTCCCTTAAGAATTCCGGAGTTGGTTGAGAAGGGATTCACCAAAATCGTTCAAGAAATGAGTCTTCAAAACTTTCATTTTCTCGTGAACAAGAAGGATGAGATCTCGTAAAGGTGCTTGGGGTAAAACAAGAGATGGGTTCGTGGTCAACAGATGAGTTGTTATCTGTATCTAGAGAGGTCTCTTCTACCCAAGTGAAGGGTTACCTTGGTGGGATCTCGCATTGTCGCTCGATAAGGATTGGAAGATGCCGTATTTGTACTGCCTCATCATTATCGTAATCATTAGCAACGCTCGAGCCATTCTAGGCTCTAACAAGTCATATTCATCAAAAGAAACATGCATGTATTCTAAGATTTTTAAGTTAGATTTTATCAAAATGCAATGCTTTTGAATGTTTGGAATACCCCGTAAAATTCCTTCGCCTGATTTTGCATCAAATTTTCCTCTATACTCTTTTCCATTATAAAGAATAAAACATTTACAAATTAAGATTTTAAGAAATCCAATGTTTGGGATCTTCCTCCATATTTCATATGGAGTTTTATTATGAAACTTGTTTACCTGTGATCTATTCTGGTAAAACAAGCAAGATTGACGCTTCCGCCTGTAAATACTTGAAGTTTAGCTTCTCAAAGATTGTTCTAGCCGCTTCAATCGTTGTTCTCGTTTCTTCCGTCACACACATTTTGTCGGGAGTACCCGCGCAGAGAAGTTGGGCCGATCCCATGGTCATCAAAGCATTTTCTACACCATTGTTTTTGAATTCGCGTCGTTGTCCGATCTTATGTCACAAATGTCTTCAAGCTGAGTTTGAAGTCTTCTAAAAGTGCTGACTAGATCATACGCTTCATCTTTAGATGTCATAGTTTCAATCCAAGTGAATCTAGAGTAGTCATCAACTACTACAAGTGTGTACTTGTCTCCCGAAATACCGGTCGTTGTAATAGGTCCAAAGAGATCCATATGCAGTTGAAGAGGTCTGCTTGTTGATAAAAACACTTTCAAGGAAGACTGGAAAGTTTTCCTAGTTGACAAGCTTTACAACTTCCCATGATCGCAGCACAATCGTAGGTAGACCTTCGACAAGCCCATTTTTGGAAAGTGGAGAGGTGCTTGAAGTCAGGTGATCGAGACGCTTGTGCCATAGCCACCGTTGTCACGCTAACATTGTTGGCTACTAGACACGTGCTCGAGAATCTCCCTAGAAGATTTAAGTCCACGACATGACGCTTTCCTTGTCTATTGCCTGGCCAAGATTGGGGAGCATGATTCACCGCCTGATGAGGCATCGGTTGAATTGAATTGGCATAGTAAGTCCTTTGTCGCACTGTGATATGCTCGTAAGATTGTGCTTTTAAACCACTTACTAGAGAAACTTTGTTGATGGAGAGACTTCCTCTAGTAATCGAGCCATATCCAATTGTCTTTCCTCTTGCATTGTCTCCAAAATAACCGTGGTCCTTTGCTTCAGCCTATATTCAGAAGAAGACCCCTGTCTCAAATATGTGCCTCAACACCTGCCTAGGTACCGATGTCTTTGTTTTCTCGATTCTATAGCCATGAAGCATTCCCCTCAAAAAGAGTTAAAGCAAAACAAGGTACCCTTTATTTGGGTCCTAAGGATTAGCAACCTTTGCAACCCATACCGCTGACCTTGAGAGAACTAGGTCTCTCGTGATCTGGGTGAACCTTAGCAGTGCATTCTCGTGCCGATGGCCTAAGCAATGGCAAGAATGACATAAATGGAAAGTCCATAGAGAACCTAGAGTCTTCAACCCAAGAGTGCTTATGATTATTTTTTCTTGACATCCATTTTTGGTTCAGTTGTTTGTTGACTGAGACTTAATGGTTTCTTTCTCGAATCTTCCTAGGTAGGTTACCAATGCATTTAGCTTTAGCTTTTCTCAAAAAACCTTTTCAGAGGATTAGGTAGAATACCTTAAGTTTACCTTCAACAAAAGCAGCTTGTCTGCTTTCATAGACAAACTTGATAGTTACCTAGAGGTTAGTAGGTCTACCGCCGCCAGATTGCCTTGGCATAGTCATGCTGTAGACTTCACTTTCTACCGCTACCTTCTCAGTTTCTCATTTGAATCTCATTTTGGCTTTTCCTTTCTCGAGCTTTTGTGGTAAACGTAGTGGAACACTTGAATAACCAAGGCCTTGTTTCCCTATATTTCCAAATGTCTGCTTAGAGAAAGATATATCATTAGCAGCTGAGGATTCACCTTTCTCTTTGACTCAAGAGATTGTCTAAGAGACACATCTCCTGAATATCCTATGCCTGTTTTATCATTGCTAGATTTTTGGCTTGTAAGGATTTCTTCAAATGCATCCTTGAGCTATTCCAGAGTCAATTGTCTTTTGCAAGGCAATTTTCTCTAGGTCAAGTCCTTTGATGTGCTCAATGCATACCAATTTTGTCATGGAGAAATTTGTTTTCTTCCTTCAGTTTGATACTTCTTGTTGACAAATTATTGAGAGTTTGAATCTCACCGCCATCAAAGATTTCTCACTGTGAGTTTCTCACAGCTTGGCCGCTTAACATAGGCTACTCTAAAGGAATTAAATTCTTCAAGCATATCCCGATTATCCTTGAGAAGTTCTTCCTCATCGAAACTATCATCGTTGTTTCATTTTTGTCCAAGGGACTTGGTGAAACTACAACTTCATTTTCAGAGTCATAGGTAGGACATGAATCATGAGCTATTAAGCATATGTTAGCTTGCTCACAATCCTCTTCCTCCTCTTCTCGATCGGCCTCAAACCATGTAGCAACCTGTTTGTCTTCTATGTCTTCACCAACATACCTTTTTGTTTTGAAATTTTCTAAAAGTGGGTTTTCTATGCTTCAAATTTTGGCTTAGACATTTTGAGGCAAATGACCTGTTTTCTACAGCTTATAACACACAAGCTCTTCCTTAGATGAGCTTTCACCAATCTTCCTGAAAAGGTTGTTGGTGAGTGTTCTTCCTTCCATATTTTGCAAATTTTTGAAAACGTTTAACAAACATAGCAAATTGTTCATCGATAAAAAATCATTTTCACCGAAGAAGTAGAAGGTTTGTTTTCAACAATGATTTCTTCTTGACCATGGTCGCAGAAGACACGCTCAACTATTTGTCTTGCTCTAGAGCTTGATTAACTTCAAGTTCATAAACCTTTAAACTTATGCGTAGAGACTACGAAGAGTCATCTCGCTTAAGTTCTTAGATTCTTTCATAGTGTGGTCTTCACATGCCATAAGCTACCTAGAGAGCCTAGAAACCTCATGTTCATTTCCTTTTGTCATACGCTTTACCAAGAGAAAAGCAACTATTTATTACCTCACCGAATCGATCGTATGCTTGTCTCAAGGTTTCTTAGGATCCTTTTGAAAGAATCAAACCGCTGGATGTATGTATATTTTCTCTGTTGTCTCGTGTCTTGGTCTCCTTCCAAGTATTCTACAAGAGCTTCCCACATCTCTTTCGCAGCTTGTACATCGAATCACTTTGTCGGTAGGTGCTGTGTTCAGAGAGTCGGTGATTATATTGATTGCTTTGTCAAGTTCTACCAAATTTCTATCGCCCTCTGTCCATTCTCGATTCTTCTTTGGAACTTCTCGCAGGGTTCCCCGCGATGGAGGCTAGAAGATTTGCCTTCATTGGTACATGTTGACCTCGCGTGACACATTTCCATAACCCGTTGTCAATAGAATTCATGAATCTCATTACTTTATCCTTCCATACATCAAAATGACCTTCGCCCAATATTGGGACGTGGTTAGCATTAGATGTAGGCGATATAGTGTGTTTGTGCCATTATGTCGTATCTCTCAAGAGTTTAATCTTGGAAAAACTTGTTTTCAAGAGTAAGGCTCGATACCAATGTGGGTCCCAATGAGCACAATAATAAGCTAGAAGGGGGGTTGAATAGCTTATTAACACTTTAAAACTTTTAAGTAAGTTCCTTAAAAGTTACTTGCAATAAATGAAAAGAGTCAAGTAGCGGAAGACCTTCAAGAAATTGTTCCGTGTCCGCCGATAAGGACTACCTGTAGACCTTTACGATTACTTAAGTTCTGAAATGGATAATATAAACAATGAAACTAAGCAGCTCAAATAAATAGACGACAAGTAGGAAATAACACAAGTATTTTGGGATGGTTCACACTATAATGAGTGCTACGCCCACCACCAAGGCAATAACCTTGATTTAAATTGTGCACTATGTTTTCCACTTAGATCAATTACAAAGAATATCCCTAATGGATCGTGTACAAAAATATTGACTTGTGTTTGTTCAGGGAATTAAATATCTGAAATACAAGATATTTAATTCGATGCAAGAAAGTATAGTTAATGGAAGTTAACAACAAGAAGAATAAAGCAATAAATGTTGATGAGCAGACTTCTTGTTGTTGACGAGGACTTCTAGATCTCAAGGATCTATTGAATGCAACCAACCGAAAGACTTGGGGTTGTGAAGATTCGAGCAATTCTTTTAGAGTTCGATTGATTCATGCATGCTTGTCTCTATGTTCCAAATCTTCAATGGCGGTATTTATAAGCAGTGCATCTCAAAAGAATCCGTTGGAGAGGACGAAGACTTCAATCTTTTCAAAAATGCATTAAATGCAAGGTCGATCGGAATTTCGCCTTCACGTATAACTAGAGCAGATAATCATTTCTCGAGATCTTCAAAAGGTGGGCGATTTGGTGTCGATCTCGAGAGATGAAGCGTAAAGTAGGGACATGCTTTTTTCGCTTTCAGCCATCGGCTCAGACGAAAAGTATTCTGCTTTCGGAAAGTTGCTTTCGGCGCTTAACATGTCGTGGAATGACTTTGATTAATTCAAATAATATATGGAATAAGTTTGAATTAATCCAGCCTAGCTTCTACTGGAGAGACACGTAGAAGCGATCACCGGACACGAGGTCTCACCGATCTTAAGCTTTGAGCAGTCTTCCAAGTGGTGAAGAAAGGGTCTTCCGCCGAACTGAAAAGTCCTACAAAAACTATACAAGGCAAAGTTCTATACACATTACACGCTTAATCGATACGCTACCCGATTAGCCACAAGTATAAAACTAATGTAATGTACTTGATCGAGATATAAATTTAACATAAGAATCAACACTACCCTTTCCAACCATTGTAATAAAGAGATTGAGAGTTTTACCCAAAAAATCTAGAGAGAAGTGTTGGAACTGCTTTCTAAGAACCAAACTGATGTGGCAAAAACACGCCTTGGGCCGTCTTGAGTTGGAGTAAGATATCCGGGCTTCAAGATCACCTTCTTTGAGCCTGTTAACAACACAAGAAAACCTCGAGTGGAAGTGGCGGGGCCTCGCGAAACCCTCCTACGTGAGAGTAAGTCTCGTGTATAAGCTTGAAAGCAATTCGACGCAGTATCGAGACTCAAGAAAGTGTGCGTACCTTGTGAATGACTATGGAGAGGTATTTATAGGCCCCAATGGTGTTTGAATCAGTTTAGATTCGCCCATAATCTTACGAATCAATCAAGGAGAGAATCCTCGATTTTAGGCGTGATAGGCCGGCGCGTAGATGAAGGAAGCAGATAAGGCAAGTATCCTACTCAAGTATGGAAACCTCGACTTGTCTTGGAGAGCAAGCCGGTGCCTCCCTGTTCGGCGTGGTGCCGGGCGGCTCGCCTCGAGTGTTCCATATGTCTTGTTTATCGCTTCGAACTCGTTGTTGATCCAAGAAACGCCCTCGGGCCGAGGCAAGGCCAACCGTGCTCTTTGGACAAGATGAGTCCGGTTTCTTTGCTAAATGCGTGTGACGTCCGGGCATGGCCTGGTCGGACAAAAGGCCTGCCCGACTGCTTGGATGAAAGTCACGTTGCTTGGTGCTCGCTGCTTCTATCGTTTTGCTTGCTAGGCTGTGGGCCCCATATGCATTGTGTTCATGATTGGCACGTGATGCTAGCTCGTACCCTGCTCGTGACCCGGTTTGAACCGCGCACATCATATAAAAAGGTTGAAATTTATGCCAATGTTGGAATGGTTTTTTAATTTTTTATTCAAGTGGATTACTTTATTAGTTTTTAATGAGTTTTGTTAGATTTGATATTTGATTTGATATAATTATTCTTGCTCAGAACTTCCTACTTTTATTTAAATTTGATACTTAATCCTAATACTCAATCCTCGAATATTATCCACTTTTAGTTTTATCCACCATTTGCTACACTATTGGGTTCCACTCCCAATGCCACTAGCATATCAAATCTCAAATATAATCTTTTTGTTTTTAAATAATTATCTTTTTTATACCTAATATACCGTTTTAAAAAAATTAATTGTATTATAAATATTAGTATAATTTGTAATTGTCTTTAATATCTTTTAACATGTGACCATAATTAAAATAGATCAAATAATAAAACCGTTTTCTTAAAAAGAAATCTTTTGAAAGAAGAAATTATTTAAAAACAGACAAAAAAAACAATGAGAGTATTAAAAAAAAGAGTATTAAAAAAACTTTTTTAATAATGACACAATCTACAACATTTTTTATATACTCCACGATCTTTATTTCCAATAACTTTATACTCTCTTCGTCCCTAAATTATCGTCCTTCTTTCTTTTTTCGTCCGTCCCAAAATAATTATCCAGTTTGAAACTTACCTTTTTAGAACATCAATTTTACCATTTTACCTTTACTTTTTCACCCTACTTTAATTATGGACCACATACACATAGACTTTAAAGGAAACTATACATTAAATCAATATAAACAATCAAGTCAATTGTTTTTTCTTAAACTTTGCACCGAATCAACTAGGACAATTATTTAGGAACGGAAGGAGTATATCTCATTATTCTTATCTCTAATAACTTCAAATTTTGATCTTCAAACAAATCAAATCTCTTTTCAATTTTGATACTCAAATCAAACAAATCAAAATTGATATCCTTTTGATTTGTTTTGATAGAGTGTTCGAAGAGAGATCTTGGTTTGATTCGCGGATGATTTGGCATCCAAAACAATCAAAACCACACCTACCCTTTGCAACCTTTTCTCAAAAGCAGGGGACGTCTTTCCATGAGAATCTTATCTCTATCCTATGAATTTTGACTAGTCGATTTGTAGAATCCAAAGCCGTCCGTCAAAATGACAAATTTACCCTCCCCGAAATTCGTTGATAAAGACGCCCAACTTGCTTGTTTCTTTATCCCTCTGTTATCCATCTTCACCTTTCATTCATACTCTGGATATAGAAAGTAATTGCAGGAATTGGGCCATAACGGAAGGAGCAAAGTTTTGAGCACCCAAATTCTTAATTTCTGAGTTCTGACAGAGAAATCAAGAGCCGATAGCCGATAGCCGATAGCCGATCTGTGTAGAAGAGGGCATTTGGCTTGGGTGGCTTAGGGAACTACTCGAAAAGAAAATGTCATTACAGGTAGAAACTTGTTAGCTCTTTAATTTTGTATAAAGATAGTGCAAGCTTAATGAATTAGAATGATAGATGCTACTGCTTCTCTTTCATATGAGTCTGTTTTGCTTTCAGGGGAAGAATTTGCGTCCTTTTTTAGTGAAAGTAGAACTGCACAATAATGAAAAGGCAGCAGCAGCAGTAGATGTTCGAGATGAGTTGGGTGATGAACCAACTCCTCAGAGTGAGAAAATAACAAGAACTCGATGGTCAACACACGAGACCACCACTTTATGTAAGTCGTGGGAAAATGTGGTTACGGACAACTACGTTGGTTCAAACCAAACTTGTACACAGTATTGGATAAAAGTGACAAATTGTTACAACGAGATGCGTGGTGAGAGTATTCCACGAAGTTTGTGTCAATGTAAGAATCATTTCTCCAAAGTGTCCAAGACAGTTGCAAATTTTTCTAAAGCCTTTCATCGTGCTTCAGCTATGAAAGAAAGTGGGTGGAATGATGATGATGTTATTAAGAAGGCTCATAGTATTTATGAAGCTGAGGAGGGGAAATGTTTCATGTTGATGGATACTTGGCAAATCCTTCGACAGATACCTAAGTGGTGGTCTCATTATGTTGAAAAAAATCAAAAATCAACGAGCAGTGGGTCAAAGAGAAGTCGTACCAATGACGGTGGTGATTATTCGAACTCGTCCTCCAATGCCGAAACACCTTCAAGTATATATCCAATTCGGCCTCCTGGCATGGAAACTACAAAGAAAGAAGGAAAACGTGTAATTAAAGAGACTCGAAATGAAGTTGCAAATGATACAAATCATCTTTTGCCAGAGTTTGATGAAAAGTTTGATCAATATATGAAATTGTCATATATGAGGTTAGAGGAGGACAAAAAGAATCGATTATTAAGACAATGGGAGATCCTGATGAAGAAAGAAAACAAATCACCTGAAGAAGAAGAAGATTGTACGAAATTGTATCGCGAATTGTTTAAATAAATAATATAGTGGCGTAATTTGTCTTTGTTAGTCTTGGTTTTCTAATCAATTTTAGAAAATATATATTGTGACAACATGGTCCACATTACATGTGCTTACTGAAGTTTACTATAACCTCACATGCAATCATCTTTTTATGTTCAAAATATAATATTGAGAAATTATTGATTAGTTGAAAAAGAAAATGATAGTGTCATCCATTTATTGTATCTTCCCATATGATGGAGACAATATAACCTCCACGATTGTAGCTTTTGTGGAGATTAGTACTTGAGAAGACTAACAAGGAGGACCTCCAACGTCCACTTCGTGTAAGTGAGACAAGCAATTTTTTTGGGTATGATCTTCTTTCTAAACTGGAAAAAAAAAAAAACTAAAAACTAAAAACTAAAATTACCATGGTAAAACTCCAAACCCTCTTTGATTAGTTGATTATCGATAAAAATTCTTCTTTTTTTATCGTGAGAATGGATTGAACCTGAGATCTCATACATATGTGAAGTTTTAGTTCTACCATTAGGTCACCCTTAGGGGTAAAAAAATCATCCATAATAGCACTTTGTGTCCTATAAGATAATCCATTGATGTATTATTTTATTTGTACCAAATATTCTATTTTTTTGATTTTTTGAGTGTGTAGTTAAATGATTGAGAGTTTTTAACAATTTTCAAACAAAATTATCTAGCTGGCAAGTACGGAATCGGTTAGTTACCTATTTTATGGTAATTATTGCTAAACTTTAGTTTGATTATAACAAGCTTACAGTTGCTACATTGATAATTGTACCGAGTAACACAACAATGCACAATTGCGAAGCCCTGTGAACCAAAGGAATCAATGCCCCGTGGCCTTTAAAAAAAATCAATATTGTAATGCACTCCCCCAGTTTTCGATAAAAAATCTCCGTTTAAAAGTCAAAAAATTAATAAAATAATACTTTTAGTAGTCCATTAGTAATAAAATAACATTTTTATCTTTTAATTTTTAAAAGTTGATTATTAGCCTGGAACGGATGGAGTATTAGTTATCGAGTTTGATTATTGTTTAGATTTTAGAAATGTATATTGTTATTTATTGGTGGCTTCATTTAGGGGGTTGCATTGTAATTGTGGTGAACAACTCTCAATGTATTACTTCCGCATTCGTTTTCTTTTGAGTGGTGGAGTCCACGTGGATCTTAAACATATTCGAGTTAAATATACTATTAGTCTCTGAACTTTGACCAATCATATTATGAGTCCTTCAACTTCAAAAGTGATCACTGTTAACCAACGATCGCTTTTTTTGTTCACCGCTAGTCCTTAGCCCTCACGCTGTTTGTGTATTATCATTAAGTGAGCATGTGTCACTCACATGCACAAAAAATTAGGGCAAGTAGACTTTTTCATTTCAAATAAGGGGTCAATTTGTTATCATCATCAAAGCAGGAGGTCATGGATAATATCATCAACATTATGAGGCCATGTGAAAATTTTAATACACAGTTCATCCATTGTTTCACATATCAAAATTGAGATTTAAATAAATCACAGATCAAAAAAATTCGCCGACAATGGCAAACAAACTCCTTTCTCCACGCATTATGTGTGCCTAGGCTTTATTCTATTCTCTAAACTAAACGTAAAATACTGATAGAATATTCATAGCTCTGCACTTCGAGAAGGTAGTGCTACAGGAGCATAGCCTAGTGGAAGATCCAATAAGTGGTCTCGCTAAGCCGGATAAACATTGCTCTAAGAAGATTGATCGATGTTTATGATGGATTTCGAGCCAGTGAGTTTCAGATCCTTAGCCTAGGGGCAGAAGAAGAGCTACAGTATATGTGTATTATTCTCTGCTCTTCAACGGCATCAAATAAGTCATTAGAGACCTGTCGACTTTTATCTTTGAAGTAAATCTGGGAGCTTCATCGGTCAATCCTATCATCAATCACAGATCTTAACAAGAAGGAAAAGAATTTCTTGAGTGAGAACAGTTTTTTGTCTGTAATCACTGGATCCTTTTTTCGGAAAGATTGAGGGGTTCTTGCTCTTATTTTGTCGGTAAGACTAAGAAGATCGAGGTAAAGACATAAGTTTTGAAAAGATTGACGCAGCGGAGCTGGTGGTCGGAGACGTGGGCTTCGCGGAGGAGGAATGTGAAGACGGAGATGACGTTAGGGAAAGGGGAGGAGAGGACTTCGGGGCATATGAAAATGGCGCGGCGGAGATCGGGAGGGGTGAGACCAACGAAGGAGAGGAAGCACACAGTGGATTAGAGGTCATAGAGTGGGATGGAAATGAGGGTAAGTAATAGTCGGAGAAGATGAACTGGGTATTAAAATTTTCAATTGGCCCCCTTATTTTGATGATATTATCCATGACCCCATGTTTTGATGATGATAACAAACTAACCTTTTATTTGAAATGAAAAAGTCTGTTTTGCTCTCAATTTTTATGCATATGAGTGGCACATTCTCATTTAACGGCAATACACAAACGGCATGAGGGCTAGGGACTAGTGGTGAACAAAAATAGCGATCTTTGGTCAGTGGTGATCACTTTTAAAGTTGGGGGACTGTTGATGGGCTTGGTCAAAGTTTAAGGACTAATGGTGCATTTAGCCCAACATATTCCTTTATAATAATGGGTAGTGTGTACTAGGAGTGTCGATCTGAGTCAGCAAGTCATCAAGTCGAATCGAGTGGTTTAGTTCGATTTTTTTGATTATATGGCTTGGTTTGGTTTATGGTTTTGAGAAACTGGTTCGTTCGGTTCGACATACGGTTTGACCTATCGAACCGAGTCAAATCGAACTGGACCAAATCATTTTGAACTGAACCATCAAGTCGAACCATGGAGTTGGGCCACCAAACCATCAATCTTTTAGAATTATGACGACATTTAGTATTCTGACCTTTAGACTTCTATAATTGCTTGTCCTCTCCAATCTCCTCTACTCTTTCGTCCTCCTCTATTCTTCATGTGGAGAGCCATTTTAAAACATATTTTTATTCTAGTATTTTCTAAGTTTACAGAATGTTTTAGCTTGACATCAAGTACTTTTATTGTATTTTAGTTATATTTTTTGGATTTAATGTATTGAATATTAAGTGTCTCGTGAGTTTGTGTGAATCATTTTATTCCAAAGTTTCTTTATTTAAATTTAGGAGGTTATATGCAAACATCTAAATATTAAGTATTCGTATTGTATTTAATTTTTTGAATTTTTTGAATTTGTTTTTTTCTTTTAGTTTACTTAAATATTGAAATCCCATAAAAAAAATTTTAAGTGAGTCAAACCACGAAACCGAGCTGAACCAAGTCGAATCATCAATTTGACTCCAGACTTCAAACAGTTTAACTCGATTTAATTTTTCACAAACCGATGACGCACGGTTCAGCTCGTATTTTATTACACCGTGTGTATTGTATAGCAAGTGTGTCTTTCGTTTGTAAGGATTGGAAATCCAATCTTACAAGGAAAGCTTGCGTCGGTTGCCTTATTTGATGCGCCACATCGTAGAGAGGAGTGTCGAAATCGAGAATGAAAGAGAGAATTGCATCTCCATTAGGTGCTAATTTATTTGATAAGATCATCTCCAATAGTAACATTTATCATGATTTTTTAGAAGTATGATCTGATTCATAAATAGGTTTACCATTGTGGAAGGTTTATAAGGAAAAAATATATATTAAAAGGAGTGAGATAATTAATAATTTTGTGATGGTGACTCTTAAAGCGTTATATAATGAGTTTAATCAATGTGGAGAAAAGTTTATGAAGAGATGAGTGTGTTGCTTTTACAATGTTGTATATATATATATATATATTATAAAAAAACTAGGCAAAGAGTTTAATCATCGATGATACCCTAATAAGTGGATAAAATAAATGCTACTCCATCCGTTCAAATAAAATTGTCAAATTTGACTCACGGATTAAAAAAAAATCTACTCTATTATTATAAGATATTGGTATAAAATGTAATTTTCAAGAAAACCCTTGTGCATGTGACACATCATTAAAGTATGATGAAAAAGTAAAAATAAAATGGTAAAAATATTTTCTTAAAAAAGAAAGTTAGGAAACCGAATAATTTTTTGGAGCGGACAAAAAATAAAAAACCAAAAATGAGGAAAATATTGCGACAAATTAGAGATTGCATCAGAATTCAATAATTTGTTCTCTAACAAAACCTACATATTCCTCCCAAGATCAATAACACAAATGTTCGAGGAGAAAAAGGAAGATATTAATCAAGATAAACTTTAATATCAGTACCATTATCGATGAGGGATTGAACAACTGCACGAATTTTTCCTTCGAACTTGTCTGTCTCTCTAGGAGTATATGAAGCTGTATAAACGTCGGCTTCTCTTGCCCTCTCTGACAAGATCCGGCCAACGGCTATACATGCAGGAATATCTGATCGTGATTGTAGTGCAGCTTTGATGTCTTTGGAGTTAGTACCAGCAACTGCTACTTGCTTGCTTGTTACTCTATGGGTAATGGAGGCAGTGACGAAGCGCTTTGAGATGAACACATCCAGTGTAAATGGTTCCATATAAGGTGTTGTACGCTGTCTGAATGATATATGCCTGTTTGGGTTCTTTGATTCCTTTTGCTTCTTGTGAGTGTATGGCCGGCTATTATCATCGTCTGCGTAGTCCTCTACTCCAAAAAAGTTTCTTGGTCCATTAAGAGTCTGTAGAAGGATTTCCAACAGACAATCTAAAAACAGAAAATGCCATTGCTTTCTAGGGCAGGATTTATACAGATAAAACTCTGATAAGGAAATGGCAAACATTGTAGTTGTCAAATCACAAATTTCATTTTCTCCACAACCAACTCCAGCATAATTTCATGAAATTAAACAATTTGGATTCAAAAATGATGCACAGATGTTCTAACTAAACAGAGAGAGAGAGAGATGTACTCCACTATCCCACACTTAGATCACTTTATATTAGGCCTAATTTGAATTAAAAGATGCCTAGCCACAATTATCAAAAATCTTTTCAGGCCACTTGGATCAGATGGCACGTCAACAAGGACTGCAACACTATTTGAGGTTGTAAAGCACCTTTCCCTCTGTCCATTAGGATGGATAAAACAAGCCAACCAAAAGCTTGAGTAAATGGAGGTACTGAAACATAGGAATATGTATGATGCTACTGGGGACACGACTTCCCAAAAAAATCATACCCAATCTCAAGGTGAGAAGTGGACAAGCATACACTTGAAGTGAACCAACCCCGCAGCAAAAATGGAGGTTGAGATGAAAACTGGGGCACTACAATTAAATGTACTACTAACAAGGATACCAGAAAGAAAAAAAATGAATAGCTTCCCCCCATACCACAGTTCAAGTTTGAAAGATATTTTAAGGTTGATTCATCCATAATTAATGATCATGCATCTCTAAAGAGCTGGAAACTGAAAAATGTATTCCAACCTTCAAGACCACTAAATGGATGAGCCATTACTCAACTAAATCAGTAACTAAATTTCTGGCTTCAGCTGTATATAGTCACTCTTATTGTTTACCAAACCAGGGAAGTCTCAAGCACTTTTATGCATTCAGATCAGGAGTATTACTTCTGTGGCAAGTTCAAGTTGTATTTGAGGATCTACCAATTTGTTGAACCTTATCTGGTGATCAACTAAGGGGCCAAAACAAGATGATAGTTAAGGCTGACTAGCATGGTCTCCAAGTATGTCTCTACATTGCATACATCAACATTTAGATTCCATTTCTATTATGGGGTTCTTTGATATATAGAAGGATAAAAATAACTTTTAAACCAAAAGTTGCATTTCAGACATCATGCATATAATGAATAACTCATCACACGGTTGTTCTGTGTAGGCTCAAGGTTTTAACATATTTCTCAGCACTTAACTCATACCCGACCACTATGTGCGGCAAGTTTTTTTTCCCTCTATAAAATTTTCCCTCTGCAATGTAATCATTCTGGAGGTTATGTGAGAGCAAGATGGGAAGGAGAGCATTCATTGGTTAGACTTTCTTTCAAGCGGGTAGAAAGTCTTTTGAAGCTATATGCAGGGAGGATTGTGGTCGCAGGTTTTTTATTTTATTAGAGAGACACAGGTTTTGTTCATGAAGCAGCACTGTCCGATATTGAGTTGCGTTGGACCTGCGAGTGGTTGGAGAGAGCATCCAAGTCTCAAGCTCTTTTTTGGAGGAAGAGGAAGGGAGTCAGGAGGGAGGTCTTCCTGGCGAAGAAGGAAAACAGGAATGTCATTTTCTTTAGTTTAGCAGTTTCCAGTAGTAGAAGGCCAGTTAGGATCTGCATCCCAGGTATTACCCATACTGGAGGCTGGGAAATGATAGCCGGGAGATCAAAAGCTTCGTTCTAGACAACAGGATAGTGTTTTGCAACCGAGACTATAATTTCAAGGGGTTTGCCGCTGACTGGAAGCAGAACATTAACAGAAAAAATGGACACAAGTCGTTCATGGAAGCTGCTAAAATTCCGCCCTGGCCAAATTTAGAACTAAAAATTCTTCATGTGGTTGATGACAAGGTGGCAGATTTTGAGGTGGAGACGGATTCTTGTGATGGTAATTTGAAATTCTTGGAGAGGAGTCTGGTGGGTAGAGTTGGCCAGTCAGGTTGTCCCATTCCTCTCCTTTCTCAGCTTGAAAACTGGGCGAACTCAAGATGGAAGACAGCAGGAGGGGTGGAGGTGATAGAGTTAAATGACTATTACTTCCTTTTCGTTTTGCCATCCAAGGAAGAAGCAGGTCGCATCTTGAAGGAGAAGAGGTGGGTGTTCAACCAGATGCCTCTGTATTTGAACAGATGGGATCCTGAAGGTCAAGGATATGGGGCAAGCTGTGAGCCTTATGAAATCTGGATTAGGGTGGTGGGAATTCCTTTACACTTGTGGGGGTCAGCCGTCGTTAGCGAAATTGGTCGGCTGTGCGGTGGCTTCATCAGGGTGGATGAAGATACAGATCAGATGAAGAATTTGAAGTGGGCTAGAATTCTGGTGCGTTATAAGGAGAATATTCCGGCATGCGTGAGAATATGTGTGGGGGGAAAGCTTTTTTCTGTGCCTATTTGGGTGGAGAGCAATACCTTTTTCCAGTCTTGGAGATCTAACGACGGTGGGGCTCAGCCTTGTTTCCCAGAAAGAGGGACGGAAGGGGAGAAGGCGAGTGGCTCTCACGTGACTCTTTTGTTAGAAGGTGAGCATGAGAGTGTTAAGGGCTCCAGAACTTTTCCTGCTAGCACGTGGTCTGGCAGGAATTCGAAATTCAAATCAAAGGTGCAATACGATGACGTTCGGGATAAGGGCAAGAGGAGAGCTAAGGTTGGCTCTCATGCTGGACCTAGCGGCTGCAGTAACTGAAGGCCTAAGTATGGGCCAGGTCAGTTTAAAAGGAAAAGATCTGTGTGGGTGGCCCGTAAATCCTCTAGTTTGGGCTTGGATGAGATATTAAAGACAAATCAGATCAATGTTGGGGGTAAGATTTCTGGGCCTTTTCCTTCAGAATTAGGCAGCAACCCAACTGGTAGTAGTCTAGGCCCATCTGGGGAAGGAAAAAGGTTTACCCTCTCCCCCGGCCCAGAGCGAGTCGCATTATAGGACTCACGTCAATTGTTCGGGGAAGAAGTCGCCAATATCGAATGAAAACGTGACAGTTGACGACGCATGTGAGTCAGGAAAGGAAGTCAACACAGATGCTAAGATTCAGGAGGTGAATCAAAGGCTAGTTGATGGGTTGAGTAGGGGAGTTAAGGACCTCGCAGATGAGGCTGGTGATAAGGTGATTTAGGCGATGGTGGGTATCTAGCAACAGAGGAGACGTTGAATGATTCACAGGAGGGTGTTGATTGCTCAAAGGACACTCAAGAAACGGTTTCGTCTGGGAAGGACGATAGAGTAGAGGAGACGGAGGAGGTTAGTTCTGGTACCTCTGGTGCCTCTTGGGAGAAAACGAGGATGGGCTGTCTTGTGGAAGAGTTGAACAAGAGGAAGAAGCTAAGGAAGAGACTATAGATATGACGGAGCCGATTATCTGCTCTCCTATTTCAGTGGTTCGGTCCGAGGAACTGGAGGAGCCAGTACCTTTAACTATTGAGGAAGAGGAGGAAGACATCTCGATTTGGGTGAAAAGGAGGGCCAAAGGCTTGGGAATTTTTTTGGGTGTTTCATGTGCAATGTTTGAGGATAAAGTAATGGACCTATTGGTGGACATAGAAAAGAATTGGAAGTCTTCAGAGGTCTACAACTACAATAAAGGGAAATACTCTAGGGATGGGGGAAAGAGAGAGCTGAAACGACTTTGCTGCAGCTTTAATTTCGACTAGGCAGGGGCTAATAATGGGAAGGGGAGGAAGCGCAGAGTCTCAAAGTAAAATTTTCTCATGCATCTCAAAATTATTTCTTGGAATGTTTGGGGTCTAAATAATGAAAGAAAGAGGAAGATAACTAGTGCTAATTTGAGAAGATGGAAACCTCATGTAGTATGCTTACAAGAAACAAAAATGGAATCGGTGGTCAGGAAGGTGATTTGTAGTTTAGGAGGAGGAAGATGGTTTGATTGGACTTTTTTAGGGGCTGTAGGGTCAGCTGGAGGCCTTCTTTTGATGTGGGATAGGAGGATGATTTCGAAATTGGCAGTAGAGAAAGGGTCTTTCTCAATCTCATGTTTGATGAAAATGGTGGACAGTAACCTAGAATGGCTTTTTCGGGGGTGTATGGTCCATGTTCAGATTCTGCTCATTCAAATATGTGGGAGGAATTAAAAAGGGGGAATAATAGATGGAATGTTCCTTGGTGTATAGGTCGGGATTTTAATGCTGTCTGTTTTCCACAAGAACGTTCAGGGGCTATGGGTTTTTCTCGGGCTATGGAGGAGTTCAATGATTTCATCAATGAGATGGGTTCGGTAGATCTGAATCTAACAGGGGGTGAATATACTTGGTTCAGAAAAGGTGCTAATAATCAGTATTCCAGAATTGATAGATTTCTTACATCCTCGGATTGGGAGGATAGCTTCAGTGGCACCTCTCAGTATTGTCTTCCAAGAGTTATATCAGATCATGTCCCATTACTTCTCGAATGTGGGGGTTTATGCAAAGGAAAGTCTCCATTAAGGTAGATGGAAATCCTGGTCACATTCTGGCCAAAAAAACTTAAACTCTTGAAGGCAGATATTATTATTAGGAATAGGGAGGTTTTCGGGAAAATAGAAATCAGAATTCAAAAAGCTGTGGAAGAGCTGAAAAGACTAGAGTTAAGGGCAGTGAAATTGTCATATATGAGGCTAGAGGAGGACAAAAAGAATCGATTATTAAGACAATGGGAGATCCTGATGAAGAAAGAAAACAAATCACCTGAAGAAGAAGAAGATTGTACGAAATTGTATCGCGAATTGTTTAAATAAACAATGTAGTGGCGTAATTTGTTTTTGTTAGTCTTGGTTTTCTAATCAATTTTAGAAAATATATATTGTGACAACATGGTCCACATTACATGTGCTTACTAGAGTTTGCTATAACCTCACATGCAATCATCTTTTTATGTTCAAAATATGATATTGAGAAATTATTGATTAGCTGAAAAAGAAAATGATAGTGTCATTCATTTATTGTACCTTCCCATATGATGGAGACAATATAACCTCCACAATAGTAGTTTTTGTGGAGATTAGTACTTGAGAAGACTAACAAGGAGGACATCCAACGTCCACATCGTGTAAGTGAGACACGCAATTTTTTTGGGTATGATCTCCTTTCTAAACTGGAAAAAAAAAAAAACCTAAAATTACCACGGTAAAACACCAAAGAATACCCTCTTTGATTAGTTGATTATCGATAAAAATTCTTCTTTTTTTTTCGTGAGAATGGATTGAACCTGAGAAAAGAATTGGGTGAAAAGGAGGGCCAAAGGCTTGGGAATTTTTTTGGGTGTTTCATGTGCAGGGTTTGAGGATAAAGTTATGGACCTATTGGTGGACATAGAAAAGAATTGGAAGTCTTCGGAGGTCTACAACTACAATAAAGGGAAATACTCTAGGGATAGGGGAAAGAGAGAGCTGAAACGACTTTGCTGCAGCTTTATTTCGACCAGGCAGGGGCTAATAATGGGAAGGGGAGGAAGCGCAGAGTCTCAAAGTAAAATTTTCTCATGCATCTCAAAATTATTTCTTGGAATGTTTGGGGTCTAAATAATGAAAGAAAGAGGAAGATAACTAGTGCTAATTTGAGAAGATGGAAACCTCGTGTAGTATGCTTACAAGAAACAAAAATGGAATCGGTGGACAGGAAGGTGATTTGTAGTTTAGGAGGAGGAAGATGGTTTGATTGGACTTTTTTAGGGGCTGTAGGATCAGCTGGAGGCCTTCTTTTGATGTGGGATAGGAGGGTGATTTCGAAATTGGCAGTAGAGAAAGGGTCTTTCTCAATCTCATGTTTGATGAAAATGGTGGACAGTAACCTAGAATGGCTTTTTCGGGGGTGTATGGTTCATGTTCAGATTCTGCTCATTCAAATATGTGGGAGGAATTAAAAAGGGCGAATAATAGATGGAATGTTCCTTGGTGTATAGGTCAGGATTTTAATGCTGTCTATTTTCCACAAGAACATTCAGGGGCTAGGGGTTTTTCTCAGGTTATGGAGGAGTTCAATGATTTCATCAATGAGATGGGTTTGGTAGATCTGAATCTAACAGGGGGTGGATATACTTGGTTCAGAAAAGGTGCTAATAATCAGTATTCCAGAATTGATAGATTTCTTACATCCTCGGATTGGGAGGATAGCTTCAGTGGCACCTCTCAGTATTGTCTTCCAAGAGTTATATCAGATCATGTCCCATTACTTCTCGAATGTGGGGGTTTATGCAAAGGAAAATCTCCATTAAGGTAGATGGAAATCCTGGTCACATTCTGGCCAAAAAAACTTAAACTCTTGAAGGCAGATATTATTATTAGGAATAGGGAGGTTTTCGGGAAGATAGAAATCAGAATTCAAAAAACTGTGGAAGAGCTGAAAAGACTAGAGTTAAGGGCAGTAATGGGAGTTCTGTCTGCAGAGGAGGAGGAACAGATGTTAGTGGTCAAGAAAGAGATGGAACAGATGTTTCTTAGCGAGGAAATCTGTTGGAAGCAGAAATCCAGAGTTCAGTGGTTGAAGGAAGGGGATAAAAATACAAAAAATTTCCACAGAATGGCCAGTGTTCATAAGGCAGGAAATCAAATTCGTAGTGTCTCGATTGGGGGCAGACTTCTGGAAGATAAAGAAGAAATTAAGGAGGGTATTGTGGATTTTTACAAGCAGCTGTATTCAGATGGTGGTCATTATCGTCCAAAGCTGGATGGGGTGCAATTCAGTTCTCTTGATGAGGAGGATATGTCAGCTCTAGAGCAATCTTTCTCTGAAAGCGAGGTGGTGGCTGCTCTTAACACTTTGAGGGGAGACAAAGCTCCAGGCCCGTACGGTTTCTCGTTGCCTTTTTCAAAGTCTGTTGGGAGGTGGTCAAGGAAGATGTTATGAAGATGTTTCAATATTTTTCACACCAGCATGGGTTTTGAAAGATTTTAGGCCCATTAGCCTGATTGGTAGCGTTTACAAGCTTTTAGCCAAAGTTCTTTCTTTACGTTTGAGGAGGATCATTGGTATTCCAGGATTATTGTGCATACAAGTTGGATATCGAAAAGGCGTACCATCATGTAAACTGGGACTTCTTACTTTATTTGCTAGAGAGGATGGGGTTTGGTGCTAAGTGGAGGAGATGGATGAAGTTCTGTTTATCTACCGTTCGTTTTTCAGTTTTGGTGAACGGTGAACCCGCTGGATTTTTTGATAGCTCGAGGGGTTTGAGACAAGGAGATCCTCTTTCTCCTTTTCTTTTTATCATCATTATGGAGGCTTTGAGTAGGCTCATGGATAGAGCTGTTGTAGGTGGTTTTATCAGTGGGTTCAGGATGGGTCGTGCGGATGGTGCAAAATTGTTAGTGTCACATCTTTTGTTCGCATATGATACTTTGGTCCTCTGTGGTGCAGATTATTCGCAGTTAGGATATCTCCTTTTTTTTTTCTTTTTTTTTTTTTTTTGATAAGTAAAGACAGTTAGGATATCTCCGGTTAGCACTTCTATTTTTCAAGATGGTGTCGGGTCTTCGGATCAACATTGCCAAAAGTGAAATCTTGCCGGTTGGAGAGGTAGTTGATGTGATTCCTCTAGCTTCTTTCTTTGGCTGCAAAGTTGCTAGTCTTCCTTCGCCGTATCTTGGTTTGCCCTTAGGAGCTCCTTTTAAGAGTAAAGCTTTGTGGAATCCGGTGATTGAGAGATTTGAGCAACAGTTGGAAGAAGCAACTGTTGTCGAAAGGGGGATGTTTGACTCTTATTAAAAACACTTTGTCGAGCATGCCTACTTATTTCATGTCTCTTTTTGTGATGCCGTCCTCTATTCGTAACCGTTTAGAAAGATTGGAAAGAGATTTCCTTTGGGAAGGTCTTGTGGAGGAGCGCAAGTATCATCTGGTTAGGTGGGATAAGGTTTGTTCCAGCTTGAGGGAGGGTGGGTTAGGTATCAAGAGATTGAAGATATTTAATTCGGCCCTTCTAGGTAAATGGTTATGGAGGTTCCTATCTGAGAGGAATGATTTTTGGAGGAAAGTGGTGCTTAATAAGTATGGGGAAGGTGATCATAAGTGGTTCCCTAAGGTCATTGACAGTCCATATGGAGTGGGTGTGTGGAGAGGTATTAGAAGAGGTTGGAATGCTTTTGTGAGGAATATCTCTTTTGAGATTGGTGATGGTTCCTCGGTGCGTTTTTGGACTGATAAATGGTGTGGAGAGATGGAACTTTGGAGGGATTTTTCTGATCTATTCATCTTGTCAAGGGAGAAAGATTGTTTGGTCAGTTCAGATGGAAGAGGGTAGACTGGTGTGGAATCCAACTTTTAGGCATAACTTTCTAGACTAGGAAAATGATTCTTTCATGTGCTTCATCGAAAAGATCCATGCTGTTCAGGTAGGGGGAAGCCGAGAGGACAAGGTGAGAAGGGATGGTTCGAGGAGTGAAAAGTTTACTGTCAAGTCCTTCTACGTTAAACTGCTTCGGTTTAATTACATTTCTTTTCCCTGGAAGTCTATTTGGAAGACTAGAGCTCCAAGTCGAGTCGCCTTCTTTGCTTGGGAGGCAGTTAATGAAGCTATACTTACAGGGGATAATCTGCGGCGTAGAAACAAGATCTATGTTAACAGATGCTTCATGTGCAAGGACGACGAAGAAAGTGTAAACCATTTGCTGAATCACTATCCAGTGGCTAGAGAATTGTGGAATTTTATTTTGGGGATGTTTAAAATTTCATGGGTGATGCCCGGATCTTTTAGAGAGGTGCTACTGAGTTAGTCTTTATATAAAAGAAGAAAGAGATACTTTTTGGGAGACTATTCCGTTAGCTGTTGTTTGGATCCTTTGGGGGAAAGAAACAAAAGGGCGTTTGTGAATGAGGAAGGTTCCATCCTGCAGCTAAAAGACACCCTGCTTTGCACTCTATTCTTTTGGTGTTCCGAGCCGACGAAAACTTTATCTACTAGATATTCTTTTGTAGATTTTGTTAATAGCCTTTCTTTCGATTAATGTGTATACTTCTAGTGTACAAAGGTTGCGCCTCCTTTTTGGTGCTATAGTTTAATGCAATACTTATCAAAAAATAATAATAATAACATAATTAATACTCCCTCCGTTACACCCAAAGAGTCCACGTTTGAAAAGTCTAATTATTAAGCGATATGTAACTAGCATTAAAGTTGGTCATAATTAGAAAAATACTTGAGTATACTCCTAGTGCACAAAGGCCGCATCACCTGATTTGATGCTTTTTTTATTAATTATTACTTATCCAAAAAAAAAAATTGAAATGTATTGGAGATGATAAACATAATTGTTTGAAAGTGGACTCTTAAAATGAAGCATTTTAAAATACTATATAGTGGACTATTTGCTCGGAATAGAGGGAGTATAAATGAGTTTTTACAATCTACGCAAGGGAAGGACAATTAACAATTTTAGAAGTGATGAATACTGAAAATTATATTAAAATAGCCTATAGTCAAAAGCCTACTTAAAGACGTGATAAGTAATGAACTAAATATTGGTAGTGATATTACTGGAAGTGGATCTCACTGTAGGGGTTTACTCATATCTGGGCTATTTGTAATGCAATAACAAGGGATTTACAAGATGAAAATAAGAGGAATGAAGGAGAGATGAAAAGTATGGCTATGCCATATCATATACCATTGTAGGGAGAGAAGGAATTTAACATGAAGCAAATATGTAGTAAACAAACTACAGTATTATCTTCTTTCCTAGGAAGAGGAGAAACGAGAACTTTTATGAGAATCTTGAGGAAGATTTTACTCACCAAGCTTTGTAAAATATAATAAACAAAGACCTTTCTTCATAAGTAGTTAGACATTAAGTAAAGTACACTGACGCTAATCACCAAATAACAATATGACCACCATCTTAGTACCCCTTCTCTCCCCAACCCATTGCCAATCTTTTGGGCTTATCTCAGTGCACCACTTCTGACAAAGTTTTAAGTTTTTACTGTCAGTTTGAGCATGGTCAGTTAATTACGCAGTAAATAGGGAAACATAGGAAATTATTGACTTCCTCCTGATAGAAACAAGTGGCAGCAGCCACTCAAAACATACAAAAGGCGTGGAAAAGATGCCTCTAAGGCTCAAGCTCTGATTTGGGATGCCTTTGATGATATAGGGCCTAGTTGGGAGTTGGCATAATTACTTATGTTTGTTTTCTGAATTGAGTTAGTTTGTCGGTTAGTTAATTGTTGTTAGTTAATTGCTGTTGTGGGGAAAGTAGAATTATTACATCATAAAGCACAACAAAGGATCTGACAAAAGAGTAGTTATTTTGGGCAGTTATTTAGGCAGTTATTAGGTAGTTTTTGGGCTGTTAAATAGACATGGCTTTTCCTAGAGATGTTTCTAACTGATGTAACTGTTAATATTAGTGTCTTTTAAGTATTTTGAAGGCTTATAAATAGGCCTTCCTGTCTTTGTAACAAAAAATTGATTAAAGAATTTAAATAAAAGTTTCCAGCAAATTCTTGCTTTTAAGTGTTGAGTCTGCGTGATTCAAAGTCTTGAGTGCGCTCAAGAAACCTAGGTGCGCCTAAGGTTGCCTCGGTGTGAAGCCAGGTTTTGTTTATTTTATTTTATCTTTTATTGTTTGTAATCAGAGTGTGCACCAAATTGCTTCCGTTCTGCATCACCTCCCTATTTCAAGAAAATCTCTCTTAACCCTCGCAACCACGACTCCATAGTTTAAAAAGGCGAGCACCGCCGTCGCGCAGCCGGAAAATTTCACCGGACTGCCACAAACTGGGTCGCCTCAGGGAGTAGATCGTGGTTTAAGAGTGTGAGAAGATGAGTTCTGTTAGAAGATGAGTTCTGCATAAGGCTTGGGTAGTTAAGAATGATTCGAGGGGAAGAGAAAATCATCTTTCAGGCGGGTAGGAAGACGTTCAATGTTATCAAGAGTTCTGATCAGAGTCGAGTATGCTTCAAATTCCAGGAGAGAAGCAAGGGACGAGTGCATGAGCTGATTTTTGCTGTCGAAGAAACTGTTTGGATCAGCGAGTGGATGAAGAAAGCCTTTGCCCAGCAAGGTTTATTCTGGAAGAAGTTATCTTCAAAGTGGAGGGAAGTGTTGTTTGCCAAAGAAAGAAATCGTCAAGATACGTTCCTAAGAATTTGTCTTCGAGGCAGAGGCAGGTCTGGTGTGTTATTCATTCCGGAGGTATCACCAGGAGCAGGATGAGATATGGCAGCTGGTAAACTGGAAAGATTTTTATTTCCCGAAAAGGTTTGTAATGAGAAATCTTATAAACAAGCGGCTGAGATTCCCCCTTGGCCCAACTTAAATCATATTATTGGGGAGGATTCAAATGATTCCACAGTGGATTTCGAGGTGGACGAGAGTTCTTGTTTTGGGAACCTGGAGTTTCTTGGTAGATGTTTGGTGGGTAGCATAGGGGACCCGGAGGAGCCCATTCCTCCTCAAGAGGAAGTCCAAAGATGGGTGAATGTACATTGGAAAGTTGTTGGTGGGGTCAAAGTGCTTGACTTAAGTGGTCGTTATTTTCTGTTCATCTTCCCTTCCAGTAAGGAGGCATCTCGTATACGTAATTATAAGAAATGGGTGGTGAATCGAAGTCCTATGCTTTTGGAGGTTTGGGACCAGGTGGGTCTTTGCCATCATGTTGATTGTAAGCCAAAGGAAGTGTGGATTAGGGCGCTGGGGCAGGTCTTTTTGGAGATAGGGAAGTTATGTGGTGGTTTCGTGAAGGTAGATGAATACACCGAAAATAGATTAGATGTTAGATGGGCACGTATTCTGGTTCGTTATAAGGAATCAATGCCGGCAGAGGTGCGTATTGGGGTTGGAGATAGAAGCTTTGCCGTTCCAATCTCGTCAGAATCTGCGCCTTTTTGTCGTGAAAGGCGTAGGGTGGTGGAAGTTGATAGACAGAGGAACATTAATAATCCATTCATTTCTGAGAAGGAAGGTGAGGTGCACGCCTTTTTTCAGCACGTGAAGGAGAAGGGTAGTAAGAACAGTGGAGTGTCCAGAGGTTTTGACAGAGGGGTGGGGTCGAGCACATGGGAGAAGCAGAATTCAAATTTTAAATTTGGGAAGTTCAAAGACCTGGCTAAGAGTCAACCCACTAAGGGGGTGGAAAAGCCTGAGAGTTCAACTTTTAGGTTTGGGCTTAAGAGAAATGGGCCTTCTTCCATTAGTGAGGGGCATGGTAGAGGCCCATTTGATAGAAGTGTGAGACCAAAGTCTTTATGGGCTCCTATTAAATCCAATTCGAGAGGAGTTAAAGAGAAGGAGACAGTGGGGGGAAATTAGTGGGCCTTTCAAGTCTTTTTTCTCTGTTGGCCCTAGTTCCAGTCGGAGCAGTGGCGCCTCGGGTCTGGGCAAAAGGAGGACCCGATTATAATTGAAGACAGGGCTCATGGGGCTTTGGAGGAGAAAATTGATTCACAATTGAGATGGCGAGACGCAGCTATGTTCGAGCCTCATGAAGGAGAGAAGTGGCCGACTTCATTGGCTCGAGATGATACGGATGTGTGCGACAGTCTGAATATAGGCTGAGAAAAGTTCACTTCAAAGGTTATCTTGGAGCACGAGTGGAGGGCTAGTAGCAAAAAAGGAGGAAAGCTTTCTGGGGAAAAGTCGAGCAAGAGAGAGGAGTCTCAACATCGATCAGATGCGGATAGTGAAAAGGATATGATGTTTTCGAACAGCAAAGAGCGGACCTTGGAGAAGAATTCGCAGCAGAATATAGACTTGGTTCAGAAGGGGGCTTCGAGGGATTTTGGTGAAGGGAGGAAAGGTTGTGGGGAAGATAGTAGTGGAGGGGCATCGTTTCAGAATGTTGAACACATTTATGCAGAAATGGAGAATTTTCAGGTGCGAGAGGAGCATGTTCAGAAAGGGGTAGAAGGTGTCGGCTGTGAGAATGAAGATTTGTCTCATGAATTTGTAGACTCTACAGATCAGAGCTGTTCACCATCGGGAAAGGTGGAGGACCTAGGAGAGTCGGGTTATGATAAGGAGTGTGATGACTGCAGCGAAGGGGAAGAAGAGGTCCACTCAGGCCATACAGGGGTAGATGGTCACATTATTATTACCTCTCCTATGAATGAGGGTCTTACAGACCCAATTTGCTGTACTTCGATTGCGATGGTAGAACCAGGAGATTGTTGCGGCTTTGAACCATTATTGTGTAATGGGGAGTCAAAGGACATTTCACTGTGGGTGCAGAGCAGGGTTAAGGATTTCGGCACATTTATAGGGGTGTCAAACCATGGATTTGATGACAAAATTCAGGAATTACTAATGGAGATTGAAAAGAGATGGCGGGCGTCAGAGAGAGATACCAGCTCAAAGAAAGGCAAATCTCGAGCGAGGTGCACTAGAGAGTCTGAAGCAATTATGCTGCAATTTTAACTCAGCTCATCTGGAATTTAAGGAGGGGGAGAGTAGACGTAAAAAAAATCTGACTTGATTTTACCATGGATTTAAGAATCATTTCTTGGAATGTGTGGGGTTTAAATAATTTGGAGAAAAGAAATGTGGTTAAGGCGTCTATGAGAAGATGGAACCCTCATGTGGTTTGTTTGCTAGAGACTAAAATGGATAAAGTGGATAGTGATTTCATTTGCAGCATTGGTGGAGGAAGATGGGCAGATTGGGAGCATCTTGGAGCTTCCGGGGCAGCGGGAGGAATTCTAGTAATGTGGGATAAGAGAGTTCTATCTAAAATGGATGCAGTAAAAGGTCGTCTTCTCGGTGTCCTGTTTGCTAAAAAAGGTGGATAATGATAAGATTTGCGTTTTCTCGGGTGTGTATGGTCCTTGCTTGGATGTGCCCCGAAGAGATTTGTGGGAAGAGTTAAAGGTGGTTAAACAGAAGTGGAATCATCCGTGGTGTATAGGTGGTGACTTCAACGTGATCAGGTTCCCGCATGAGCGAAAGGGTTGTAGCAGATTCTCTCGAGCGATGTTGGATTTCAGTGACTTTATTGATGATATGGCCTTGATAGATCTACCGTTAGCAGGAGATGGATTTCCTTGGTTCAGGAATAATTCTAGCTCTCAATGTTCCAGAATTGATAGATTCTTAGTGTCCGTGGAATGGGAAGAATGCTGCGGTAGTTTGGTTTAGTCTTGTCTGCCTCGAACTATTTCTGATCACGCTCCTTTACTTCTTCAGTGTGGTGATATCGCAAAAGGGAAATCTCCGTTTCGCTTCGAAAATATGTGGTTAAAGGAGCAGGGCTTTCTTGATTGGATTCGGACTAAGTGGGCAGGTTATACAGTGGAGGGAGATCCCAGTTTTAAGCTGGCAAAGAAGCTGAAACTGCTGAAAAATGATCTCATTCTGTGGAATAAGGAGACTTTTGGGAGGATTGAGGAAAAAATTAAGGTAGTGCTGGAAGGTATTCCGTTTTTGGATTCTAAAGAGAGCTCAGGAGAGTTGTTAGAGGAAGAGTTCATTCGGCGTAATGAGTTGAGAAAGGAGGCAGAGATCCTGTTGATTAAAGAGAAAATTTGTTGGAGACAGAAATCTCAGGTTCAATGGTTAAAGGAAGGTGACAGGAACACCAAATTTTTTCATCGGACGGCGAATGCCAATAAAAGGGTTAATCACATTCATAGCATTTCAGTAGATGGTATTTTGCTGGAGGAAAAATCTGCTATTAGGGCAGGTATAGTAGATTTTTATCAGAAGCTGTATGCTGATCAGGGGATCCAACGGCCGCTGTTAGATGGGATGCATTTTAAAACACTTAGTCAGGAGGATAATTCAGTGCTGGAATCAGCTTTCTCGGAGGAGGAAGTTAGGGCAGCCCTTTGGAGTATGAATGGCAATAAAGCGCCCGGTCCTGATGGTTTCTCTATGGCGTTTTTTCAGCACAGCTGGGAAATTTTGAAGAATGATATCATGGAGGTTTTTCAGTTCTTCCATTCGAACATGGGTTTTGAAAAAAGTCTTAATGCTTCCTTCATCTCTTTGATTCCTAAAAAGACAAATGCGACTGAGATTAAAGATTATAGACCCATTAGTCTTATTGGAAGTGTCTATAAACTCATTGCAAAGGTGCTTTCAATTCGATTGAGAAAGGTCGTGGGCAAAGTTATTTCGGAGTCGCAACATGCTTTTGTGGGGGAACGTCAAATTATTGATGCTTCCTTTATTGCCAATGAAGCGGTGGATGATAGGCTAAGGAAAGGAGAGTCGGGCCTGATTTGCAAACTGGATATTGAAAAAGCTTATGACCACGTCAATTGGGAGTTTCTCATCTATTTGCTAAACAGAATGGGTTTCGGAGACAGGTGGAGAAGATGGATTTTTTGGTGTATTTCTATTGTGAGATTTTCGGTGATGATTGATGGAGAGCCGGCTGGATTTTTTGGAACCTCGAGGGGCCTTCGCCAAGGAGACCCTCTTTCTCCTTTCCTCTTCATTTTAGTGATGGAAGCTCTGAGCTTAATGATGGATAAAGCTATATCGGGAGGTTTCATTAGTGGATTCGTAGTAGGAAATGGTAGAGTCCCTGTCTCAGTGTCGCATCTCTTGTTGGCAGATGATTCTCTTGTGCCTTGGTGAAGCGAAGGACTCTCAGTTAGGCTATTTACAGATGGTCTTGCTTTTTTTCAGGCTGTTTCAGGACTAAAAGTTAATATTTCAAAGTCCGAAATTATTCCAGTGGGGAATGTAGAGAACATTGGAGAATTGGCTTCCTTCTTTGGTTGTAAGGTGACTTCCCTCCCTTCTACCTACTTGGGTCTTCCATTAGGAGCTTCTTTTAAGAGCTCGAATATGTGGGTTCCGGTGATAGAAAGATTTCAGCGTCGTTTGGCAGGTTGGAAAAGGCAGTGTTTGTCTTCAAAGGCAGGTCGCCTTACTCTCATTAAGAGCACGTTGTCTTCGATGCCTACTTACTTTATGTCCTTGTTCGTCATCCCATCATCAAAGACTGGAAAAACTTGAAAGGGACTTCTTATGGGAAGGTTCGATGGTGGATCGGAAGTATCATCTAGTCAAGTGGTCCAAAGTTTGTTCTGGTATCAGATCTGGTGGCCCAGGGGTTAAGAACCTCAGAGTTTTCAATAGAGCTCTGTCGGGTAAATGGTTGTGGAGATACTTGATCGATAAAGACGCGCTGTGGAGGAGATTGGTGGTGAGCAAGTATGGGGAAGGAAATCATCTTTGGTTTCCTAAGGAAGTTTCCTTATCTTATGGGGTGGGGGTTTGGAAAGGAATCCGGAAAGGGTGGGACGCTTTTGCTAGAAATATCTCCTTTGAGGTAGGAGAAGGCTCTACGGTCAGATTTTGGTTGGATAGGTGGTGTGGTCAGGTGGAGTTGTGGAGGGCCTTTCCTACCCTTTTAACATTGCGAGTGATAAAGAAGTCATCATCAGTGCTATTATTTCGCACGAAGGAGGTTTGATCAGTTGGAATCCAGTTTTCAGAAGGTATTTTCAGGATTGGGAAGTGGAGAGTTTTCTCCAGCTCTCCGAGTTGTTATATTCACAGCAACTGGGCAGGAGTTTGTTGACAAGGTCATCTGGGATAGGGCTAAAAACAAAATGTTCTTGGTTAAGTCTTACTACTTTGGCTCGGATATTGGGGGAATGGGCCTGTTTCCCTGGAAAGCTATTTGGAAGACTAAAGCTCCGGCTAGAGTTGCTTTTTTCATTTGGGAAGAGGTGAACGAAGCCATTCTTACAGGGGATAATCTTCGGAGACGCGGTAAGGTGATAGTGAGCTGGTGCTATATGTGTAAAAGTAATGGTGAGAGTGCTGACCATCTTATGCTTCATTGTCCGAGTGGCGGGTGCTTTGTGGGATTTTATCTTTCGCATTTTTAACTTACCTTGGGCTATGCCGGAATCTATTAAGGATCTCTTCCTTTGTTGGTCTTTGCACAAAAAGAAACGAAGAGATTTTATTTGGCAGACTATCCCCTTGGGAGTGTGCAGGGTCATTTGGAAAGAGAGGAATAGAAGAGCATTTGATAACAATGAAAGGTCTTTGCCATTGCTGAAGAAGATTCAACTGCTGTTTTTTTGGTGTAGTGATGGTGTTAGGTCTGAGGTCAACTCTTTTGCTGATTTTGTAGCGAACTTTTGTAATCTGTAATTATTGGAGTAATCCTCCTGTGTATATAGGTTGCGGCTCCTTCTTTCTCGCTTTTGTTATTAATATATACTTTATTTAACAAAAAAAAAAAAGCAAGCGCCTTTTGCGCTTGAGGCGAGAGGCGAGGGTTGTCGCCCAGAAAGAGCAACAAGCGCCTTTTTCCACCTTTTTGTACCTTTTTGCGCCTATGCCTGTAAATGAGGATGATGATGAAGATTATGGAGATGATGAGATAGATGCTATGGATTTTTAGCTTGTTGTTGTTGTTAGTTGTTTAATTATTACATTTCATGACTTTAGTACTCTTTTGCATGTCTTTATTTCCATTTGCTTTAATGACTATCTATTTTCTTGTTTGGAATTTAAGTAAAGTTCATCTAATGTTTTGGAATTTCAACTATGAATGGTGAAATTTGTGTTATTAATATTATGTTGTTAACTAGTTTCATCATTCATGACATGTTTTATTGAGATTTGATAAGTTATATATATATATATATTTTCCTTAATATTTGTTTCATGAGAGCCTTTTTGTGCCTTTTTTGCGCCTCGCCCGCCCACCTCTGCCTTCCGCTTTTTTCAACTATGAACAACTCTATTCCTCTTTAAGTCTATCTCTGTCTATCTCACCTAAACAATCACCTATCAGTAGAAACGGTCAAATTTTACAAAAGGAGTTTATTTTGATAAACTTTCTATGACTAAAAAGGAAG
The DNA here is from genome assembly GCA_013146195.2 of Codonopsis lanceolata. Taxonomy (NCBI): domain Eukaryota; kingdom Viridiplantae; phylum Streptophyta; class Magnoliopsida; order Asterales; family Campanulaceae; genus Codonopsis; species Codonopsis lanceolata. The sequence continues at coordinate 149,376,118 of CM028380.1, forward strand.
ATGTTTGATGAACTTTATTTCTTTGGACTTGGAAGGAGCTTATTTTGATGCCGCTTATATCTTTTGACTTAAAAGGAGTTCATCTTGATGAACTTTGCACCTTGATCGTTGAGATTGTCGGTTGGTGTTTTTCATAAAATAAAGAATAATATTCAATTTTCATCTTTCTTCTAGTCAACTTTGTCTACTTTAGATACCTTGTTTTATTCTCAAAATAAACAAGTGATAAACCTTATTTCTTCTAAAAACTTGTGTCACTGCTAGATCGTTCACCTTTTCCTAACAGATAAATGGAAAGAGGTATGGAAAAGCATTGACAAACAAAACAATCCAGCCCAAGGCTCTAAGCCTAACACAAGATTCTTGTTTAGCACTCAACAAAGTAGCACAAAATTTCTCCAAGGAAGAACCAGAAAGTACTATTGAAGCTTCCAAGCTAACAATTGTAACATTACATGAAAGCACCACTAATTTGAAGACCCAATTCCTGTTTACATAACATTCTGTGATACAGTGTTGCTCCACATTAGTGCAGAAAACCATTTAGCGTGTCGACGTTAAGATTTCACTTATTTTACTAGTTACTACATTAAACAAGAGCCAAGTAATGAAAGAAAATTAATAGCATACCTGCCCACAGTGGAACACTCTTGTTTTCGCATAACAGCAAGCCCTGTTTTTATCTGCTCCAGCTGCAAATAACTTTAAGCAGGCTTGCTTGAACATGGAACCTGGTTTCGTTTCAGAAAGACATAAAAAGGGACATCGCTCAGTCATATTCCAGTACACACGAAACACGTTCTTTTACTTTGGCATACATGCATTATCTCTAAACACACATCTTAGTTTAAACATTGTTTCAGATTAGTAGCTTCTAAAGACTGTACAAACTAGTAGCTTCAAAACATTGTATCAAAGTAGCTTCCAATAAACTAAGAATGTGCATGTAAATAGAAAGTACATTCGCCCAAAGATTGCTTGGAGCATGTAAGGCACAGTACAGTCTGTGATCTTTATTTGTAGAAATTTCCTATTAAGATAACTCAAGCCAAGAGATTTTAGTTCAGTCACACATTTGCTATTCCGGTGCAAGATCTCATTTCAGTCCCCTTCTCTTATGTTCTTTTCACTTCCTCCCTCACCATTCACACCATCTTTCTCAGTTCAGTCACACATTTGCTATTCCGGTGCAAGATCTCATTTCAGTCCATTTCTCTTATGTTCTTTTCACTTCCTCCCTCACCATTCACACCATCTTTCTCAGTTCAGTCACACATTTGCTATTCCGGTGCAAGATCTCATTTCAGTCCCCTTCTCTTATGTTCTTTTCACTTCCTCCCTCACCATTCACACCATCTTTCTCAGTATCTCCAAATGTGCGGGGGAAAAAAGTGATGACATGAAAGTAGAAGTAAGGTATCCAAAAGTAGCCACCATGCCTAAGGGTGCACTGGTTGGGGGGATGGGGGAAAGACAAGCGGCGGACCACAAGGCACCCCTTTATGCATCACCTAAGCTCCATTTACCACTCCCCACAGAATCGAACAGTCCTCATGAGGAAAACTTTGTTGCAAAAACAAATACGCAATTAAAAAAGAACGGAGAGCTCAATTTTGAGGAACATGACCACTCGCTCTAAAAACTATTTGTCTCAATTTTGGCAAATGAAATTTTCCACAGATCATGCTTGTAAAAGGAACCGAACACAAGGAATCATGGAACACAATACCAGAGAATAGAAAATATCCTCTTTCAGACACAATGAGTTGACTTTGAATAAGTAAGCAACTAGTTGTAGTATTAGACAATAATCAATGCACATTTTCACAAGAACATAAATATAATGCAAAATTTAGGTTTGGAAAGTGATTGGCGGACTTTCTATAAGAATGTATATGTTGTTTCACTTTAAGAAAAGTATTTAGGTTCTTCAGACTCAATATGTGGAGTAAACTTTTTGGAGACACATGAGCAGTTCTTGTACTTTCCCCAAACACATCCTGTACAAACTTCAGACCCATGAGCATCATTTTCCCATGGCTCAGTGGCTTAAAACTAACACAGACAATTCACTAGTACTGTAATGATGCTTAAATTTCTAACTATCTTCCGAAGAAAGAAAGACTGTGGGTTGATCTAAACAATGTGTTTATTAGGCTAAAATCAAGCTTTCTTAAAGTCCATGATAATCATAGAACTTAAATCTCATTTAGGGGCTGAAATAATATGGAAATATTTATTGCACCAAAAATCATAATATTATGTGCACTTTATGGATGATTTTTCCGTGGCTCATTCTTATGAAGCATAAGAATGAAGTACCATCTCATTTTTGTACTTTTAAGTCGCATATTGAAAAGATTTTTACTCTTGAACTTGTTCATCTCAAAGCTGATGGTGATCGTGGGTAAGGTAACTCTCAAATCCTTCTTCAGGACAGTAACATCTCTTTGAAAAAAAAAATTGTACCGACACCCAAATAAATGAGATTATTGAATCAAAACAGTGACACGTCTTTGAAATGACTCAAATGTTTTTTAATCGGAGCTCATATGCCATTCAAACTCTTGAGTTAATGCTTGTTTTGCATCTGTCTCTATTATAAACCGACTCTCACTCCTACTAAAAGGCAAATCTCTGTTTGAAATTCTATTTAAAACCCTCATGATTCTTCTTTATTTCGCACTTATGATCTACATATTATCCAAACATGTTTTCCTGGAGTCCCCATAAGCTTGCTCCACGTTCTAAACTACGTAATCTTATTGTCCTACTGTTCCTAACGAATACAGATGAGCAGATGAGCCCGCCAGCCCATAGGCACGTACCCGCAGAATGTGTAACAGTGTTGGGCCCTACAAGAGAACCTCTCCCCCCCCTAAAATGACTTTCATTTAGGCTTTTCCAGTACTTGTATCTTTTTACTTGAGTAGGCATGTCGTGTGAGTGTCCATATGAGATTGTCTTGCACTGATTCGTGACTCTTTTGCTCAATACACAAGGATGCACCACATGAACATGTATAAATTTTAACGTGCATTCAACTGATTCTGTAATTCAAATGTTCCCCACATTCCACTGTAAAGGTTTTGTTTGAAAAATCATAACTTAAAAAGTTTATCCTTATTGCATTAATAAATACACCTCGCAGGTGCACCTAGAATAATTTTAAAGACTATTCCATACAAAGTCCCATGATACATACTCAATTTCAAATGAGACTACAAAATTGGTTTGTGAAGCAATTTGATGTGGCAATCTTCGAAAACAAACTCAAGTGGTACGCAACAGAGCCCACACAAGGCCAGACCAAAGATCAAAACCTGGACATACCCAAAAGTTGTCAATTTTGTGTTTGTGAGACTGCAATATTATACATAAACATGTATATATCCACTTCCGCACACAAAATCTGATTTCCTGGTTATTCTTATTGAAATTAAATGTGGTCAATTATTGTATGGAAGCAATTTGATCACAGGTTACATCAATAAAAACACAACCAAAGATGAAAACCTGGGCATACCCAAAAGTTGCCAGCCCATTACAACTGTACAAGCGATATTACTTGGATATCCGACAAGAGTACACAAAATTACACCTTGGGACACCACCAAAACAAAACTTACAAACCAACAGCAGCACCTAATTCAACGACCCTCACATAACGATTAAATCATTGACACACCCAATATGTCAAAGCAACTATATAGTGAAATTGCAGCAAATGTAGTTCTAATTAAATAAATGACTGAGAACGATCAAAGCAAAACATTAATCGGACATATAAGAGACATCAGATCAACTCTTTATTACTCGGGCATTGTGCACATTTTGTTTGGTGAGTATGTAAGAGAGAGAAAGAAATGACCTAGCATACCTTGGATGAGGAATTGCTGAGTGACAGATAGCTTCTCAACGTCCAGCAATGGCTGCTTTAGTGGTATCTTGTTAATTTCAAGCCTTGTAAGTAACAAATAAAGGACTCTTAGAAAATTGAAAATGGAATGAAACTATTCGTCCAACTTAACAATCAACAACAATCGCAGGCTTCTCCAAAAACCGGAAACTGCTTTACTATAAGTCAAAATATAAGCAAAAATAACAGTATGATAGCTTCTCATATCAAACTGTTACTTTCAAAAATTAAAAAACACTGTAAACCAACATATTTCCCTCTTGTACTTGGTGTCCAAGAGTTCTTTAGTGCACTTGTAGAGATTGATATTGGTCCCAACACTTTCCGGTAAAGACAACCACCATATTACATATCCCTCATGTTGTGATTAAGCACATGAAATGTAATACTACTCCTAACCATGACAAAAAAATCCAACATATTCACTAAATGAATTATATATTTCACTAAAAGAAAGTATGAAAACACAAACCACAAAAACACTACATTATCGGGTTCAGGATCCATCCTTTAAAGATAGCTATTTTTGGACCCAAGTTGTATTCAGAGTTCTTAGTTCTTTATGCTGCTTATAATATTTTGTAATAAATGTAAAGATCATCATTTTTATCAAAACCACGTACAATGATATTTGCTGCAAGTACACCAGTCAAAGCATAGTACAATAAGGTTTTGCTGGAAGTACAAGAAGTCCATACACAGTACAGTAAGCAAATCCCCAAGAAACCAACAGATTGAAGCATGGTACAAATTTCTTCCACTTGCAGGAAAAGCTAATTATGTAAGAGGTGGAACATAACAGAATTGAATACAAAATATTGGAACATCGGAGAGGAACATTCTGATCAATTAGTGAACTCAAAGCATCATTGAGAGCAGCATTGAAGATCTCCATATTCCAGCAATGCTACCAAAGCTTAAAAATATTATGGTCTTCATTTATGCCATAATCAATCATGTTTTTGGTTCTTTTGAATTAATCTAATGTCAATGGCAAATGGGAACAACAGAGATGAACATTCTGATCAACCGGAGATCTTAAAGCATCATTGAGTGCAGCGTTGAAGATCTCCATATTCTAGCAAAGCTACCAAAGCGTCTTCATTTATGCCATACCCAATCACATTTTTGGTTCTTTTGAATTAATCTAATGTCGATGGCAAATGTAAATTCTCAAGAGAAATTGTTTGTAAATTCACATTTCAAGAGGATCATAAACTAGTAAGTATTTCTCATATCTTTCTACTGTTATCCGTTTCTCTACAAAGACTACAATCCAGTTGCTCTAGCTTTTAAAACATGCAAAGGAATTTATATTAACCCCTAATATTTAGCACAATATATTTCTGTAGAAGTATGAAAAGATATACTCGTGAAATCATGTATACTTCCTTTGGCAGCACGGGCAATTCTAAACTCTCATCGAATGCACAGTAATTTTAATTTTCATCAACCCACCAATTGTACCACTAAGAGGACAGAAAAGCTACAGTAGTCAAAGCATAGTACATCAACCCACCAATTGTAAGAAATATGTATTTCGTGAAATTAATGAAAACAACCTGAGCCTGACAAAGAAGTTTAAAAGCAACCGAAGAATCTTCCTTTCATTTTTGGACATTTCAGAACAAGAGTGCATATCTGAAGACAGTATTAAGCTAACAAAGTACAATGATATTCTAAATTTACCATTCATTTCCAGACAAGAGGTAAGGTTGCTAGCTATGGTTATAAAGAACATGTGAATAGATAGTTAATTAATTTATTTCTGCAATATTAAGGACAAAACAACAATAAGCCTAGGTTTTAAAAGGGTATAAGAGGATTTACATGTTATTCCCATTCACCTAACCCACAGAGTGATAATCCGGCCTTGTGAAATTGGGGGCCTAAGGCCGATCATCTCGAACGGGGCCTTCCTATGTAGCAAAAAAAAAATCCATTTTTTGAATAACTAAAAAGCAATCAAACAAACATAAAATATAATTAAAAAACACTTCATTGCAAAAGTTATGGGCTTAACACAAAAATGCTCAAAAAACTTCTCAATATCTCTATTTTAGAATTATAGTATGTGTTCAAATAATAAATGTTTAATTAGAATACCACAAATTACCAACAACTCACTCATTCACAAACTTAAAAGTTAATAATTTGGGCAATTAATAAACTTGGGCAAATGGAAGAAATTGTAATTTGTACTCACAGAAACACAGTCACACAGACACAGTTTACAAATTCCAAGCAAATAAGCAAAGCAATTTCAAATTATTCTTTCATATAAATTTTCAGTTTGACACTTTCCTGTAATCCAGTTTCCAAATAATTCCGAGCATTGAAAATTGAAATTGAAGCATTATTGATTCATTCGGTTACAGTAACTCCAAGTCTCCAAGCAGGCGGCAAGCATGAAGTGACGAAGAACAGAAGAATTGAAGATTGAAGCATCAATCAAGGATTCAACTTCAAGCATGAAGCATGAAGAATTCATAATTAATTCATTCAGTTTCAAAGAAGTTGTGAAAGTGAAAAAACAAATAGATGAAAAGTAGAAAACTTACCGTGAGTGAGTTTCCAATTCGGCAATTCCGTCTTGTCCGAGACTGTGAGTGACTGCGTGATTGCGTTCTTTGGGAGCCTGGAGCCGGTGCCAGACTGGCGGAGTGCCGGAGGCTGGACTGGTCCGGATGGTCAGGACTCAGGCGAATAGGTGATGCGTCCGCGTTCGTTCGTCAAGGAGAGAAGGAGCTGCTGTCGTTTTTGCTGTATAGAATTAATGAGGAAATGATAGACAAAATTTTAAGAGATTTTGGGGCCTGAAAAAAGGGATTTTTTGGGGGGGCTAGGCCATGGCCTCAATGGGCTTGTGGGAGGACCAGCCTACAAACCCAGCCCGTACAGCCCGTCGGTCCACAAATGTTCGGCCTATAGGGCTCGTGTTTATGGGCTGATACATAATGTTGGGCTTTAAAAAGTTAGATACCTACGACAATGGGCTCATTTCAATTTTTAATGCCCGTCAAGTGCCCGGCCCGCCCATCAGATTGAGTTCATTACTTCATTATATTATTAAATGTATTATTTATTATAATTATATATAATGAGAAGTGAGAACGAAAGGGTAGTCTTAGAAAAATTATATTTAATTATTTATAGTTTTAAAAGAAAACTAAAACTAAAAGTCTAAACACTAAACTAAACTAAACACTAAACATTAAACAAAGTAAAACCCTAAAAGCCTTTCTCATATCATATTATCCTCATCTGTCAAGACTCAACAATATTGTCATCGCATTCCTTCAAGCTTCAGTCGCCGACGTCGTCTTCATTCTTCAAGTCTTCAACTCTTCAATCGCCATCTTCAAGTCTTCTCCGTCTTCAAGTCTTTGCCGTTTGACCCTGCCTCATCTTCAACTTCAAGTTTTAGTTTTCATCTTCAAACTACAGTCACATTTACCGCTACCTCATCTTCAACTTCAAGTCTTCAAGGCTTTAGTACGATCTTCGAGGTGAGGTTCTTTCCTTTTTCGTTCAAGCAAACTGAAAATTAATTATGCATTTTGCTATTTGCTGTTGAATTTCTTTCCTTTTTCGGGCAAGCAAACTGAAAATTAGTGATGAAAAATTGAAAATTTATTTTGAATTTGTTTCCTTTTTCGGGAAAGCAACTAAAAATTATAGTCTGTAATTTTACAATGAGTATGAGGTCTTACTAAAAATATTTAAAAACACGAAAATCAATTGGAGAGCCCATCAAACTCGTGATCGTCCAATGCCCATCTAAAGCCCGTTCACTAATGTCCGTGGGCTTGTTACAGTACTAGGCTTTTTTAAATGATGTTCGCTACCATATGGGCCTATACTCGGCATTGCCAATGCCCACGTAGGCTTAGGGCCCGTGCTCACCCCTACATGGTAGTGTTTGGTTATGTTTGGTTAAACACTACTGATAATCTTTTTCCATCCATCCCAAATATGGTATTGGATGTTATAGGAATAGGACTAAGATCTTAGTCCACTCTGATCCAATCCACTAAACAAACATGTCCAAATACATCTAATTTATCCAGCAAAGTGCAATCTACAGCCTTTTTAGCCCCATAAAACAATAGGACAAACCATGATAACATCAACGGTCTGCAACGACTTTGGTGAGGTCAAAGTGGAAATCCATGGCAGGGAGATGTGGAGATCAAAGAAAAATTAATAGCGTATACATGAAAACTCAAATGTAAACCTTGCATGACGAGGTGCCTGGGTACGATAACACCCTATCAGTTTGTCGTGATGTTGTTGAAAATTGAAATGTAAGGCATTGATTGATGAACAAGGCAGAGTTTCCTGAAAACGCAATCTACGGTTGAGCAAATCAGGTGGTGAGTGAGGATCTTTTTTAAGGAAGGTCAACAACTTATCAAAACCACTCATTCGATATGGGTACATCTTCTCCCAAAAACCTGCCATAAAAGTGCAATGACCCATATAAGAGCAATTTTTTGGTCAAAAGATATGGGGTAAAACTGCAGCATACAGGAATCCCTTGATTTCAAAAAAAGCCTCCGCTACAACTCATAATTGGCCTTTATGTATAAAACTTGATATCAAGGTGCAAGAACAAAATATTCTCCACCCATCCCATCCCCCAAACCCTCATACCTAGATATCCTGGCATTCACACTGGATGGTGGCATTGTGGATTACATAATGAAATTAAGGGATATTGCAAATGTTGAGGTCCTATTTCAATTAATATGTATAGGCACAGCGAGGCTGTCACAATGTATTATGGTGCAATACAGAATTTTGTATGATGGTGGGCAGTTGCCAAGTTTGTGATGTCAGTACAGGAATAGTGCTACAATTGGTGGACAAAAAAAAGATATAAGAGATATTTCTTCAACCAAAAGCTTGAAAACCCAGGATTCTACTATCATGGTACCACTTTTTGTTGGATTAGTAACAGAAATTTCAATCTAAGAAGCACCACAATGGAGAAGAAAGGGACACGTCTTTGCATCACCGTCGAAAGGGATACCTCATTTGCACTCTATGAACACTTACTGTTGACCCTCACAGGTTCTAGATTTGGTTGAGTCATCTTCTGATTCTATTGCACAGTGGCTAAAAGGTCTGCGTTACTGGTTAGTGTGGCAACTGTTTTAGGTACTTTAACACGGTGTTACCCTGGCATGATAAGCAATCCATTTTCCAACCACTATACAATAATCGATCGGTTCCCGCTACTTACTCATCCCACAAATCGGGAATCCAAGAACTCAAGACGCAACCGAGATTGAAGATATTACCAGTCAACAAGTGATTATGACTGTCCCAATATCTCTCTCACTCTCGCTCTCGGTCTTAACCTCTCTCGAAATCACAACGCCGTCAAAGGTCCAAGTAAAATCGTTATCCAATTGTAGGTAACTTTTATTTTAGGTTTTTATATTGATTCATACATTGTTATATCTCGTGAAGTAACCTAGAATCAATTTTGAAATAATTTGGCAATATGTATGTAAATGATTTTTGTTCTTTTATTATAATAACATTTTTCATGGAAATTCAACTATGTTAAATACATATTTTAATATGTTTTCCTCGGACAAGAAAAGAGCACCAATTTAAGTACAATCAGTTTATCGTTGGTGAGTAATCAGGCTTAATAATAGTTTAAAGGTGATGTGTAAAGGGGACAATTATTATGGCACCGAAGGTGTATATGATAAATCTCAATGTAATCCCCCATTGACAATCAATTGTGAATACTATTGGCAATAGCTTTTGTGTGTGTGGATTGATTTCATTGTTGAATCCCATAGGATGTTTTAAGTGTTCATAGAGTGCAAATGGGGTATCCCTTTCTGGGGTGATGCAAAGATGTGTGTCTTTCTTCTCCATTGTGGTGCTTCTTGGATTGGATTTTTGTTACTAATCAAACATAAAGTGGTACCATGATAGCGGAATCCTGGGTTTTCAAGATTCTGGTAGAAGAAATATCTCTTCTATCTCTTTTTTGTCCACCAATTGTAGCACTATTCCCGTACTGGAATCACGAACTTGGCAACTACCCACCATCATATAAAATTTTGTATTGCACCATAATACATTTTGACAGCCTCGCTGTGCCTGTGCATATTAATTGATAATACGGCCTCAACATTTGCAATATCCCTCAATTTCATTTTGTAATCCGCAATGCCACCATCTAGTGTGAATGACATGATATCTAGGTATGGGGGTTTGGGGGATGGGGTGGGTGGGAATATTTTATTCTTGCACCTTGATATCAAGTTTTATACATAAAGGCCAATTTTGAGTTGTAGCATAGGCTTTTTCTGAAATCAAGGGATTCCCGTATGTTGTAGTTTTACCCCCATATCTTTTGACCAAAAAACTGCTCTTATATGGGTCATTGCACTTTTATGGCGGGGTTTTGGGAGAAGCTGTACCCATAGCGAATGAGTGGTTTTGCCAAGTTGTCGACCTTCCTTAAAAAGATACTCACTCACCACCTGATTTGCTAAACCGTAGATCGTGTTTTCAGGAAACTCTGTCATGTTCAGAATCACTGCCATACATTTCAATTTTCAACACATCGCAACAGATTGATAGGGTGTTATCGTACCCATTTTTATCAGCCACCTCGTCATGCAAGGTTTACATATGAGTTTTCATGTATATGCTATTAATTTTGCTCTGATCCCCACCATATCTTTCTGCCATGGATCTCCACTTTAACCTCATCAAAGTCGTTGTAGCCGTTGGCGTTATCATGGTTGTCATTGTTTTATGGGGCTAAAAAGGTTGTAGATTGCACTTTGCAAAATAAATTAGTTGTATTTGGGCATGTTTGTTTAGTGGATCTGATCAAAGTGGACTAAGATCTTAGTCTTATTCCTATAGCATCCAATACAATGTTTGGGATGGATGGAAAAAGATTATTAGTAGTGTTTAAGCAAACACCACCATGTATATGCTTGTAACTTGTAAGGACTAACCAACTCTTATCACTGTGGTTTACGAGAATGGGAATAACATGTAAATCCTCTTATACCCTTTTAAAACCTAGGCTTATTGTTGTTTTGTCCTTAATATTGAAGAAATAAATTAATAACTATCTATTCCCATGTTCTTTATAACCTCAGCCAGCAACCTTACCTCTTGTCTGGAAATGAATGGTAAATTCAGAATATCATTGTACTATGTTAGCTTAATATTGTCTTCAGATATGCACTCTTGTTCTGAAATGTCCAAAAATGAAAGGAAGATTCTTCCGTTGCTCTTAAACTTCTTTGTCAGGCTCAGGTTGTTTTCATTAATTTCACGAAATACATATTTCTTACAATTGGTGGGTTGATGTATTATGATTGCTATAGCTTTTCTGTCCTCTTAATGGTATAATTGGTGGGTTGATAAAAATTAAAATTATTGTGCATTCGATGAGAGTTTAGAATTGCCCGTGCTGCCAAAGGAAGTATACATGATTTCACGAGTATATTTTTTCATACTGCTACATAAATATATTATGCTAAATATTAGGGGTTAATATAAATTCCTTTGCATGTTTTAAAAGCTAGAGCAACTAGATTATAGTCTTTGTAGAGAAACGGATAACAGTAAAAAGATATGAGAAATACTTACTAGTTTATGATCCTCTTGAAATGTGAATTTACAAACAATTTCTCTTGAGAATTTACATTTTCCATCGACTTTAGATTAATTCCAAAGAACCAAAAATGTGATTAGGTATGGCATAAATGAAGACGCTTGGTAGCTTTGCTGGAATATGGAGATCTTCAACATTGCACTCAATGATGCTTTAAGATATCTGGTTGATCAGAATGTTCCTCTCTGCTACTCCCATTTGCCATTGACATTAGATTAATTCAAAAGAACCAAAAACATGATTGATTATGGCATAAATGAAGACCATAATATTTTTAAGCTTTGGTAGCATTGCTGGAATATGGAGATCTTCAATGTTGCTCTCAATGATGCTTTAAGTTCACTAATTGATCAGAATGTTCCTCTCCGATGTTCCAATATTTTGTATTCAATTCTGTTATGTTCCACCTCTTACATAATTAGCTTTTCATGCAAGTGGAAGAAATTTGTACCATGCTTCAATCTGTTGGTTTCTTGGGGATTTGCTTACCCATGCTGCATATGGACTTCTTGTACTTCCAACAAAACCTTATTGTACTATGCTTTGACTGGTGTACTAGCAGCAAATATCATTGTACATGGTTTTGATAAAAATGATGATCTTTATATTTATTACAAAATATTATAAGCAGCATAAAGAACTCTGAATACAACTTGGATCCAAAAATAGCTATCTTTACAGGATGGATCATGAACCCGACAATGTAGTGTTTTGTGGTTTGTGTTTTCATACTTTCTTTTAGTGAAATATATAACTCATTTAGTGAATATGTTGGATTTTTTTGTCATGGTTAGGAGTAGTATTACATTTCATGTGCTTAATCACAACATGAGGGATATGTAATATGGTGGTTGTCTTTACCGGAAAGTGTTGGGACCAATATCAATCTCTACAAGTGCACTAAAGAACTCTTGGACACCAAGTACAAGAGGGAAATATGTTGGTTTGCGTTGTTTTTTAATTTTGAAAGTAATGCTTTGATATGAGAAGCTATCATATCGTTATTTTTGCTTATATTTTGACTTATAGTAAAGGCTTCCGGTTTTAGGAGAAGCTTGTGATTGTTGTTGATTGTTAAGTTGGACGAATAGTTTCATTCCATTTTCCAATTTGCTAAGAGTCTTTTATTTGTTACTTACAAGGCTTGAAATTAACAAGATACCACTAAAGCCGCCATTGCTGGACGTTGAGAAGCTATCTGTCAACAATTCCTCATCCAAGGTATGCTAGGTCATCTCTTTCTCTCTCTTACATACTCACCATACAAAATGTGCATAATGTTCGAGTAATAAAGAGTTAATCCGATGTCTCTTATATGTCCGATTAATGTTTTGCTTTGATCGTTCTCGGTCATTTATTTAATCAGAACTACATTTGTTGCAATTTCATTATATAGTTGCTTTGACATATTGGGTGTGTCAATGATTTAGTCGTTATGTGAGGGTCGTTGAATTAGGTGCTGCTGTTGGTTTGTAAGTTTTGTTTTGGTGGTTTCCCAAGGTATAATTTTGGTGTACTCTTGTCCTGATATCCAAGTAATATCGCTTGTACAGCTTGTAATGGGTCGGTAACTTTGGGTATGTCCGTTTTCATCTTTGGTCAGTGTTTTTATTGATGTAACCAAAGGATCAAATTGCTTCCATACAATAACCGACCGACCACATTTAATTTCAATAAGAATAACCAAGAAATCATATTTTGTGTGCGAAAGTGGATATATACATGTTTATGTATAATATTGCAGTCTCACAAACACAAAATTAACAACTTTTGGGTATTTACAGGCTTTGATCTTTGGTCTGGCCTTGTGTGGCTCGTACCACTTGAGTTCGTTTTCAAGATTGCCACATCAAATTGCTTCAAAACCAATTATGTAGTCTTTTTTGAAATTGAGTATTTATCATGGGACTTTGTATGAAATAGTCTTTAAAATTATTCTAGTTGCACCTGCTAGGTGTGCTTATTAATGCAATAAGGATAAACTTTTTAAGTTATGATTTTTCAAACAAAACCTTTACAGTGGAATGTGGGGAACATTTGAATTACGAATCGATTGAATGCACGTTAAAATTTATACATGTTCATGTGGTGCATCCTTGTGTATTGAGCAAAAGAGTCACGAATCAGTGCAAGACAATCTCATATGGACACTCACACAACATGCCTACTCAAGTAAAAAGATATAAGTACTGTAAAAGCCTAAATGAAGGTCATTTTAGGGGAGGGAGGGAGAGAGAGAGGTTCATTTCTAGGGCCCAACACTGTTACACAGTCTGTAGGTACGTGCCTATGGGCTGGCGAGCTCATTTGCTCATCTGTATTCGTTAGAAACAGTAGGACAATAATATTACGTTGTTTAGAATGTGGAGCAAGCTTATGGGGACTCCAGGTAAACATGTTTGGATAATATGTAGATCATAAGTGTGAAATAAAGAATAATCATGAGGTTTTTTTAATAGAATTTCAAACAGAGATTTGCCTTTTAGTAGGAGTGAGAGTTGGTTTATAATAGAGACTATAAGGGCAAAATAGGCATGTTCTATTTTTGGTCTTGTTTTAACATTTCTTGGTCCTAAAGTTTTTGTAAGACATTACCATATTTTATCCCTTCCTAAATACTCTCTAAGAGTCCACATATATTTGGTATCAAAATCTATGTAATAAATGTGGTTATATGAATTATGGAAACTAACCTCTTTATTTCCTAATCCTTTAGATACTTGGATTTCTTGCTTCCTAATTAGATTGTAGGTCTCCCAAAGAAAACTCTTTTCAAACTCCTGAAAAAACTTTTACCAATCCTTTTGCTACAAAATCTACTTACAATGGAAAAAATATTTATTCTATTTAGTGTGGGGAATGTCAAAGATTTGATCATTATGCTAATCAATGTGCTAATACCTTGAGAAAGAAGGGTCTAAATTTTTCTGCAACTCTGAGTGACAGTGATGATGAAGATCCGTGTAGTCTCATCACTCTCACCGGCCGTATACAATGTTGATCGACCTTGTGTTTTTTTCGAGTGATATATCTCGAATGTAGTGCTTCACAAACTACATCGAAGCTACAGAAGCTGGGATGACTTTTGTTGCTTTTACTCTTCTATCACTGAAGATGGTGCTGAATCTAAAACATAACTACTGGAAGCCTATAAAGAGTTGTACAAAGATTGGGAAAAGAGGGCTCTTCAAGTTACGATGCTTGGAAAGACAAATGACTCACTCAAGAAAGTGAATGAAGATCAGAAAGAGTGCATCACTAGACTGGAGTGTTTGCTTACCAAGAAGAATGCATAGTTTGAAAATCTGAAAGAAGAACTTGACAAAGCTAATGAGACCTTGGCAAAATGGAATTCAAGTCAACACAAACTGAATAATATGTTGAAGTCTGGGAATAATGGTATGTCTAGACTTGGATTCATGCCAGACATTTGTTAAAGAGGGTGAAGGTACAGCTTTTGAACTAAAACAGTTTGCACAAAATTTTCAAAAACCAAATTTCTTTGAAAAACCAAAAACTATAAAAAGAAACTTTGTGTGTCATTACTGCCACAAACCTGATCATATCCAACTCTTTTGTTATCTGAAAAAGGCAAACCTTGTTGAGGAGGTTAGACAAGCATACATGGTCTGTAACCAGATGCAGCACTAGATGCAGCTGCATCCGAAGCAACATCAGCCAAAAAAAATTAGAAAAGTGTGGGTACCCAAAGGGAGTTACAGGAATGCCAACTCTAAGTACTATGAACCATTTGATATATGTCCTGGTGCAAAGTGGTCTGATTCAGAACAATGCAGTGTTACCTTCACATCTTTAAAATCACACATAGCTGGATCTTGGTACTTTAATAGTGGGTGTTCAAGACATATGACAGGTTCCATTGAGAACTTGGAAGACTATGTGAACATCAACGGAGGATCTGTAACATATGGAGGGGGTGCTAAGGGTAAGATAGTTGGTAAAGGTACTTTAAATGTAGATGGCCTTCCTAAGCTCACAAATGTCTATCATGTTAAAGGTATTAAGACTAATCTCATAAGCATCAGCGAACTGTGTGATGATGGCCTTCAGGTAAGATTTGATAAGAATTCATGTGAGGTGTTTGATCAAACTAACAAGTGCTTATTGACAGGTACAAGATCATCAGATAATTTATATATGTACAATAATGTACAAACCTGTCATAGGCATGGATGTCACAGATTTATGGCATCAAATATTAGGGCATATGAGTTTTCGTAAACTTCATGAGCTTTTGAAACATGATGCTGTGAAAGGTTTACCTAGTTTGAATAAGAATTCCACAAAAGTGTATGGGCCATGTCAAAAAGGTAAGCAAACTAAGGCCTCTCACCTTCCCACATCCCATTGTTCCACATCTAGATGACTTGAGATGATCCACACTGATCTCATGACACCCATTGAAGTAGAGAGTCTAGGTAAGAAAAAGTATACCTTTGTATGTGTTGATGACTTCTCTAGATACACATGGGTTGTTTTCTTAAAAGAAAAATCAGACACTTTTGAGGCTTTCAAAATATGGTATACCCGTGTGATGAACTTGTATGATCTAAAGCTTACTAGAATTAGATCAGATCATGGCACGAAATACGAAAATTCCTCCTCTTCTACCTACTGTGATTCTAATGGCATAACCCATGAATTCTCAGCTCCTAAAACTCCATAACAAAATGGAGTAGCAGAAAAAAAGAATAGGACATTACAAGAAATGGCTAGGGTTATGTTGAGCTCCAAGAATTTGTCAAAAAGATTTTGAGCTGAAGCCCTAAACACAGCTTGTCATATTGGAAATAGGGTTTACTTATGACCAGGTAGCACCATGACACCCAATGAAATTTTACTAAGAAAGAAACCCACTTTAAAATATTTTTCATGTTTTTGGGTGTGTGTGCTATCTGCTTAATGATAGGGACCATCTTTCAAAATTTGACTCAAAAAGTGATGAGTGTGTGTTCATGTGATACTCCACTAATAGTCGTGCTTATATGGTATTTAATCTTCGAACAAAAACTATTATGGAGTCTATGAATATCGTTTTTGATGATCTAACTAATCTTGGCCACAAAACAGTTGAGGATGATATTTCAGGTTTATTAGACTTTGGAGATCAGAGACAAATGCAGAAGCTTCATATCTTGCAACTACAAACAATGTTCCAACTCCAGAAAATACAGATTCTGTGAATTCTGAAAAATTCAATGGGTATACACAATTTTATGGATGAATCAAATGATCAAGGATTATGACCTACACAGTAATGTATTAACCATGTACTGTGACAACACCAGTGCAATAAGTATAACAAAAAATCATGTTCAATACTCTAGAACAAAACACATTTATATAAGACACTACTTTATTAGAGACTTAGTTGAACAAGGTGTTATTTGCATAGAATATGTTGGGATTGAAATCAATTGACTGATATTTTCACCAAGAGTCTAGATTTTGAGAGATTTATTAATCTTAGAAAATCTCTTGATATGTGTGCCATGTGACCCTTCACTTGCTTTTTTTTTTAAAGGCATCCTTGCATTTTGTATTTAGGGGGCACACTAGATCAACCTCACATGTTTGTGCCTTTTATTGTTGCCTGGGAATTGCATTCTAAATCAATTGTGACTTTTTTGTTATGATTCTCTCTCTTTCCCAGTTGTTTATTTTGCAAGTTTGAAGTCCATAAAGGAAAGAGCTACCTTTAAAAACAAGGGTTGTAGAACTTTATCTTGGTATTATGGAACTTAGGTTCTCATTGGTTGATCTTGAGAAAAATGGATACCCTTAGAAAAAGTGTGAAAGCTACCTAACAGAAAAGAGCTACCTATGAACAAGGTTTATGGTCATTTTCTTTTGAGACTGTGAATCTTTGGATTTCATGGGTTGATCATAAGCAAAATAGCTTCCCTTGGTAAATAGTGTGAAGGGTTCCAAGTGGCATGTTGTGTATATGCTTGAAATAAAGTAGAGCTATACTCATAGGGAAATAAAGTACCTATGGAATTTGTGAGAGATGGGTATGGTTGAGACAAACAACAGATGAAAAAGTAAACATAAAATCACAATTTTGGCGAATGTATCCCCTAATGCAGCTTCATCCAGAACTACATCAAATTGATCTAGACATTGATCACAAACTGGCTAGGAAAAGGGGCCAAGGTTAGCACATCCAAGCTAACCTCTTTCTATGATGTGATGCACAAGATTTGCTGTGCCAACTGGGATCCCACCTCTAATTTAAATGCAGTAACAGAGGAACATGCCACAATTATGTATCAGATAGGGAATGGGTTGCCCTTCAATTTTGGGGATTTTGTGTTTAGGAAAATGGTTTCTCTTGCAGAAACAGATGGTGATAAGAGAGCCCTCCCCTTTCCTTCCCTGTTTTTTAGCATGATAGTGGCACAAGGCGTAATCCCTAAGGAAACTGAAAGGTTGACTCCTATTTTAGATCCTCTTCATATCTCCTCAAAACTATTGAAAGGTGATAAAATCATAAACCTACCCCTTGTCTATCCCTACACATCCACCTCAGTGTATGCACTTGTTCCTCCTCCTGTTTCACAACCTGCTGTTCCTACCCTTGTTGAAGAATTAAACAATACAGCTAGTAATGAAGCTGCATTTGCAACTACATCAGTCATCACTCCTTTGACTGCTGGCCTTACAGCTCCTATGGCCCTGTCCTTTATCTCAGATTAACTTGTGTACATTAAGACTCATATTGCCTATCTTCAAACTTTGAAGTCACAGTACTCTGCATGGCTTGATCTGTATACAATTCCCTCTTCTGGCCAAATAGGGGGAGATAGGACAAGTGTTGGGGTTGAAGTTGCTTCTGCTGCTGGTGCTGCTCAAGGAGCTGAAACTGCTGTTGTTGCTACTGTAAGGTCTGAAGATAAGGATGCTGACTAAAAAGGTTAAAACAAAATCTGCTTGTTTCTGTTTGTTTTATTATATATGTAATTGTTTTTGATATTCACTTCTGGTTTGTAATTTTTCTCTGCCTAGATACTGTGTGATTGCATGGGATATTTAGATATTTGGTAGCTTGTTGTATAGTGCTTTACATATTGATGAACTGATTGCATAATTTAGGGGGAGACATACTAACTATGCATGATTGGAAAAACTGATTTGTGTTGAAAAAAAAACACTTGTCATTTTCTTTGATCAGAAAGGTTTAACAAAGGGGGAGATTGTAAGGGCAAAATAGGCATATCCTATTTTTGGTCTTGTTTTAACCTTTCTTGGTCCTAAAGTTTTGGTAAGACATTGCCATATTTTATCCCTTCCTAAATACTCTCTAAGAGTCCACATATATTTGGTATCAAAATCTATGTAATAAATGTGGCTTAATGGATTATGGAAACTAACCTCTTTATTTCCTAATCATTTAGATACTTGGATTTCTTGTTTCCTAATTAGATCGTAGGTCTCCACCATCATATAAATATGGAACATGGCGTACAAGAAGAAGTACACAGAGCAGAGAGAGCAAAACAGTATAAGCTTAGAGCATAGAGAATATAGTTTAAGATAAAATTCAGAAAGTTGTGTTGTTGCTGGAATTTGGATGAAGCTTTGAGTGTAGCTTCATCGGGAACTACATCTGAACTGTTGTTGTTGTTTGCTTTCCTAGTTTTTTAGGAAGCTTATTTTTTTAATCTCACATTTTCTCTACCTTTGTTTTTTGTGGGTTTTGCTCTCCAAGACGTGTTGTCTTGTGAGAGTTTTGGTTTTGGTGATTTCACATTTTGTCTTGGTAAAACACTCCATCTTTTAGTGAAATCTTTTTTGCCATAAGGCTAGATCTACAAGCATAAGTTTGTAGATTGTTTGGTAAACATCTATGTTTATTATTGCTTTAATTAAAAGTCTTCCGCTATTTTTGAATTTCTGGTCAATGCACTTCCGGGTGTAGCTACAATACAATCTACACACAAACTGCATTGACAAATTTCGTGAATCCTAACTACTATTGATCTTTTAGAGACATATGCAAAACAAGCGTTAACTCAGAGTTTGAATGGCATATGAGCTCCGATTAAAAACATTTGATTCATTTTAGAGACGTGTCACTGTTTCGATTCAATAATCTCATTTATTTGGGTGTCGGTACAATTTTTTTTAAAAGAGATGTTACTATCCTTGAGAAGGATTTGAGAGTTACCTTACCCACGATCACCATCAACCTTGAGATGAACAAGTTCAAGAGTAAAAATCTTTTCAATATGCGACTTAAAAGTACAAAACTTAGATGGTACTTAATTCTTATGCTTCCTAAGAATGAGCCACCTGAAAAATCATCCATAAAGTGCACATAATATTATGATTTTTGGTGCAATAAATATTTCCATATTATTTCAGCCCCTAAATGAGATTTAAGTTTTATGATTATCATGGACTTTAAGAAATCTAGATTTTAGCCTAATAAACACATTGTTTAGATCAACCCACGGTCTTTCTTTCTTCGGAAGATAGTTAGAAATTTAAGCATCATTATAGTACTAGTGAATTGTTTGTGTTAGTTTTAAGCCACTGAGCCATGGGAAAATGATGCTCATGGGTCTGAAGTTTGTACAGATGTGTTTGGGGAAAGTACAAGAACTGCTCATGTATCTCCAAAAAGTTTACTGTACATATTGAGTCTGAAGAACCTAAATATTTTTCTTAAAGTGAAATAACAAATACATTCTTATAGAAAGTCCGTCAATCACTTTCCAAACCTAAATTTTGCATTATATTTATGTTGTTGTGAAAATGTGCATTGATTATTGTCTAATACTACAACTAGTTGCTTACTTATTCAAAGTCAACTCATTGTGTCTGAAAGAGGATATTTTCTATTCTCTAATATTGTGTTCCGTGATTCTCCTGTACTAATTTGAAACAATGTGTAAACTAAGATGTGTGTTTAGAGATAATGCATGTATGCCATAGTAAAAGAACGTGTCTCACGTGTACTGGAATATGGCTGAGCGATGTCCCTTTTTTTACCTTTCTGAAACGAAATCAGGTTTCATGTTCAAGCAAACCTACTTAAAGTTATTCCGATTACTGGGTGGATTTCAGCTCTAATTTACGAGTCTGCGGGGACTACAACGTCGTATTCAACAACACATGCTAGTGGAGAATATTTTAATAAACCCCTTAAGCTATCTCACAATTTTTCAGTACACGAGTTACACACTAGTAGGTTAAGAAAGGAAATTGAGAAAAGAAGGTGAGGGAGATCTCAAATTTCTATCAACAATGGCGAATTATCACTTTGTATACAAAGACTTGGAAGGAGTGTCAACGCAGTGGGACGACATACAGAGGAAACTCATAAACTTGCCACCAAAACCCCCAGTGTTCAAGTCCCCCTGTTTTCACTCCCGCCCATGATGAAGATTCCCTCCCCAAAGACAAGTCTTTGATCGATCGCAAAACCGAAGATGAACTCGAAGATCTCGAAGATGATCTCGACGAAGATCGATTCCTCCAAGAATACAAGTACCCTTCTTTTCAATTTCTCCCCAACCCAATAAAATTTTCTTCACTCCCAACATTAAATGTACTCATGTAATGGCCAGGAATTTCGATCACCAGAAAACTATGCATAGTGGTGTCTCGAATGAAATTTTAATGGATGAATGAACTACTTGTATTTAAAATATGTGATTGATTTTGAGCTAATTCATTGTTTTTCTCATTCTTTGTAAAAAAACGTGACTGATTTTTGTTATGTTGGGTGTTGTTGGTGAATGTGAAAAAGAAATAAGAGGTTAGCAGAGATGATAGTAGCTGTCAAAATTGCAAAGTTTGGGTCAGTTATTCATATTTCTGGATCAGATTTTGTTCGGGAGGTTTCGCAAGCTTCATCAGATGTTTGGGTCGTTGTGCTATTGTACAAGGACAGGTAATCAATAAATCATTATATTGAATCATGGTTGCAAAATTTTGATATTACTGACTTCCTTCATTGAAAGAAATGTGTTTAAGTTCTTTCCTTTTATTTTACTTAAGAATGTATTTTTTTCGTTTGTTTAGTATGGGTGTTTTATTGTTTAATTAGAACAAATATAGGCGTATACAAACATGTTTATTGATCAAGTACGTGCTTTCGTGTAGTTTCCCAAAAAGTAGACTACTCTTGGAATGTCTGGAAGAATTGGCAACAAAGTACCTAGCTACTAAATTTGTTAAAATCATATCTACTGAATGCATTCCTAACTATCCAGACCATAATTTTTCTATTTTGTTGGTGTACAATAATGGCGTAGTCAAGGCTAACTATGCGGGTTTTCATAATTTTGGTCGTAGATGCACTCCGGAAGGTATTTGTTTACTTCAACTATTTATTATATATTTCTTTCTTCCTCTATTCTATACCAAGTTCTTAGGTAGCATATTTTACTTTCATTCTTCTAATGACTTCTCAAGGGTTTGCCAACAAAATTTCACACCCTCCCCCCATGAAAATGAATTCAAACATGTCCCATGTAGTTTCCTTTAGATATCTAAGCAATTTCCCAACTTCTTGTTGTTTCCCTCTGACATATGGTTGGCAATGTTTGTTTCTTCTATTCTCTGATTCAGTGGTACTTCTATTGTTAAACAATTTCCTGCATTCTTTTTTATCGTTGGAGATCTTATTTTTTTGATAAGTAAGTATATATTAAAAACACTAGAAGCTTGGGCTTGTAAACTTAAGCAAGATTGACCTTGTAATACCATTATCGTTGAAAAAACTTAAAAAATAGTATTATTTTATTTGATAAAAACCTCCATTTTGGTCAACAAAGTCCTTTTTAAGTACCTTCTTGGTTTTTTTTTTTTTTTTTTTTTTAAATTCTGATTATGATTCAGTAGTGATTCCTTGATTTACATCAGCTTTTAGGTGTCATGTCCTTTGAAAGTGGAGTAAGGTCCCTCTAGATTTGATCTTCCCTTGTGAACAAGAATATTTGTGTATTTGTTTATGTGTATGCACGGATTATCTTTAGTGACATGATTACATGATCATCCTTTCCTTGCCACCCCAGGACCTATGTCCTTTTGCGAGTATATATTTTCTTTGGGTACATGGATGCTCTCGCTTATTCTTTCACTAGGTGTGCAATTTCCTTTGTACAGGTGTTGAATTAGTTCTTTGCCAGTCAGATCCTATACTTAATGATGGCCACAGTAGAGATGCATCAAGTTAAGCTGTCCTTGAAGGAGTTAGGAAGAGGTTTATAGAGAAGGTTGTGACAGAGCATGTAGTTGATGATGATGGTTCTTCATGTGATTAGCTATTTCGTAAAGTCTAGATGACGCTTCCTTTCTCCTTTTATCGTCTTTTGAGTTGTGACGACTTTCTCGAGTCTAACTTTTTTCAAGTTGTAACTTACCTGCAGTGTTAAGTCAGATCGATGTGTTCTTGTAGCAAGTTTTTAGTCGGCAAAAACCAAGATGTATTTCAAAACTTAATTATTGAAAATGCAAGGGATTTGAAGTATTGCACTTGAAATATTAAGTGGAAGGTTATCAATATTTCTTTCACTCTCCAATATTTCTTGCTGGTGTGTACCTGGTCATATTTTTCCATGTTTTGTATCTGAAACTGTGTTAGACACGGAGCATTTTGTGATCTACTCCCTTCGTTCCACCCAAAGACTAAGAGCACATGTTTGAAAAATATAATAAATAAGGGATATAAACTAATACTAAAGTTGGTTATAATTATGAAAACGCTTGTGCATAACTAATATGTTAATATCAAATGTGAAGGGTAAAGTTGAAATGTTAATAAACATAATTTTGTTGAAAGTGGATTCGTAAGATGAAACATGTCAAAATAGTACTGTTGACTTTTTACTCAGAACGGAGAATAAGATGTTCAATGGACCTTTTTACATTCAATCTGAAGTAGCATGTATTTAACTTCCTTTTTTTCATTACCAACAAAGGAAACCTTTGTATTGAATGAAACCACTGCGAGAAATACGCTCTACATGTTACATAGCATTGCTCAAGGCTTGATCAAGCCAACAAAATAGAAACGAAAACATATTCAGTACTCGTGATCTAAACAAAATTATATGCAACAGTCTTCCCCAAACGTCCAAAAAAACTCAGTATTTGTGAGTCGTGATCTAAACAAAATTATCTGCAACTGTGCTCTCCAAACATCCAAACTTTCTAACGACTTTCAATGTGATAAGAAGATAGTAATTGGTTCACACACAAAGAAGTTTTACAAATGAAGAAGAAATGATTTAAAAAGCTTTAAGATAAATATTCAAATTCCGGACACTAGGCAGGCAACACTAAGAGCACCATGGCAATACAATAGGGAAGCTTTGGCTAGACTAATGGTGTACTTTTATAACAGCCTTGGGCTATCTGAAAGCCAATGCTTTGAGCATTCTGTTTTCTTTTGTCTGCACCATCAGGTCCAACACCACCTTCTTGTTGTAGCTCAAGCTTCTTCTGAGCTCGAATAATTGATGCTCATATGTGAACACACCAATCACTTTAATCAACATTTCACAATCTATCAATAATATTCATCCTACAAATTTTATTTTATGTTTTCTTTTTAAGCCATTCCAAACACGTTCTAATCTTTCCAAACACCTTGTTGTTGTAGCCCCTTGTTGGTTCCAAACAAGTTCTAATATTTCCAAACACCTTGTTGCAACCCCTTGTTTGTACTGTGATTGGAACTAAGGGCCTCAAAGTTTTTGCGTGAGTGCCCTTGCCATCTCTCCTGACCTTTGGGGTAAAAAAAACATAATAATTTGTCAAGTGCACATTGTATTTTACAATGTACCCTTGTGGTTTCTCCATATCAATAACGTTCTCCTGTGGTTTCTCAAAATCAATGATGTACTCTTTGACAACTTTGCCAAACTTCTCTTCCAAATTAGCTAGATTCATATCCAAAAGAGGCTGTTAAGAAGTCCATTCAAAATTGACCATTTGTACCTTTGTTTAAAGGTGTTCCAGAAATGTCTATGATTGAGAGTGAAGCTCTGCCCCAGTGACAAACATATTCTCAAGGGTCGCACGCACTTCATATGTACAAGAGGTTGAGAATAAGTTGGATCGAGCGTGCATATCATGGTTGCAGGGAGAAGTCACAACTCCATAATATTTTTGTAGTATTTAATAAAGAGAGTTGACCTAAAGATAACAATGACCAGCTCCTTCTCACTTGAGCACAAAAGCAGGTAACTCGAATAAGACCATTTCCAACTAGCAAAGATGAGATTGCCTATAAGAATATGACTATAAAGTTATAGCACCCTAATTATGTAATTCTGTGAAAGAACATGTAAAA
Source organism: Codonopsis lanceolata (assembly GCA_013146195.2). Lineage (NCBI taxonomy): Eukaryota > Viridiplantae > Streptophyta > Magnoliopsida > Asterales > Campanulaceae > Codonopsis > Codonopsis lanceolata. The sequence continues at coordinate 149,401,036 of CM028380.1, forward strand.
CCAATTAGGCACCTACACGACGACACTTCCAACTCCTTCTGAACATGTTTTGTATATTACTCCTACTCCTACCTAAACATATACAACAACCTTTTTTTGCTTCACATCAACATATCCTCCCATTTTCAAGACCTATAATAATGTTTGACACACGAAAATATTTAGAAAGTTGTCACATAGATAAAGTACAAGTAAAACTAGATGCTGCTTTGCTTACAAGTAACTCGTAAAATAGCCTTTCACTTTCTTTCTTAGTTTTCCCTTTCAGAACCTGGAACAAGCTCAGACCTTCTTCCTTTCCTTTCTTCCTTCTATGCACAAAGTTATTGTGCAGTTGTCCTGTAACTGTCAAAACAGAAACTTGTTCGAGTCCTGCCAACCTTACCTGGTTATAGCCGACCATTTATCTAAATGGGCACGAGGGTAATTTCATACCAAGTCAAGGAAAATTATTCAAGAACAAAACCATAAGAATAAATCAAAATCAATATGGATTAGTACATACGATTTTATTGGTTGTCGCCTTCATTCAAATTTAACTCCTGATACAAAGTTAAACAGTTAATGACAGTAACCACTGTTACCTAGGAGTAAATGCACAGACATAATGATGTCAGCATTAGGGTTACCTCCTTATCCATCAAAACTATATCTAATTCATCATTGCCACTGGGAGAGAGATGATTCTCTATGTTTTCAAATGAGCTTGCAGGTCATGCTTCATTCGACTTGGATATCACACGGATCCGTTAAGCTGCACCCACTTTGGAAGTTGTGCCTGCATTTGAATAACATTTCATATAAGGCGAATTCCCCGAATCGGTATAAGCAAACATAACATGAATTAAACAGTTTCAATACACACCAAAAATATTTGGCATCTTCGATGCAGGAGTTAAATCACATGATGCATATCACATAACAAACTACTTTGGCTTGGAAGTCCTACACTCTCCTCAGGAATCATAGTCTCCTTCAAGTAGTCACCGCCAGTTTTCTGCTCTTTATCTAAGGGTCTTCCAAAGTCATATTCTTCCTCACCCTCACCCAGTATCATAGGCTCAAGGCGTTCCCCAAGGGAGAATCTACTATTATCTAGAAATTTCTCCACGCTATCCGGTGAAGAATTACTGCAGTAAGAAGTAAACAATAGATATTGAGCCGCTGTTATTAGTGCTTTCTTAAATTCTACTGAAGAAAACAAAATTTACCATCTGAACACTGTGGGCAGAGTGAAAGCTTCATAATGATCTTCAACAAGTGCAGTATCTTTTCCAAAACAGTCCTGCAAATGATAATAATTACCTTCCAAATAAATATTTCACTATATGCAACATGGTTTAGCAACAAAAATGGAAGATAGCTGGGCCATGTACTAAAATTAAGATAGTTATGATATCTTTCCATGAAAGCATTGGAGAACTATGTGTGGAAGCAATTGGTTGTGGAAAATGCAATAATTACGGAAAATATGCAAAAAAAAAAAAAAAAATTAAAGTATGCCAACGTGGCAACGTGTGTGGAAGCATTGGATAACTATGATAGCTTCCCATGAAAGCATTGGAGAACTATGTGTGGAAGCAATTGATTGTGGAAAATGCAATAATTACGAAAAATATGCAAAAGAATTCAATTTTAAAGTATGCCAACGTGCTTCACCTAAAAATTCTGTTTTGGGCTCTGAATCCAATGGTGTGAAGACACATGTACTTTGTTGTTTGAAAGGAAGGAGTTTTGGAGCTTAAAGCGGGCAAACATATATAGGATTCTGTTTGAAGCAATTTCAAGAAACGTTTACTGTTATCCACAAAAGATTTTAAATGATTAATGAATATAACAAAGCAATCAGAATGTTAGTACACACAACATACCTTGTCAAGTGAGCGACGCCCACTTCTACCGACTTCCCATGAATCTGTTTTATCACAATATTAAATACGAGACAACACGTTTCAGAAAACAACAAAGATACTACACAGATATTATGATACCATCAAGCATAATTTCTTCACGAGATTTGACATGGTCCCTGTGAAATTGGAGAAACAAACAAAGGGCAACTAATTAATTAATCATGAAAATTGATAATTAAAATCAATATTGAATAGAAAGAAGCCAATCCAGTAACAATTACTCACCCTCTAGTATCTTCCAATAATTCCAGATCAAAAGTATCAAGTTCAAACCACGCAGGTAGGGTAATAGCATAATATGGTGCACATATAGCCTCCACACTAAGAGTAGCAGTAGCTCTTCTTTTACGAGTGGGTGGCGATGCAGACGTACCTCCTAGATTACTTCTAGTCTACTTTCTACTCGCAAACTGACATATTTCAGTCAACACATTACGACAATCATGAAATAGATACTCAACTTTCTTTGAATAGATTCGAGCAACTCCTAAAAGAAGATAGACCAATATTTTGTATGTTATAGCAGAAACTCCGTCTATCAGAATTTTATCTGAGTGAAACAAAACAAAAAGGGAGAAGCATATCAGAATGATTAAATATCATAGATAAACGCGGGAAAGAGTATTCATAAAATAGAAATACATGGAAAAACATTAAATTGAAATCATAAAAAGCAACTCCCAGCATTAGAAGTTACACAAAACCTCTATATTCATTTTGTGAAAATTGACTTCTTAATAATCATTGATGCAGTTAATTACACAAACTCGTGGCTCACAATAGCTTTATTAATTTATCAGCAGCCATGAACTTGCATTTCAATTCCTGCCAGAACGCCTAACGTCTTCCTTATAAAAAGTGGATTGCACTAACCTAGCTACAACTCGTGGTATTGCTCATAGTATGTTAACATCTAATAAATGCATCACTCGAAGTATGCTCCAACTAATTCCTATCCCATTATCGCACGTGTGACGCCACCAATCATTTCCACTTCCTGGTTTCACATTCCAGGACAGCTATGACTTCTTCCAAGCTACCAAGAGATTAACAGTACAGTAAACTACACTATCACTAGACAATCTATCCCAGTAGACACACGTGTGGATCAAAATATTAACTGGTGTAGTGGATTTCAATTTCCAGAAGACAATTCTGAAAATGACTTGCAAATATTAGTCAGTGATGTTTATCTCTGGAATGTCAACCTTGACTCTTGAGGCAGAAAGCTGTTACTATTCATGCAAAGGAATGCATGTTTGGAGACTAAGAAATTCACAACTGCAGGGACCAAAAAATATTCTTAGATGAATGTAGTGCGTTCTTTTGGCAACTTTTGAAACTGAAGACTTTTCAAGATTATAAATAGCATACACTTTTCCCTCCAACCTGAGATATTATTGAATCAAGACTTTTTAGAGTTGATAATTTACATAGGCTATATCCTCCCAAATGATATTTTTAACTTTCTAAATTGAGACTTTTCAATGTTATATATACATGGCACTTGACACATGCCATTTCATTCCAAATTAAACATTTTGGGGGTTGTTAGTATTTCACCACATCTTAGTTAACTCGTGATTTTTCCCAAAACCAGACTCAACTCACATTCTGTTCCGATTACTTCGAGTCAGCTAAATATTCAACTATTATGTTCTGTCAATAACAAGGTAATCACTCGACCTACACCTACACTCACTGTATGAATTTTATGACGTTTTCTCAGATTGTCCCCTGTTAGAAAAACTTCGTGCATTGCTTCCCAAGCAAAAAAAGGCGACTCTCATAGGGGCATTTGATCTCCAAATTTGCTTCTACGGGAATGGAATTCTGTGCCTATTGATCAGTTAGAGATAATACGATTAGACATAAAATTTCTTGCTCTTTGCCCCATCCCAAACCACCTTATCGGCCTTTTGTCCCACCTTTTGGGTATGCAACTTCTCATTAAATAACATAAAGGATTCCACCTCCCAGTCTTGAAGGTTCCTGCGAAAGACCGGGCACCATGAAACACTACCTTCCCCAAAATTCAAAACTAATATGATCACGCAATCCTTATCTATAGCTATGGAAAAAAGATCCAGGAAGAAGCGAGACAATTGCACGTTGTCACACACTCACACCACCTATCCTTCCAAAACTTGAATTTATAACCTATGCCAATGTCAAAAGAAATATTTCTTTCAAAAAATGCCCAACCCTTTGTAATTCCCCTCCAAACACCAGCCCCATAAGGTGAAGAGATGGCATTTGGGAACCATAAATGATCCCCTTCAACCCTTGGGTCCTTCAGCTACATGAATCCTTTTCCACCATTCAATTTGGTCTAAAACAAGGTTATCGTACATGCAACACTCATTCATATCTTCTTCTTCTTTTATAGGTAAGTATGGCCCCTTGGTAGTTGGTATGGGGATTGGAACCAAAGACCATAAGGTCATTCACTCATTCATATATTTCCTTATCACTGATGTCCATTTAGTTTTGTCTTCCCCTACTACTAGCTTGGTTGATACGATACCATCATGCTTCTAACGGGAACTTTTATGAGAACAAATTCAGAAATGTTTCACACCAAATTAATTTTATTTATGTAGATATCTGAATGTCTAACTTCATCCTGATTACAGGGGCACTCGAGATTAAATGTGTCAAAAGCAGGCTACAAGCATCAGACAATGAAGTAGTGACCAAAAAGGAGTTTTTCTTTTCTTTTTGCTCTCTTTTTTGTCTAAACATTTAATTGAATATAAGGGAAACAAATAAACAAATCTCAAAGCACCGTATTTATCCAGAACTATCTTTGCTCAAGATTGAATCTATGTAAGATACTAAATGTATATCTTATAAAAGATTGTTAAATTAATGATAAGATAAGGACCTAAGATTATACTCATAATTTAGAACATGACACAATAGTGGGGAGAGAGAGAGAGAGAGAGAGAGAGAGAGAGAGAGAGAGAGAGAAAGTAATGTAACAATGAACAATGGACAAATCGCAAACGTTAGTGGTTTCCACAGTTTAGCAATGCTGGCGTTTTACAATTAACCAAACAAAAGATGGAGGTCAGACTTACTCAAAAAGGGTTGAAACGTCTCTGAAGTACGATCATAGATAGCTATATTTGGCAAGCATCTACAAAGATTCCCCGGGGGATTTTTTCTCTACCCTAGTCTTGAAAGTTTTCAAACATAGTAAAGGTCACAAGTTGGAAATGCATCAAATGGAAATGGGGAAATTGAAGTCACGCTCTTAAAGACAGGTCATATGATCAGATCACGAGACAAAAACTCTAATCCTGGTGGACATAGAAATTAAAAGTAAAGATGGGAAAGCTTACGAAAGGATAAGATTTAAGCACTGACTATATTGCAATGTACACAAAAGCAAGAAAGCAAGACCGATGATACAACCGTATGGCTAACGGCAATAGCATGAAGAGAATGTTTATGTGGAAAACTATTAGAAAGAAATTTTTGAAAAAGACAAAGACTTCAGCGAATAAGTACATGCAATGAAGTAGTAGAAGAAGATACTTTATTTGGAAGCCCTTCAATTTTAGACTAAATAGCTCCACAATCATCACAGTAGACAGGGAAACTTACACTCACCACAAAACACCTATGTTTGGAGATAAATCTTCCACAGTGAGAATAAATATGTTCTGCAAAATTGATAATACCATAGAAGATATAAATAACTTATGGAGTGGTTAATATCTTCAGTAAGATATAATGGCTAAATATACCTGAATATTTCCTTAGACTCCTGAGCAAAAAGAACAAGAATGCCAATAACAATAACAACAATAATAATGATAATCACTTAAGCTCAGCTGGATATCCAGATAGCGGGTGTTTAAAAGCTTTTATAGAAGGAGTACACCACATGGAGGATTAAGCTAATTGGACTTATGGGAACAATGTGATATATTTCACGATACAAAACTAGCATGTGATAGTGGACTAAATCAGAAAGGAGAAACGATGTATAACATAACGAAGAGAGGTAATGGTAGCTGATTGATTCCATTTACATGCAAGAAATTCCTATTAGACTGAGATCTTTATGCTGCGCAAAACAAACAAATAAACAAACAAAATTTAAAAAAACATCAACGACAACAACAAAAAAGATCTGAAATCTCGTAAATCAGTAATATTTATGAGGATTCGATGAACGTGTATCGATCCTCCCTGTTCTTTCCTTTTGAGCATCAGAATAAGATATGCAAAGTTTTCGATAACGAAGAAAGGAGTGTTGAAAGGCTTAAAGACTTGATTCTCCAAACTATGTTTTTTTGGTGTAATAAGCTGGATTCTCAGGGGGTTGATCCTTTTTGTAGATTTTGTTCATAGGATTGCTAATAGGTAGCTTGGTTTTTGCTATACTCCCTGAACTGCCCGGCCCAATAGGCCCAAGTCAAGGGTCACATGCCAGGCATGCGTGTGTCATCCGAACAGGCGAGCACGGTGCCAACTTTAATCAAGTGAGTGGTCGGCCGAATCGGGGCTTGACCAATGAAAGCGTAAGCCGATATGCGAGCATGATTAGCTATGCCCGTCAGTATGAGCTGCCATCAGTTGAGGACAGTTATGTCCGGGAAAGATCAATTATCAGTTGAGGACAGTTATGTCCGAGCAAGAGTTCCAGCTAACGGTTATGTCCAGGAAACTCTCATTTAAACCCTAGTAATTAATGGGGAAGTTAATGGGGCAGTTAATGTGCCCGCCATTAAGGCCATGATCTATGATGGGCGGTTATGAGCGGTTACAAACAGTTATGCTCTCCGGCAATTATATAAACCCCAGAAAATAAAGGGGAAAGGTACGCGCAGTCATATTTTCTAGCTAAAACTCTGTCAAATTGATTACTCATTTGCTGAATCTTGTACTGATTCTTACGCCAGAGGGCCTTTGCAGGGAGTGCCCCTGCCTAGTTCACCAGTGTTCATTCTTATTGCAGAGTTGGGCTTTGAGGAATTGAGGATACGTTGAAAGCCAGGTATCCAGATTGGGCCTAACCAGAGCATCTGAAATATTTTGGACGCATCAGTTGGTTCCGTTGCCGGGAAACGAGAGTTTTACGGTAATAGGTTTATAAGGTTGGATATTTGTTTTTCTGGAAGTTTTAAAAATGGCGGAGAATGGAGTTAATGGTGGCAGTGGCAGTCGTCGGGAGGAGGTGCACCTGACTCCCAGCCTTAATCAGTTAACTGGGAATAATGTTCATCCGCCTCATGATGCTCGCCACCAACTCAATTAGAGGCGTGGAGTAGATTCATTGGCTCGGAGTGCTGAAGCAGCAGTTGGCTTGGCGCACTAATTTCGAGAGGAGGCTCTACGTCAAAGAGCCATATACATAGGTCAGATGCACCAGCTCAATTTACAATTGATCGCAATGGGTAAACCCTCATTGCCCGTTATCAGGACCCTTACCGGCCTTGACAGCCTCAAGCCGAGGCGGTAGGCGTGCCGCACCTGGGGTAACCGATGAATCCCTTGGTTGTTCATTCTCACCGAGCCGAGGGATCTAGGAGCGTGAGCAGGAGGAGTAGTAAAGCTAGCCAATGTGGTCGTGCCTAGTATTCATTCGAGGCTGGGGCCACGAGTTGGAGAGGATTAAGCTCAATCTCGCCGTCGTCGACGTTCACCTTCCCCGCCAAGGTCGCATGCTCGCAAATTTCGTTCACCCTCGCCACGGCGATCTCATGCTCATAGTCGTCGTTTGCGGTCACCAAGGGGTTCTTATGTACATCGACGAAGAACTCCTTCGCCTAGGCGATCTCATGGGCGCCTATCTCATCATTCCCAAGGGAAAAAGGATCTGCATCAATCAGTTGAACCCACGGCTATTGAGGTGCCACAGTCCGTGGCGCAGTGGGGGGTTACTCGGCCGTTGGGCAACGGGTCCTCTACAGGCCCTTCCTATGCCTATGGTGCAGGCCTCGGCCAGGGGTGGTTTGTCTAACCATAAACATGCGGAGGAATTGAGGTGAACGCCGAATGGAAGCTTGGGAGCAAGGCAAGGCTCTAGATGGAAATTTCTTGGGCACGTCAGCCAGCCCGTTAGCTCCATGGATTGAGAATGCTCCGCCGGCACAGGGGCTTATATTTCCGAATATTAAGGAATATACTGGCAAAACAAAGGCCAGGGATTGGTTGATGTCGTTTGAGTCGCAGATCGGCCTGGTGACTTCGGATGAAGCTCTGAAAATTAGAGCTTTTGTTAGTGCGTTGCAAGGGAAAGCTTTAGCCTGTATGGGGGCGCTGCCACGGCGGTCAATTAATAATTGGGCTGACCTACGAGCAAAGTTCTTGGCAGATTTTGGAACGGCGGGCACGCTGGCTAAGACAAGGGCCGATTTGTCAAAGGTTAAGCATGGGGCACATGAGTCCACAGCCAGCTACCTTGAGCGGTTTACCAAGGCGTTGGAGCAAGTTCCGGGATTGACCGAACAGGAGGTAACCCTGTGTTTTGAAACTGGTTTGCTTGAAGGTGAAGGTGGCTTGTGGTCAGAGTTAAGCATGCGTGAACCGAAGACGCAAGCGGAAATGCTCATCGAGCACGAAGTGGTGTCTTGGGGAGGCGACAAAAAGGAGAAGAAAAAGGAGAATATTGAAGGCTGCAGAAACTCCAAGGGAAATGGTGGGGCTGAAGTGGAGGTTATAATAAGAGCAAGTCCCGATATGATCGCAGAAAGAATTTCTTCGCGAGTCGGATCTGACTCCGCTCAACACGCTACGCGAGGACATCATGTACGAGATAAGGAATGAACTTCCCAATCCACCCCGCATGAATCCGGCGACAGCTAGTGAACGGGATCAGACTAAGCGGTGTGTCTATCATGATGATTATGGGCATACCACGGAGGAATGTTGGCCGTTGAAGAAGGCCATTCAGAAATTGATTAAATGAAGGCGGTTGGACGGCTTCAAGCGAGATGGAGAAGCAGGGGAATGCCCCGGGAGAGAAACCCGCCCAGATCGAGGGGTGTAATAAACGTTATAATGGATGAGGAGCCTACTCCGATCCAGCTCGGAAAGCAAATATATTATTTGTCCAGAATTGTGGATCGGCCTGCTGCCCTGCAAGATGGAGAGCAAGCTATTCAATTTACTCGCAGCAAGATGTCGAGTAATGTGGCAGAACAGATCCTTGATTGTTCGGCGTTGGTGGATGGTTGGGTCATGCATCGTCAGGTAGATCTTAGGGCGTCTTAGAGATGTTATGTATTATTCTGTTTTAGGGGCTCGAGCTAAGTGATGATCGGTTAAAGCCTATCTTAGGGACATTGGAAGGGTTTACCAATCATAAGGTCAGTCAAAGGTGCGGTTGAAATTGGAGGTGTTCATTGGCGAGGGAGCCGGACTTGAGAAGATTACCTTCATGGTGATTGATTTGAAGTCCCCTTACAATATAATCTTGGGTGTGCCGAGTATGGCAAAGTTTCAAATGGTGGCATCAATTCCACATCAAAGAGCAAAGTTTTACGACCCGAGTGGGAGCAGCTCGGGAGCCGACTAAGCGATGCTTGAATGCGTGCGTGATACTCGGAGAAAGAAGCGAAGTTGACCTTGGAGGATGGCGGCGAAAGATAACCGTCGGTACTAAGGAGGCGTCTCACGTGGTGTGGGACCATCGGTGTGATTGCTACGATAAAGAGAATCTGGCATGCGAGCTCATGCTGACATTGAAGTCGGGGGAGCGAGGCGAGAATGAAATGGTTATGGAGTACGATCGTGAGCAGGATTGGCGGTGAGACCGGTTCCTCCTTGCCGACATTGAAGTCGGGGAGCAAGGCTGGCGAGATGAAGTTTTTGAGAAGGCGTTGATAATCCTTTGCCGACATTGGCGTCGGAGGGATTTGAAGAAGCAGGTCGGGGCCATGGAAGCGTGGACAATCCTTTGCCAACATTGGCGTAGGGGAGTGGAGGAACAAGCCGAGGTCATGGAGGTAGACCAGCTCGATAAAGTTGAGGATCGGTGAAGAGGAGGAAAGGGTGGAGTGTGACACACTCCGGATGCGAATGAGCCGAGAATTCACGGCTCAGGCGAGCTCGAAGAGGTGATCATCAGTGCACTTACCGAGCGAGAAGATAAAAATTAGCAAGGCTTTATCGGCGGAGGCTCGAGCAAACTTGATCAAGCAATTGCAAGATAGCCTAGATGTTTTTGCACGGAGGCGGAAGACATCTGAAGGGGTAAGTGAAGCGTGGCATTACACCTTTGATGTAGATCCGGCCTTCAGGCCGATCTGCAGCGGCCTAGGGTTTACTCAGGTGGAGAAAGATCAAACAATCGGGGAGGAAGTTGAAAAAGCTGGCGAATCTTGACATCATCGAAGAAATACATTACTGACTTGGTTGGCTAATGTGGTGATGGTCAAAAATCAGCGGCAAGTGGCGCGTGTGTGTGTGATTTCACGGATTTGAATAAAGCTTTGTCGAAAGGATTGCTATCATTTGTCTCGAATCGACAAGTTGGTGGATGCTATTGCGGGGTTCGAGCTTCTCGGTTTCATAGGCGCTTATTAGGGTACCATCAAGTAAAGATGAATGAAGCGGGATAAGGTTCGACTTTCAGAGCGGCGGGAGGGATGTATTGCTATAAAATGATGCCTTTTGGCTTGAAAAGCGAGGAGCCACTTATCGGAGGATGGTAAATAAGATATTTAGCTCGCGGCTCGGAGGAATGTTGAAGCATACATCGATGATATGGTGGTCAAGACTAAAGGGCGTGAGCACTAGATAGATCAGGCGAGACCTTTGCCAATCTCGGGAAGAATAATATGAAGTTGAACCCGAGCAAGTGTGTATTCGGGGTGAAGGCCGGCAAGTTCCTCGGATTCATGGTGGCTGAAAGGGGCATTGAGGCTAATCAGAAAATTAAGGCTTTGGTTGCCATGAAGCTTCCTCGTTGCGTAAAGGATGTGCGAGAGCTCAGCGGCGGGGTGATAGCCCTTGGTCGTTTATCTCGGATCGGCAGAAAGGTGTTTGCCGTTCTTTAAAGTTCTCGCGGAAATAAGGGGTTCGAATGGGCGCTTGAGTGTCGAGAGGCTTTCAAGGAAGCGGTGAAATATTTAGGGAGTCCTCCTTGGTTAGCGATCGGGTTTTGGGGAGCTTGTTTATATACTTAGCAGCTACCGAGCAGGCGGTAGCCGCTGTATTGATTAGGGAAGAGTGTAATGTCCAGAAACATGTTTATTATGTCTCAAAGGCCCTTACTGATGTAGAGGGAAGGTATTTTAATGCGAGAAAAGTTAGCCTATTAAACTTGTTGTTCTGCTCGAAACTTGAGCTTATTTTTACGCACATTCGATTGTTGTGTATCTTGATATGCCTTTGAGAAAGATTTTGCATAAGCCGGACATTTACGGTCGTCTACTCACACAGTCGTCGAGTTAACGAGAGTTTGATATTGATTATCAACCTCGGCGAGCAATCAAGGCAAGCCTTAGCGATTTTGTGGTGAAACAAGCTTCAAGGATTACGCGAGGAAAAACACCATCTAAAGTGACATCGGCGAGTGTTCCAAGCCCAAAACCACGACCCAGTATTGTTGGGAGCTTCATGTTGATGGTTCGGCCAGCGGGTTTGGAAGTGGTCTTTGGATTGGTATTTGTCCCTTTGAGTAGGATGTGGAATTTGAGAAAGCATTACGCTTCAAATTTCCAGCTTCTAACAATCAGGCTGAATATGAAGCGTTGATCATTGGGCTTGAGCTCGCGCAGGATATAGGAGTGCGTGCACTGATCGTGTATTGTGATTCCCAATTGGTGGTGAATCAAGTTAGAGGCGACTATGCAGTTCACCATCCGGTCTTAGTTCGGTATTGTGCGATGGTAAAAGAGATTTTGAAAGATTTTGATTATTGGGAGGCTGGTGAGAATTGCTCGGGAGGATAACATGCGGTGACTATTTATCCAAAATGGCGGAAGATGAAATACAGTCTTTGCATCCGGGAGTCATGATCGAGCATTTGGAGGTGCCTGTTATTGAAAAGGAGGTGATTATGGACATTGAGTCGGCTGCAAAGTGTTGGATGGATGATCTTAAGTCTTACATCAAGCAAGGGACATTGCAGAGGATAAGAAGGAGGCTAGAACTATTTAGAAGCGATCATGTCGTTATGTTATTTTGGATAACATTCTCTATCGAAGATCCTACACCGACCTTTGTTGAGATGTGTGTGACCGACCAAATGACGGAAGGAATTTTGGGAGAGGTACACGAGGCAAATATGGAGGTCACCACAGTCGAGAGGTCATTGGCAGAAAAACTTTTGGCGGCGGATTCTCTTGGATAACTACGAGGCGAGGCAGAGATGTATGTTCGCCGATGTGACAAATGTCGGCGTTATGCGAGATATACTGCTTGCCGTCTCAGAGCAAACCCTGTTATAGCCGTGGCCATTCGATATGTGGGGAATAGACCTCATTGGCCCATTTCCTGTGGCTCGATCGAAGTTCAAGTATGCAGTGGTCGTTGTTGATTAGTTCACTAAGTGGGTGGAAGCAAAGCCTCTGGCAACCATTAGTGAAGTTAATGTCATCGATTTTGTTCATGAGCATATATGGTGTAGGTTTGGAGTTCCGCGAGCAATTGTGTCTGATCACGGGACTCAATTTTCTGAAAAGTTCACTAAAGCGTGTGAGCAAATGCGCGTGAAGCATTGGCAATCGTCAGTAGCATACCCCCAGGGCAATGGGCAGGCTGAAGCTGCAAATAAACAAATCCTGCATGTATTGAAGCGAAATTTGGAGGATAAAGCAGGACGATGGGTCGACGAGCTGCCCTCAGCCTTATGGGCGGTTAGAACGACAGTCAGGGGTCCAACAGGAGAAACAACTTTTTCCTTGGCTTATGGGTCTGATGCTATGGCGCCTGTAGAAATGTATTTGCCAACTCACAGGGTTTTGCACTATGACACTGAGTCTAATAAAGCAACACGGGCAGCCGATCTGGATTTGTTAGAAGAAAAAAGATTAGAGGCTAAGATGAGAATGGCAAATTACAAGCAGCGAGCAAAGGCCCACCACGATAAAAGGGTTCGTGGTAGGTCATTTCTTTGTGGGCGATGGGTCCTCAAGTAAGATCGAGGCAACAGGGCATCGGTGAGTGGGGAAGCTTTCACCAAATTGGGAAGGTCCTTTTCGGTCGTTAGAATTGTTAAAGAAGGTACTTATATGTTGCGAACCGAGGATGGGAACGAATTAAAACATCCATGGCATGCGGATCATTTGAAGAAATACTATTGGTAATTGACTTGCAATATGTAATTCTTTGATCCTTTCTTATGGCAAATGATAATGGCGAAACTCGATTATGCTTCCTATTTTAATGTGGAAGTTGGTGTTCGAGTTGTTTTTATTGTTTTCTCGATTATTCTCTTGGGCGAGCATGGGATTATTCTTGCTCGCCCAAAGGGTTGATGTTCGAGGTGAATTTTCTATCTTGATTATTCTCTCTCTCGCGAGCATAAATTATTTATGCTCGCGAGAAGAGTTGAATAGTTGTTTTCCCGTGTCTTCGATTATTCTCTTTTTTGAGCATAAAGGGCTTTATGCACACAAAAGTTCTTTATTCGAATGGGGGTATAGTGATTTCTCACTAGCAAAAGTTGGCATTGAAAAGAAGAGTTAAGCATTCAAAGTTAAGTTAGGAAATGGGAACATTCAACCAACAAGTAAAGCAGGTAGCAGAATATTACAGACTGAAAAATAAATTGTTTGTGGGATCAAGGCACGCAGGCCAAAACAGCGGTCTCAAGCACTTGGAGCAGCGTGGTTGTTCTCGGTTGTTGCGGTTGGTTCGTTTGTCTCTTCGGTAGTGGCTTCCAGGATGGTCACTTCGTCATCAGCTTGGTCGGGAGCATTCTCATTTGTTGATGGCGGAGCTTGGGACTTCCAGATTTGTGTCATCAGCTCGGTTACATTGGATTCGGAGACGGGGGGAGGATTCCAAGGTGATAGACCCTTCTCTGCATCAGCTTCGGCCAAGGATTCTAGCTCGTCCTCAGTGAATGGCACGAGGGCATGGCCCGGCCGGGCAGACGAATTGAATAGTGGATTGGCACCCCTCCATGGCTGCTCAGTCGGATCTCGGTCATTGCAAGAAATCTGTCTTAAGATATGGTTCATACCTTGCAGGAAGAACGGATATGCTTCGCTTTCCACGCAACTAGCGAAGTTGTCAGAATTCTTGTAGTCCTCGATGATTTTTTGCCTTTGCTCTTCGCTCGTCAAAGAGTCGGTCTCCATCAATTTCTTCTCGAGATCAGCAACCATGGCGTTGGCAGCCTCCAATTCACCCTGGAAAGAGCGAAGCTCTTTGCGTACCCCGGTTATATTGTTCATGCTGTCTCCTCTGACTTTTTGGAAAGGTTTAGCTGGGACTCCAGAGTTTTCTTCTCGGCCTCGAGTTGGGAGAGTTCAGTCACTTTGCTTGTGAGGGATTCCTCGGTACTCTTGAGTTCGGCTCGAATGGAATTGATTTTCTCCTCTAGTTGATTCTTTTCAGTGGTGAGAGTGGAATTGGCGGTGAGGTTGGTTACCAGGCGCTCGTACATCAATATTGATTTGTTGGCAATCTGCAGAAAAAGTTATTGTTTAGAGAAGGAGAATGTTAAAGAGACATGGAGTTGTAAGGAGAAAACATTACCTCAGTCATACACATTCCCATTTCACCAATCAAGACAGAGCTCGCTTGATCGCCATACTTCTTTTGGACTCCGTTGTGATGGAGTCGTTTCATCAATCCAAGGCCTGCAGTGGCCTGAAATCCACTCCGTTTGTTTATGTTGATATTGTTGAGATCGGGCACGTTGGCAAGCTTTTTAATGAGGGCAGCAGCTTTTGGCTGGTCGTCGGGCATGAGGAAATTCTCCTTTTGCCAGGATGGGATGTAAGGAGTATCTTCTTCGACCACAGCTTTTTCTGCTCGGCGTCTCGTCCTCCTCGGGCTTTCGCTCGGTTCGATGATAATGACAGGTGAAGGGGCCGGGTCAACCCTTTGTGTAGTGGAAGTTGGGATAGCAGTTGTGGCAGGTTGGCTGGGTTCAGGTTGATTGCGCTTGATCCCACGGCTAGTGGTGTTAGCCGGGACAGTTGGAAGATTAGTAGCAGGTTGGGTCGAGAGGTGCTTAGCTCGCTTGTTCGAACTCTTTTTAGCAGCTTGCAAAAATTGGTTGACATCGGTTAATTGCTTCATATCTGCATAAGATAAAACGAGCAGTAAGGTGAAGAAAGCAAAGGTTTGCAAGATTACTGAAAAAAGATGCAGTTGAAGTGTAAACCACTGAGAGAGAAGGAGGGTCTGCAGAGAGTTCCAGTGCGAGCACAATCCTCGCATTCATTAGGGAATTTCTTCCCGTGACATGGGCCCTAGTATGGATGAGGGATTTCAGGATCAAAGACAACTCGTGGTTCAATTCCTTCCATGGGCAGGTAGGAGATTCCAGCTAGTCGAAGAAGAGTGAGGTCGGAGGTAAGAGTTCGCCAGTCGAGCACGAAGTCTTGCCCGGCTCGTCCTTCTTTCGCTCCAAGTAAAGTCCTGAAGGCTTTAGCTATTCGGGGTTCGCCAGCCCGGTAAGCGTTTTTATCATGCTCGGGGAGTCCATAGTCGGAGAGGTAAGGGGCAAAAGGCCAGCCGATACTCGATTCAACGAGTAAAGCCTTTGAGTCCCAACCATCAACTTTGTTGGGTCCTTCGTTGAGAAGTTTGAGGTAGTTGTGGTTTGATCGACTGCTGATACGACCAGATTTTTTGTCGAGGGAGAGGAGAAAGAATTTTCGAAACAAGGTCATGTCGAGTTCAAACCCGAGCAGCCTGTAGGCAACTATAAAGGATACTAGGAACCTAACAGTAGTTAGGGTCAAGTCACAGGGAAGAGTGTTGGAGGCGTTCAGGAATTCCACAATAAACGGGTCGAGAGGGAGACGAAGCCCGACCAGAAAGAAATCAAAATAGAATACCATGTTATCCCCCTGGAAGTTGTGGCCTTTGGTGTCAATATCCAAATCGAAGGCACGGACTCGGTAATGCTTGGGGTCAATTCCTAAGGAATGGAACCAAGTGTTAACCTCTTCTTCGGAATTTAAATCTTCCCATCTGATTGAAGGGGGAGAGTATGGAGTGATAGGAATGGAGGAGGTTTGACTGGGTCCTGGCAATCGGTTGTTCGGATAGGAAGGAATTTCTGCTCGCGCTTTTTCAGAGGGGTTATGGGGGCCACTGTTTGTCGTTTGCTCGTCCGATTGTGCAGCTCTTCGTCGGCGAGGAATTAGTGTGGCTTCCTCTTGCTCGCTTTCTTCATAGCTCGAACTCGAGGATGGTGGGTCTTCTACTGGAGCTCCGTGGTCGTAACTCTGGCCTTCAATTTCCGATACGGTTCCCTCGCTAGACATCCTACAGGAAGAGGAATCGAGAAGTGCGGGTTAAACATTGACTGGGCGGGATATAACGACATAAGTGAAATTAAGAATTTGTGGTAAACAGGTGTTGAGATCAGTGAACAGGGCACTGATCACGAATTTCTCGATTCCCTTGGTCTGGTTTGAAATGATTAATAAATAAAGGAGGCATAACAAGTCAAAGAAGGGGCTTTTATATCCACACATCGGATTAATTCGTTGAAAGGGGTTTGGACACAGCTAGAACCCTAATTCGAGACTGAAAAGAAGAAAATGTGATGGGGAGAATGAAAATGAAAATGTGAAAGTACCTGGTATTAGCGTAGAGTATTGATTTCGTGCTTGAAAGCGTTGTTGAAGATTGAAGCTTGATCTTCGCCCTTGATTGAAATTTGCAGACGCGTCAGCAGTTCTCTCAAGATTTTAGAAGAATTTGTGGGTGGAAAAAGTTTTGAAAGAAAGGGATTATGTCTTTTATACTCCACAAAGTCGGCGTTTGGGGGCGCCATCATTGGGCTCGGATAACGGAGTCCAGTGGACGAGGCAGCATTTAATGCGGTGTGGAAAATTGGGCCTGTCTTTTCAGAGCTGGCGGCTGACGGCTTAACTTTTAGGGAACGCTTCCTTAAAAGCCTTTGGGTAACCGTCCATTGATTTTGGCTCCAAGATTATTTGAACCATGCATTTGAAAAATTCAATCATTCTGGAAGATATCCTCTGAATTTTTGAGTTCCTCCTCGTCACGAGCATGAATACTCGGTGAACAAGGAGTAAGGGGCTACTGAACTGCCCGGCCCAAGTCAGGGGTCACATGCCAGGCAGGCGTACGTCATCCGAACAAGCGAGCACGGTATCAACTTTAATCAAGTGAGTTGTCGGCCAGTGGGTTTAACGGAGGGTTTAGAGAGCAAACTTAAGGTGCGAGCATGATTTGCCATGCTCGTTATCATGGTAGTAGTTACTAGTTGAGGGCAGGTTGTCCGAGCATGAGTTGCTTCGGTGAGAAGCGGTTATGTCAGGAAACTCTCAATTCAAACCGTTGTAATTAATGGAGGAGTTAATAGGGAGTTAATATGCCCGCCACTTATGCCACAATCATTAGTGGGCCGGTTAGCGATTAAGATCGGTTACGCCCTCAGGCAACTATAAAAACTCAGGAAAATTAAGGGGAAAGGTACGCCTTGCCAATCATATTCCTAGCTAAAACTACGCCAAAATAATTACTCACTTGTTGAATCGTAATGCTGATTCTTACGCAGCGGAGGGCCTTTGCGGGGAGTGCCCTGCCTGGTTTATGATTGTTTATTCTTATTGCGCAGTTAGGCTTTGGAGGAATTGAGGATACGTTGAAAGCCAGGTATCCAGATTGGGCTTAATCAATGCATCGAATATCTTGAGCCGCATCATGTTATGTGAACTATTTATTCTTTTTTTTTTTCTCACATCTAACCTAGTAATTTTGCCATTTTGAATTTTGAAATTTGGATTCTATGATTTATCATATAGTTGATAAATCATAGATAAGCAAAAGGGTCCCAATGAGCACAATAATAAGCTAGAAGGGGGTTGAATAGCTTATTAACACTTTAAAACTTTTAAAGTAAGTTCCCTTGAAAGTTACTTGCAATCTATGAAAAGAATCAAGTAGCGGAAGACCTTCAAGAAAATTGTTCTGAATGCAGATAAGGACTCTGGTAGACCTTTCTGATTACTTAAGTTCTGTTTGAAATGGATGAAGTAAACTAATGAAACTGACGATTCAATAATTAAACAGACAGAAGGAAATAACACAAGTATTTTGGGATGGTTCACACTATAATGAGTGCTACGTCCACCACGAAGCGATCAACCTTGGATTTAAATTGTGCACTATGTTTTCCACTTAGATCAATTACAAAGAATATCCCTAATGGATCGTGTACAAAATATTGACTTGTGTTTGGGTCTAGGGAATTAAATATCTGTAAATACAAGATATTTAATTAGATGTAATATAGTTAATGGAAGTAAACAACAAGAAGAATAAAACAATAAATGTTGAAGAGCGACTTCTTGTTGTTGCGAGGACTTCTAGATACTGTGAGGATCTATTGAATGCTTGAGTGAAAGACTTGGAGTTACGTAGATTGAGCAATTCTTTAAGTGTTCGATTGATTACATGCGGTTGTTGCTCTTTTGATCGATCTTCATGGCGTATTTAAAGGTGCACTTCAAAGATCCGTTGGAGAAGGCGAAGACTTCAACGACTCTTTTCATAAATGCATTAAATGCATGAAATTTGTCGATCAAGGATTTCGTCTTCACGATAACTAGAGCGAATAATCATTTAGAGATCTTCAAAAAGGTGGGCGATTTGGTGTCGGATCGAGAGATGAAGCAGAAAGTGGGGACGATGCAGCTTTCTTGCTTTGCTTATTCAGGGCGAAAAGTATTCTGCTTTTGGAAAGTTGCTTCGGCTGACTTGACATGTCGAGAAAAGACTTGGATTAATTCAAATATCAAATGAGAATAAGTTTGAATTAATCCAGCTAGCTTTGATCTGGAGAGGACACGTAGAAGCGGATCAATTGGACACGAGGTCTCCAGATCTTAAGCTTTGAAGCGTCTTAGGTGAAGCGAGAAGTGGTCTTAGATGTTCTGAAAAGGTCACAAAAAACTATACAAGGCAAAGTTCTATACAGTTGCCACGCTAATCGTCTGGCCAGATTAGCCAGCGAAGTATAAAACTAAAGTAATGTCTTGATCGGATATAAATTTAACATAAGAATCAACAATCTCCTCCTATTTATATCTGGTCATCATTACTACAAATGAGGTTTTAAAACAAGCTATTTAATAGATAATAGCATAAGAGAAAGTTTATATATTAAGTAGCGGTAGACATGCCTCTATTAAGCGAATAACACCTCGGATGCAAGGGACTAATCTAAGTGCATACAAGAATAAGAGAGTCAAAGAATAGCACCAGATCGGCACGGTTTAAATTAATTTAAAGCTGAATGTTTAAATTCTCATATAAATAAACAATAAAGCGGCAGAATTTAAACAACATAATTTTGAAAAAAGCAAGTAATCATACGTATTCATAAACAAGATGTTTACATTTGACAGTTTTCAAAAATAAGATAAATCTGAAAGGAAAGAAAAGATACAAAAGCTACCATGGTCTTTTCCCTTTGCCTTTGTCTGCGACCTCTTTCTCTTCTTTCTCGCTCTAGCTCTTCCATTCTTCTTTGGTATTCGGCATACGCATCGGTTGGATGCGGTGGAGCGAGAGCAGTAGTCAGTTCTTCACGAAGGCAGGCATTCTCTTCCATCGGCATACGTTGATAGATCTCATTGTTTCTCCTCAGTGATGGCGGATCACGATCGGTTGGCATTCATAATGTCATGAAGCGAGTTCGGCGAGGTTGTTGAGTTCCATAATAGAATACGGCAGTGGTGAGATGGAAGTGATGGCGTGGAAGAGCTCGTAGAAAATGGAACCTATGATCGGCGGCACCTTCATCGTTGAGCTTACGTTGATCTTGACATCGGTGAAGTCGTGCCGCATCTGTCCAAAACGAGTCAGACATCCTCTTGAAATTGTCGAAGTAGTGGCGTCAGGTCGTTGGCCTTGGCATTGCGATGGCTACTTCGGTAGCGGTAGATATCTTGTAGAGAGTTCGCTGGCAGTAGATGGCATCTGGCCAGGGACAAAATTCGGCATTGGTGGTGATTGGAAGTAGATGCTTGGCCAATGTGAATGGTGTCGGCGAGGCGGAGTCTGCGAGCTGATGGGGTACATTGGATATGGGAGGGGAGGTGGAAGCGAGAAGAAGAAGAGTCTTGGGTTGGTATGGTTTTGGTGGAAGAGGATAGGGTTATAGGGGAGGGAGGAGGGGGTGTTGGTGGGGAATCAGTTCCATATCGGTGTCAGAATTTTCACGATGTGGGAGGATTAGGGAATGGGTTCGGTGAGAACCCGGAAAGAAGAGCGAGGGTAAAATAGGAATTTTGGTTTTTGAAGAGAAGGTTGGGGAGGTTGAGAAGGTTGAGGAGGTTGATGAGAAGAGGTGAATAGATCTGCTCTTGACGAAAGTTCAAGAAGGAACAGCCGGACGAGGTCTAAGGGTTGTGGTGTGGTTGAAGAAGTTGGTTGGGATTGGGGTGGTGAGGAGGGTGTGGATGGGTCGGGTGAGTAGTTAAAGGGTGAAGGAGGAGGAGGAGTTGGGGTTGGTGGCTCTCTGATTTCAGACTCTCACGAGGGATAGACTCCTCAGGAGGTGGTGAATTCCTCTGAGTAGATGACTCAGGAAGGAATAGATGAAGGGTTGACGAGGTAAGGTTTGGAAGTCGGTAGTTGGTTGGGGTTCGGTAGATGGTATAGATGAAGGGTTGTGAGTTGAGTGTTGGGCGTCGGTAGAGGTAGTTGGTTGGTGGCGGTGGGGTTGGAGTGCAGGTAGCTCTCCTTTTCTTCCTCGGTAATTTGAATAGAGACTTCAGTTGCTTCATCGGTAGGGTTGGAGGGAATGCTTGGGTGGTGGTCTTCAAAGGTTTTCACAGTCTCCTTCGTTTAGGTTTGGGAGTGGGTGCGGGAGGAGGTGGTGAAGGTGGTTGGATTGGGTAGAAGGCTTGGCTTGGGTAGATGGAGGAGAGGAATGGTTGGATTGGCACGGTGCCTTCTTCTTCGCCTTCCTTCATCTCTTCTGGATCCCTGCTCCTCTTCAGTTGGAGGTGCCACTTAGGCCTTGTCTTTTTGGCTTTGCCTTTGGCTGTTATTTTGGACCTTAGCGTTACTCTGCCTCATCGGCCAGACCTTTGGCCTTTAGATGGAGGTCGTGGCCATGATCATCAAATTTGGAGGCCCTTCGAGGAACTTGACTACATGTGCTTCCATGTTGAAGCGGGTGACAAGATAGGTGCGAGGGGGGCCCCTTTGTCAAGAGAGGCAGGCGGTAGACACTACGTACGGCAGGCTTGTTCTCGTATTCAGTGTATTCTTTTGCTTAAACGAGGCTGTGGAGTTGTTTGTCTTGGCAGTATACAACTCATCTTCTTTCAACGAAGAGTTGATGGTACATCATCCCTTAGAAGGAAGCGTTGATGAAATTGGACGAAGAAGCGTTTGCAAGTGGGGTTGCTCTTTTTCTTTCTCCACTACTTGCTAGTTAAGTCGAAGATGATGAGCCCAGTTGAGGCAATTTGTAGAAATATAGCACTTGTCGGCTTGATCTGTTGGGTAGTAAACATGTCATGTGCTCCACTCTTGAATAGAAGCCCACTTATGCAGAAGGTGGCCAGTGCGATGAGGCGTCGAGAGGAACAAGTTTCGGAGCATTTTCCTTG
>CM028380.1:149422796-149492049 GCA_013146195.2 Codonopsis lanceolata
TTGTCAAACTATGTTTCAAGCCGCTGTGTTAAATTATTGGTCAAGTTGTTGATGACAAACTTTGGCTCAAGTCCGTAGTTTATACAAGTTCCAGCTTATTGTAGTCTCAGCTTGTTGTTGTTGTTGTTGTTGAAACAAAGGGTAAGATACCAAATAAACATACCAACAACAATGCCCTTGTGATTCAATTGAATTTTGGTTTTGATTGGTGATTCAATGGATGCAAATAATGGTAACGCATCAAATTAACATAACAATAGCCTTGCTTAATATATTACACCATTGTTAGACATTACGATCAACTTATCAACCGATTCTCAAACAACATCATTGCTCATTCTAATTAGAATTGTCATTGCAATCATTATCAAATACATAACTACAACCAATG
Organism: Codonopsis lanceolata; assembly: GCA_013146195.2. NCBI lineage: Eukaryota > Viridiplantae > Streptophyta > Magnoliopsida > Asterales > Campanulaceae > Codonopsis > Codonopsis lanceolata. Next base: position 149,423,188 of record CM028380.1, read on the forward strand.
TAATGTTGTCAAGTACATTACAAAAGTAAGAAAATGAATATAACAAACATTGTCCCTCTTACATTACATACCAAATAACATCACCAAACAAAACAAAAAATAGAATTGTCATTTCAATCAATGCCCTTCTAATTTTTTTCCAACGTTCACTTCATTCTTATATCTCCATGTTATTCGTTCATCAACAGAGTTTCCATTTCATTCTCTTTGATCTTGAGTTTCTCTATTCAGTTTTATCCTTGTTTCTCTTCACCAACAATTCCATAATTATTTGCTTGGACCTTGGGCATAATTCATCATCTAACCATCTAAAAAATCCACAATATCCTTCATTCTGTAATCCATAAACATGCACAATATATTATTTTGAAGAAAATAAAAATAGTTACTATGTAATCCCTAAAAGACAAGTGTAATAGAAAAAAAAAACTTACCCTATATTTTGGACATGCCCAGTATCTTCTTCCAGGATTATTGTCGCTTCTAGATGTCTTCAATGAAAGTTTTATTCCACAACCACAATACATGTCTTCAAATGACACACCATTATTCCTTGAGCTCCAACTACCATTGGAAGTGGTTGGAGATGACTTACTCATTCTCCCACCTCAAAATCAAGTGATTCAAAAGTTGAGTTAGTTCTATCTACACATAATTTGGAGAGAAATGAGAAGCAATTTGAGAGAAATTAAGGACAAAAATTGGAGAGAAATTATAAATGTCATAATATTAATTTATTAATTTATATTTCTAATTTTTTTCTGACATAAAATTTTTAATGTAAATTGTATTATTTGTATATATTTGTTTGATCTACTTTTTTTTTTCTATTGTATAATTTCTACTGTTACAAAGTTTAAAAGGTAATTTTTCGTTATTTTTCTAACAGCCGTCACGACTATGGTGCAAACTGGGACAAATTGATACATCAGGCATGAACTTGGAAAATTTTTAGCATTGAGAGCATTATAAGATTGAGTGGTTACTTTGGGGTGTTTTCATATTTTGGCCTTAAAACAAGCACACCCACCTCCATCCTTCCAAATTCTTTATGCACAGTTTTTTTTGTCAGATAGGATAATCAATTCTATAAACAATAAAATAATAATTTCATTCCTCAACTTATACCTAAGTTTAAGTTAGGTCCTTTTTTTTTTTAATTCTATACATTATCACTCATATGTTTATTATTATTTTTTTTTTGTCAGATTCCTCTTCTTGTTATTATCATTACAAATATCATCCAATATTTTTGCGTATAACAAAAATACCCTTACTAAGTTGAAGGACAAAACAATTATTTGAATCTTAAAAATAATATTGTTTTAACTTTTTTAGTACGTCTAAAATTTGTTTAGAAGAAATTTTGGTAGACATTATTAGAAATATATGTAAAATTTTAACTATAATATTAGGTTTATTGGTGAGTATTGAGATAAAATGAAACTCAACGTGTTTAGTTATTACTAGTAAACAAACTAACAAAATGAGTTCAAAAAATGTGCTTTAATTTCAAAATGATGAAAAGAAATTAGAGAATTCGGTTGATGAATATGCGTGTTCTGTTTGAAAATAAAGTTAAATTCTACAATTTGCTCCCTTAATTTTTTTTTTACTATGTATTACAAACATCCTTAAAGACTATCATATTTCTCTCGGCCTATAAAAGTGTATACCTCATAAGCACACAATTGAATTAAGGTGAAATAAGTCAAATAAATGGGATTTACTTCAAGAGAAATAAAAGAAGTCATGTTTCTTGTTTGTATTCATATCAGTTTTCTCCATGTTTGATTCCAGATACACTCCTCGTCATCATCCTCATAAATAAATATTTTCACCATGTTGGCACTACCGAGCAAAGTCTGTAGAATTCATCACCCCCTTCCAAGTTCATAAATTCCCACACGTGTATTTTGTCATAGGTGATCAACACATGGTCTTCATTAGTATTTAAACAGGAAGGCCACCACAAGGTTCTCTGTGACGCTATAAGATAACAAATCCGAATACGATTACCCTTGGTTCTATTTACTACACTGAAACCAACGTAGGTGAGCTTGTCTGAAATGACTACACATGCAATAAAACCTATGATTTTCTTACCATCTAATCTCCTGAAAGTGTCGACGATATCCTTAACAATTTTGTTAATGAGTTTTGCCTCATCCCTGTCAATGTCAAATTCAAAAGTCAATTTATCTTAGAAAATAAAAAATCAACATTTAATGATTATATTCTGACAATATATTAGAAATCAAAAATTAAAGAAAAAGAGAAACTAATTACCCATTTTGTAAATCATAACCAGACAAATTGGCAGACTCAGTTAGAGCTGTCCTCCAACTCTCCACCCTCTCCATTGACAACCTCCCTTCTTTGACCCCATCTTCGTGCTTGGCAAATGCTTCGGAGTAACTCCCGAGCTGTCCCCTGACGTGGGCTGGATCAACATCGTAAAATATAGGAAGGACAATCTGCTTAAAATCCCTCCTACACTCCATGATCTTCACTAGTTCGTCGAGGCACCATGTCGAATCAGCAAAGTTCTTTGAAAACACAATAATCGAGAGTCGAGATTCCTCGATGCCTTTCTGTAGTTCTGAACTAATGGGTTTTCCTCTCGGAAGTTTGGTGTCATCATGGAAGGTTGAAAAGCTATGCTGATCCAAAGCTGCCAAGAGGTGGCTTGTAAAGCTAGTCCGGGTGTCCCCGCCGCGGAAACTCACGAACACATCGTGAACCGACCGTGGGATGCGGGAAGAGGAAGAAGCCATGACAGCTCAATTTTGATTTCCAGATTATCAAAATGAAGAAGAAGGAATGAGTTACTTTTACAAAGTCTAGTCGCTAGGCGTTGGTCGGACGCCGCAATTAATGTCAAATCGGAGATAAAAGTCACAAATCGCCGACCAGGCGAGCTAGTCGCTCTACAACTCCAGGCGCCGACTAACACGCCCCAAACAATTGAACTGGAAAACAGAAGAACAGAACAGAGACGGTCGAATTTTGAACTTTGAAGAGTCGACCAATAAATTCCTTTGAAGCAGATTCACAAAAAGAGAGAAGAGCACTCGCGTCCACGTCGATTAGGGTTTTTATTTTCAATTAGGGTATGAAATTGATGTTTAATTTGAGATCTAATTAACTAGAGTTCGAAGAAATTGGGGTTGATAGAGGAAATATGATGAAGAGACGAGGGTTTAACAGAGAGAGGCGAGAGATTTGGAAGAGTCGCATGGAGCTTGGTGCTTGGATCGGAGTTGGAGTCGGAGGCGGATGTGTGAAAACTGAAAAGGGGGAAGGAGTTTCTATTTGGGCGGTAAGATTTTTTGAATCAATATAAGGGGAGAGAGAGGCGGGAAATGAAGAATCAGAACCCAAGCCCAAGGCAAGGAGAGAGAGAGTTCGTGTGAAATTGTTATTGGGCCTCCAAAGAAAAATGAAAACTGCTATTTGAACCCCAAAAATTGTTATAATTAAATGAGAAAAAAACAAAATATATGGTTTCACCATTTAATAAATAGATTTTTTTGATTTTAAATTTTTATAATAGCTCGAAAAATAAAATAAGAAAGAGAAGATAAATTTTAAAATAAGGGTAATTATGTTTCATTTTTACAGTAACTTTGGTTCAATTTTACTTGAACATTTGATATTTCATTGAAATGATGATTTTAATGTCAGTTAATTAGGTTATGTTAAAAAAAATGAGAAGCACTATACTTATGTCTTAATTTCTCGGTCCCGCCCTAGGCGCTAGGCAATAGCCTGATGCCTAATATTCACCTAACGATTTTTAGAACTTCGGTAAAAACTGAGAGACTCCGATCTTTTCCCTCCAATTATTGACTACTTTTTAAAAGTCAATAGTCCGCAGAGAAACAATAAGTAGTTCAATCTCTTCTTTTTATAATTTCACTTATTCATATGGTTATTTTTTTGAAATATTCTCAGACTTTTAGGTTCCTAAATTATTGTCTTTTTGAGTTTTTTTTTTTATGCAAACCGATTATTTATCAAATGAAAATTTGTAAGTATTACTTTTTACAAATTAAATTCATGTTTTATAATTTTGATAACATACAATAATTTTGGAACAAATTGTTTATAAGTAAATGTTGATTCATAATTAACAAGAAAATTAATAAGTGCAATTGACAGAATTTATGAAAAATTATTAAAAAAAAAGAGGTTATTTCAACTACATTATTTGATTATCTACTACATTTATGAATCATCTTCATATTAGTTTATGTCATGACATTAATACCCATTAAGTAGTCACGTACTAGAATTATATATAATTTCTTTTCCGATTTTTTTACCTTCCTTTTCCTTCATATTAGTTTAAGTGTCATTTTATTATACTAAAAATCATTTTTCTTAAAAAGTTTGATTTTCAAACGGGACTCTTGGTCCTAAAAAGTAAGAGTATTTTATTTTATTTTTTGAAGAGTCTATTTTATATTATAAATTTACAATTATTTATCAACTATATATATTTATATAATACAATATTATTTAGACAATAATAAGTACTCTTATATTTTAATATTTTAAGGTCATGAATTATATTTTTATCGGAAATGAACAATACAAAATAATTACAAAGTCTTTGATTTTATTATTGAGTAATACTTTAAAAATAATATTTCTTTAATCTAATCTACACTTTCTATTTAACAATAAAAGTTATAATCATGACGTTGTTTTATGGGTTTTAAAGACAAAACATTATCGTGTAAATATTTACTTGTAATTCTTGAGCACGTTTCATGTAAAAAAACATATTGATTAATTTTTCCTCGAAAATATGAATGAAAATAAAAATATTTATCTTTTAATTTTTTATGCCAAGAAATGAAAAAGATAACTTTTGAACTATTTCATTTTAATGGGTAACTAGTTAAGGGTAGTTTTTCCCCATTATAAATAGTTGAATATTATAATAAATATTGTAGTGAATAATCAATTAATGTAATGAAATAACATCTCCCTTATCAAAATGAATAAAAGAAAAAGCTTGGCTATAACTAAAAATTAGATTAAATTAATCGATAAGTAAAAACAAAACCATTGAAACATGTTGAGAATGTATTTCTCTTTCCGTTCTAAACAAATAGTTCATCATACTATTTTCGAATGTTTTACTTTAAAAGTTCACTTTAAAAAAATTATATTTATCATTTTCATGACTTTTCAACTTTATCCTCCACATTTGATATTAACATATTGGTTATGTACAATAATTTTTATAGTTATGACTAATTATAATACTATTAATATATCATTTAATAATTAGACTTTGACCATTTTGGTGGAACGGATGAAGTATTCATTTTACATATTTGCATATGTGGGCCTTTGTATAAATTCTTGTTTTACCTTATGTAAATGGACAAGTTCAATCTTTCATATTACAAATTCTCTCTCCTCTTAACACACCGACCACTACCGTCAATGGTGGTGGCCTGATAATCTCTTCCATTAACTCACACGAAATCTATCATGGTATCAAAGCTCTACTTTGGCAAAATTTTGTGTTCAACTCATCTCACTTGCATTTGTTACCTGAAATATTATAAGTTCATGTTGTCACTTTATTTGGTTTGTGAAGCCCCTGGTGAGGCATGTTTGTGTATCTCTTCAAGCTGGACGAGTTACGTGTGAGGGGAAGTGTTAAGCTTGATCTACATTATTGAACCTTATCTAACAACTTAAGCTATGAGCTGAGTTGGTAACTTATTATGGTATCAGAGCAGAAAATATGATCATTGTGATTTTTTCAAAATTTGCTTCGCACAAAATCAGTCGATTATATTTTGAAACCCTAACCTTCCAAATCAAAATATAAACATATAAAAATTCTCTGATTCATCCTTTCAATCAAATTCACTAAACATATTTATAGATTTCTATTTGAAAACTAAGTACAATTTTTTTTCTTTCGGATTCAGAAGGCAAGAATGGATCTGTAAACTATTGGTAAAATTGATACTTGTTTAAGTGATGTTTAAATCAAGATCTCAACCAGACAAAACCATACCTTCGAATGAAATCGAAGATTAGAAATCCTTTCAATCGCAGTCTTTGGTTCAACTACGACCTAATATGCTCTGATTGACCTTCCAAATGAGGTTTTTCATTCTGGATATAATCTCTTTGAGGATCTCTAAAGTCTATTTCTATATTTTCAATTAGACCTGTAGATTTGAGTTTTACATTTGTTATTTTCCTGTAAAAATTTGGAAATTTTGGAAAATTCGAAAAGTTACAAATTGTTATCAAATGGATACTCGGTTGAGAAATTTTTGTTACTCACCGGGTTAGGATTTGATCAATCGCCAAGTTGACTCGATTGGAAAAGAAAATTAAATCACTGAGTTGACAAGTCACTCAAATATAGAGTTTAGAAATTAGCGACGATCTCCTTCTTTGATCAAATAATTACTTGAAATATTACTTTATGGACGATGTTCGATCCACACTTTGAATACTTGGATTAATGAGGAGTTTTCAAATAAAATGTTCTGTTTGGGCTTCTCCTTTGTCTTCTATATGCCAATTATTGAGAAAAAAATTCGGGGATTAGCTCCTATTTGGGATTCTATAAATTTGATGGGATGCAACTTCTACACCAATTTGGGCACGAGCCTAATGTATAGCACTCTGTTATATTTGCTGATGTGCCCGCCTCAAATCCGATCACGATGAAAGTACATGAGATCACCACGCACCAGTCACGAGCTCATAAATTGGGACCCATGCAAGCACCAACTATAGCGGGTAAGATGTCCGACCAAGGACCACCTTCAATCCCCGACCAAGCATGGCCGGACCAAGGCCTCGCCTCCTCGACTAGGGGGGCATGCCCAGGGAACGTACGCCTCTTTGCGGAAAACCATAACCTATCAGGGCAAGGTAATGCCCACTCGGGCAAACATGCGACTATTAAGCAACCGAACCTTGAGGCCTAAGGCAGGCTGCGAAGTTTCCTAATCTCAGACAGATCACTTTCCTTATTTGTTCTATAAATCACACAGCTATCCGCAATCACGCCTACAATTTAGGGATGACTCATAACCCTAATAGGCTACTATATATCATAATTCTAAAAGGATTTTATGACTCGGGGGCTATATATACCCCTCCATAAGCCCTAAACAAGGTACACGCTTTCTCGAGCCTAGAAACTCTATAGAATTACTTTCTTACACACAATTTTTACTCTCACGTTGGAGTGGTATCGTGAGGCCGTGTCTTGCATTGCTACTAACGTTTTCTTCGTGTTCTTGACAAGTGTTTTAGGCAATCCAATCCATACAAAAGCCAAGATATACTCCCAATCGAATGCAGACGACCTAAGACCGATTCCTGCCATATCATTTGCCTTGATACATTGCATATGTTTGTGTATCGGGTTGAGGAGGAGTGTTTAAAATATAATATAATGTTATGTTAAGTTGAAAACCTAATATCTTAGCATCATGAGCTTAGCCTTTTAGCCGAATCACGGCATCCGCACCTACTTAGCATCCTTTTAGCCACATTATAGAGTTTTTAGGATACTTACAAACCAATGTAGAATGTAGGAGCACAACAACCTTCAACCTATTCTTAATTGCAGTGTCACCGAAACAGCACCAGTGAAGCAGATTGCTTCTCCGTTTACCAAACGAATGAACTTCCAATGTAGCAGTATACTTACAATGTACTAATTGGAAATTCTAGCCTCTCAATTAGTTCAATAACAGTCACTAACTCCAGTCACAAAGCAAAGGTAATAATCTGTAAAACAATGTTAATACAAAACAATACTAAACAGATTATTAATACAAAACAATACTAAACAGATTATTGAAACAATGTAAAGAAAAGCTTCACCAGCATATAGCCTTAGCTAAAATCAGTCGGCTCAGATCCCCAAACAAAACCAACTATAAACAAAGTATAGTTCTCGCCCAAATCAACTAAGTTCCAAGAGAAACGAAGGCACACTATCACGGTTTCAAGGTATTTCGGGATTGCCCAAGCCTTCCAACGAAATCCCTAACCCAATATGAACAACTCCTCTCACGAACTAAATGCTCACGTACACAAAAGCTCAAACACACACTCACACAGTGTTTCCCCATCACAAATGAGAAGAAGAAGAGTTTGAGGATAGAGAGATCAATAGCTTTGATGATTCGATACCTTGAAGAGAAGGGACGGGAGGTATCTATAGGTAGTAGCAGATAAGGATAAGGAGTCGAAGACCCCTTATCGGAGCCAACAGCTGCGACGTCGTTACCAACAAAGGAGGAAGCAGTCAACAAAGCTAGAGAAGGAGAGACCCAATTAGGATAACACAAAAAAACCCTAATTAGATCAAAGGGCCTGCCGGCAATGAGAAAGGAGTAATTGAGCCTTAGGAATTTTAGGTTGCTAGGCTTAAGTGAATTGAAAGCAGGCTGCCCAAAATAGAATAAGGGTCGAGCCACTTACTTACATGCATCACAGTATTAGCACCTTCTTAACATTGCAGCTGTGACGACCCAACCCGGATCCCAGCACGGAATCCCAAGGTCGTGTCGCTAAACGAATAAAAGAAGAGAACAAGCACAAAGTAAATAATAGTTCAAGTCAAAAATAGAGCTATCAAGGTCTAAACATGAATGTGCCTTCGTATAAAAATACGGGTCAACAAAAATCGAAGATGCAGAAGCGTTAACAGAGTGAAGCCCCGAGCTAGAGAGCTCGAAAACTGAAGCAAATAGAACCAAGAGAAACGTTGTCTCACGAGGCTAAACACAAAACTCACGTGCTGCAACATTGCAAACACTGAACAAACCATCGGCACTCCAGGCGGGTGTTTCAATAAGAATCCAACCTGATATAACAATTACCCAACGGCTAATACATATCGGGGTTAACAACCACAACAACAAATACAAGAGAATACTGAATGTCTTGAAGCTAATGCTTGCCCGGGAGACAACTGAATAAATACTATGAAGTGAAGTATACATGCCCGACTACCATGATCGGCGACAGAAAGTACAATCAAGACTAGGAATGCCACCCAACTGTAAAGTTTATATAACTTTACTCAAAACGTCCTTAATAGAAAAGAAGGACACGATAATAAAATCAACACAATGCTAAAGGAGACTCCGCGAGCTACGACTCGGAAGAAACAGAAACTGCGATAATCACAAACACACGATATCAACTCAACTATCGATCCATTATGCACAGCTACAGACAAGATCTACACGACCTCAGCATGGCTAACGGATAACTGCAAACTAGAAACAAGGCACGGAGTGAGGCATAAAGACTCAGTACACTACTACAAACAACAATATAACATAAGATGAAACATTGTTATAAAAAATCATGTAATCGTGTTACTACGATGAAAACCCATAAATACGTGTCGTATACTTAAGATACTCCAAAAGATACCCTTTCCTTCTCACTTACTAAACCGTTCAAATGAACCAGGGTGAAATTCTCTGTTCAACCCAAACCAAATGAATTAGAAAGTAAATATCATGAAAACATTACTTGTAAGTATGTATAGCTATATATATATATATATATATACACACACACACACACATCAAGTCATTCATGGAATTATCATGTATAAGCATGTATATTTATATATATACGTATCAAGTCTTTCATAGAATTATCAAGTATTAATATGTATACCTACATATATACACACCATGTAATTCAATAATGCGCAATCAAGATAAACATGGTCACTTTCGATCCCATGTCTCAATTAACACTTTGTTGTCAAATAAGTGCTTGAAATAAATCACATAACAGGAGGATATGTTATAGAGCCACTGTTGCAACGTAGATCCTGAAATGAAAACGGTTATCTTGAATTTGGGTTGTCGGATGCGCGTGATTGATACATCGACCTTGAACACGATAGCATTATTCCAAGCCCCCTAATGGTTACGACAAGGTAGTCTTCTCTACTGTGATCAAATAGTGAAGGGTGTGTGCATGATTATGGTGCGACGACCCATCACTACCACGAATCTCACGATTCGTTACAACGATGCGTCATTTACCATCGAGACAAGACAAGTATGCCAGCTGGACTAATGGAATGACAAGTAGATGTTTACTCGGCATTAAAATCAAGTAGAGAACGAGCTCGACAAGAGCGAACTCGTCCTTATCGGGTAGATGTTTACTCATAAAAATCAAGTCGGAAGCGAGCTCGGCAAGAGCGAACTCGTTCAAGACAAGATGGCATGTTATTCACGACATGTTCACGATTAAACATATAGATTACAAAAGGAGCTCGATTGAGTCTCAAAAGTATATGTGTCAAGTTGTCTACTCAATTATATTCAAGTTCCAAATGCTAGTAATCTAGTCAAATGGATTTCTAAGTTCCTTAACTCGACTCCGTTGAGTCTTTGCTACAATTATTCTCAAATAGAATACAAATGCTATATGCATTTCTATCCATTCTCTATATGTTTACAGTTCACGTGTATCTAGGTCTGTACTTCATTAAGAAGCCCTAGTTCAGCAAGTTCACCATTCCACTTATTTGTGGAATCCAAGTTCAATACATGTACATGAATCAACTTTCAATAGGGTATTCAATAGTAAATCATGATTTGAGCCAAGATATGCAATATGCTTATTAAATCATATTCGTAAAACAAGTAAGAAGAATTCAATCGTTAACAAGGATCATGGCCATGCTCTCTCATATCACAATGTAAATTAGAAATAGGAATTCATATTGTCAAGACTGGACATAATCACGTCTCATAAGTCATAATATTGAAATAGACATGGAAGGTTATTTCAAGAATAATACAAGTTAAGTTTATAACTTAATACTCACAATTCACATTATTCTCGAGGCTACCTAGATTGTCTAGGTTTACTAAGTAACAAGGTCACACGCTATTCTTTCCACATTTAAGTCTTTGAGGGTTCAAGATAAACCATGTTATAACACTACGAGACTCCATTGAAGTTCTCTAAACGATATCAAAGTGAGATGAAAATTGGAGGTCATTGCTTTGAAACTAGCTCCCCTTGACGGTATGTCGGTAGAGTAATATTTTAAGTGGGAGATAGGGCATCCAATCCCATCAAATTTCTCTATGTCAGGCATTTTAAATTTTGAGAGCAGCATAGCTGAAGGTTGTAGCGTCAATGCACACGCAGAAAATTCTCCTTTGTTCAGGACCTTAAGCATCATTCCCTTGACGATCTCAATATCTGCCTCTACTTTTGTGGGAGGTGGTGCTGGGACATGGTATATATTTGTGGGATTGGGGTAAACTGGAGTAGGAGCGTACCCTGGAGCCCCTGTCTCAATACTCACAATAGTCTGTTCATTTTCAGCAGCCATTCTACCCAAATCTATACCCTCTAAACTGATTCTTATACTCTCTATCTTGACCTCTGTGATTGTATCCCGTATCAAACGACCGGTGATATCTCTTCCTTTCCAAATTCGGATCAGGTTTCTGAGGAAAAGGGTTGAAAGTATCAGAAGGGAAGGTTCCAGAATTTTTTTTTTTGTTCAAGTACAGTGTGCTTTTATTATTAATTGATTTCCCTAAAATTGATCAGACAAGCACATACTTTGTTTTAACAGTCTCGGGACTTTTCCTGGAACAATGGATTCTTTCTCCAGAGTATAGAACCTTCGTATTCCACCTGACTTTCGACTTCCCAAGATTGGACAGATCTTAGGCGAAAGGCCTATACTCTTTCTGGGATCCATCATTCAAATGGTTTAGGACAAATACCATAAAAGTTATTGGTCAGCCCCTGTGCATATATTTTTATTCATTTACATATATTTTTGCAACATGGACTAGTCATTAATTTCGAGGTATAAAAACTGATCGGTCCATGAATTGTCCTAAAAATATATATATGCTTTTAACATTGGCTGATGCAGGGCTAGGCTAGCTTCACTCCGTTGGCCCCTTAGTAAGGGGCGCAGGATGTGATAATTTCGGCCTAAGTTCTCTTTAGCCTACTAGCCTCTCTTTCGAGATCATGGATACCCGGGCGTGTTTATCGGGTTAAAGAGTAACAGTCGGAATATTTCTACATGAGTGCACGTGTGTAAGTTATCTAAAAAGCAGTAAAGTTTTTTTTCCAGATATAAAGCAGTAATAAAACAATAAATTATGACCTATCTTTTTGTTCATTGGTTGATTTTCTCGGCTCATTAGTTTGAATCCCCGAAAGGACAGCACGAGAGGGCATGACGGCCATTCAGATCAATAAATAAAAAGAAAAGTAGGGAAACTATATGTTCCTATTAATTACATTTGGTCCTAATCCCCAAAATAAAATGACTGAATAAAAAAATATTTTCATATTTTCCAGAAATAATATAATAACATAATAAAATTAAAAAAAAATGCCCCTGCTTTCTTTTTTTATATTATTTTTTCGGGTTGCATAAGTACCCAAAATGAAGCTGCTACACGATTTCACAGTTATGCGCACATATATACACAGATATATAAAAATGTAATATTTAAAATGTTAAATAAATATACCGAACATATTTATTTAAGGATGAACAAAACAACGTCCCCAGCTGAGTCGCCACTATGGTCAGTACCCGGTTTTTAATCGGATCTGCGCCACTGAAAGGTGGGGTGGTTTCAAAACCTTTCAAAAGTGTGTGGAATACGCTTGGCCTCAATTGTGGACTCAAAATATAAACAACAGGGTCGCCATCTTTATTTTAAGGATGAACAAAGAAAAACAAAAAATACCAGATTTGTAAAGGGTTCGGAGGCTAAGTTACGAGTTGGGAAGGGGTTAGGCACCCAACTCTCCATTTCGGACTTAAAATAGGTTTTTCGGCTAAATATGCTCTTTTTATAAAATTAACAAATTAAATAAAGAATTTAAATATATATAATAAAAGAAATAAGGAAACTTACAGCAGCCTCATTTTAGAATTGCAAATAAACTTTTATAAAAATTTGACCATAATAACGGCTTATTTTAGTGCTATTTGTTATAGAATTTTGGGCAGCGTAACTACTTATTTCGTGATATTTTACTATTTTAAATAGCACCTTTTAAAGATAAAATAATAAAAACTTTATGTTACCTACCTCTTGACGCGTGTGGGCTTTATCCCGGACCAAATTTCTTTTCTGGGTAGACTATAGGGTGTGCTCTCTCTGTCCTTCAGGGAGATGGAGTCTTTTTGTTTTTACTGGATTTCGGGCATCGTGACTGCTCTTTTTTGTTGTTTTCACCTCGGGATCCGGGTGGCACAACTGCTTGCTTTTGTTTGCTTTGCTTTCTTGCTTGTTTTTTGCTGTCGTTGAGTCTGAAATCGGGCAGAGCAACTGCTTGCTTCAGCTGGATTTGACGTCTGAATTCTGGCAGGGCAACTGCTCTTTTTAGGGTTTTTGAACCAGTGAAATAGGGTAGAAACCTAATTGGATAGCTAGGATTCACTTTGGCCGGAGAGTTTTAGTGTTTAGGGGAAGTTTTGGTAGCCTGGCAGAGCTTCAGGGTTGGATGGAAGATAACTGCGTAAGTTCACAGCGTTCTCTCCCCGTAAAACTGTTTGTGAGTTCTCTCTTTTTTTCACTGCCGAAGGCCTCTATTTATAGGCTGAGAGGCTGGGTTTCCTTAACAGCAAAGGTTAAGCCAGATATTTTCTTCCGTGCTTTAACGGCTTGTACCGTGCGCTGAAAAAGTTGCACCAAAAGCTAACTGTAACAGTGAACAGGGACCTGCTAGGCACTGCCTAGGGGAGATCTGGGCGCAGCGCCCAGAGTGGCTATGGGATGCGCATTGCTCTACTTTTCGTTTGTTTTTTTTTGCACTTTCGCCCCTGCAATTCATTGTTTATTCATTCCTCCATTCTTTTGCACTTTTTACCATGTAACTTGATATTTGTTAGTTCTTTTAACAGGTCTTGATATTTTATGGCATGTCATAAAATAGGGGTACGAAATTGGGGTGTATACAGTATGTAGTTGCAGAAGATAGGAATTTGCAGGCATTCCGTGTAAGCATGTTTGCTTAGCCGTATGGTGTTGAGAAGAGAATCCATAGTATTATGTCAAGGAAGCCTACACATTTGGCAAATATATTCAGGTATATGAGCATGACATAATAGGAATCAATGGATCTGAGTTGTGGCATAAGTGTAACTTACCAGCCCTTTGCCCCCAAATTATGAAAATAGGCCTAGAAGACCAAAGAAACTTAGAAGAAGACAACTTGATGAGCCACCTGCATTGAAGAGATCTCAAAAATATTGAAATGTGGAAAATGTGGTAAACTTGGACATAATGCTAGAACTTGTGGCAAAAAAAATTCCAATGCAGATTCTACTTCACAGACCACAACTTCACAACCCAGTGCACAACATATGAATGAGATCCTTTTAACTGGACCAGAGTCAGAACCTATTTGTGTCATAGCAGAAAATAGCCAACCTCAGTCCTCAACTCCTTCAGAGATATCTAAATTACCAGTAAGTTATCTAATGTATATTGAGTTTGTCAAATTACATTCCCGAACCTAGTTTATATATTGACTTTCTCATTTCAAATTGCAGGTTAAAAGAAAGAGGGTTTCAAGCACTGTGGGGTGAATGCAGGTGGAAGCACAAACATGATATCTTCTTTAAATGTAAAAATTTACATTACGGTTATTCATTGTAGTTTGTGAACAAATTTTTAGTTAAAATTGTTTGTTTTAATGTAAGTGAATCAATCATCAACAATCAATGCTCCAATTATTGTTAGAGGATGAGTGAACTACATCACAATGGCAAATTTAAGACCTGAAATTGGAACTACTTCAAGTACACCAAAAGGGGGATCAAGTGGCAAGGAAAATAAAGACAAATAATCAAGTGGCAAAGGAAATCAAGACAAAATCTAATGGCTGCAGTTGTTGTTGTTAAACAATATGATACAAGTTGTTATTGTTGTTTTTTTTTTTTTTTTGTTCAGTTGTTTGGGACATGCAGTATGTTATTTAGTTATTTAGTACTTTGGTTCAAGTGTGGTTGTCAAACTATGTTTCAAGCTGTTGCTGTTAAATTATTGGTCAAGTTGTTGATGACAAACTTTGGCTCAAGCTGTAGTTTATACAAGTTCCAGTTATTGTAGTCTGCAGTTGTTGTTGTTGTTGTTGTTGAAACAGGGCAGGTAAGATACCAAATAAACATACCAACAACAATGCCCTTGTGATTCAATTGAATTTTGGTTTTGATTGGTGATTCAATGGTGGATGCAAATAATGGTAACGTACCAAATTAACATAACAATAGCCTTGCTTAATATATTACACCATTGTTAGACATTACGATCAACTTATCAACTGATTCTCAAACAACATCATTGCTCATTCTAATTAGAATTGTCATTGCAATCATTATCAAATACATAACTACAACCAATGTAATGTTGTCAAGTACATTACAAAAGTAAGAAAATGAATATAACAAACATTGTCCCTCTTCTATTACATACCAAATAACATCACCAAACAAAACAAAAATAGAATTGTCATTCCAATCAATGCCCTTCTAATTTTTTTTTCAACTGGTTCACTTCAGTCTTCATACTCTCAACCATGTTATTCGTCTTCATCAACAGAGTTTCCATTTCATTCTCTTTGATCTTGAGTTTCTCTATTTCAGTTTTATCCTTGTTTCTCTTCACCAACAATTCCATAATTATTTGCTTGGACCTTGGGCATAATTCATCATCTAACCATCTAAAAAATCCACAATATCCTTCATTCTGTAATCCATAAACATGCACAATATATTATTTTGAAGAAAATAAAAATAGTTACTATGTAATCCCTAAAAGACAAGTGTAATAGAAAAAAAAAACTTACCCTATATTTTGGACATGCCCAGTATCTTCTTCCAGGATTATTGTCGCTTCTAGATGTCTTCAATGAAAGTTTTATTCCACAACCACAATACATGTCTTCAAATGACACACCATTATTCCTTGAGCTCCAACTACCATTGGAAGTGGTTGGAGATGACTTACTCATTCTCAACCAGCTCCTCCCACCTCAAAATCAAGTGATTCAAAAAGCTGAGTTAGTTCTATCTACACATAATTTGGAGAGAAATGAGAAGCAATTTGAGAGAAATTAAGGACAAAAATTGGAGAGAAATTATAAATGTCATAATATTAATTTATTAATTTATATTTCTAATTTTTTTCTGACATAAAATTTTTAATGTAAATTGTATTATTTGTATATATTTGTTTGATCTACTTTTTTTTTTCTATTGTATAATTTCTACTGTTACAAAGTTTAAAAGGTAATTTTTCGTTATTTTTCTAACAGCCGTCACGACTATGGTGCAAACTGGGACAAATTGATACATCAGGCATGAACTTGGAAAATTTTTAGCATTGAGAGCATTATAAGATTGAGTGGTTACTTTGGGGTGTTTTCATATTTTGGCCTTAAAACAAGCACACCCACCTCCATCCTTCCAAATTCTTTATGCACAGTTTTTTTTGTCAGATAGGATAATCAATTCTATAAACAATAAAATAATAATTTCATTCCTCAACTTATACCTAAGTTTAAGTTAGGTCCTTTTTTTTTTTAATTCTATACATTATCACTCATATGTTTATTATTATTTTTTTTTTGTCAGATTCCTCTTCTTGTTATTATCATTACAAATATCATCCAATATTTTTGCGTATAACAAAAATACCCTTACTAAGTTGAAGGACAAAACAATTATTTGAATCTTAAAAATAATATTGTTTTAACTTTTTTAGTACGTCTAAAATTTGTTTAGAAGAAATTTTGGTAGACATTATTAGAAATATATGTAAAATTTTAACTATAATATTAGGTTTATTGGTGAGTATTGAGATAAAATGAAACTCAACGTGTTTAGTTATTACTAGTAAACAAACTAACAAAATGAGTTCAAAAAATGTGCTTTAATTTCAAAATAATGAAAAGAAATTAGAGAATTTGGTTGATGAATATGCATATTCTGTTTGAAAATAAAATTAAATTCTACAATTTGCTCTCTTAATTTTTTTTCACTACGTATTACAAACATCCTTAAAGACTGTTATATTTCTCTCGGCCTATAAAAATGTATACCTAATAAACACACAATTAAATTAAGGTGAAATAAGTCAAATAAATGGGATTTACTTCAAGAGAAATAAAAGAAGTCATGTTTCTTGTTTGTATTCATATCAGTTTTCTCAATGTTTGATTCCAGATACTCGTCAGTCGTCATCATCCTCATAAATCAAACTTAACCCCAATCTTTTCACCATGTTGGTATTACCGAGCGAAGTCTATAGAATTCATCACCCCCTTCCAAGTTCATAAATTCCCACACGTGTATTTTGTCATAGGTGATCAACACATGGTCTTCATTAGTATTTAAACAGGAAGGCCACCACAAGGTTCTCTGTGACGCGATAAGATAACAAATCCGAATACGATTACCCTTGGTTCTATTTACTACACCGAAACCAACGTAGGTGAGCTTGTCTGAAATGACTACACATGCAATAAAACCTATGATTTTCTTACCATCTAATCTGCTGAAAGTATCGACGATATCCTTAACAATTTTGTTAATGAGTTTTGCCTCATCCCTGTCACTGTCAAATTCAAAAGTCAATTTATCTTAGAAAATAAAAAATCAACATTTAATGATTCTATTATGACAATATATTAGAAATGGAAAATTAAAGAAAAAGAGAAACTAATTACCCATTTTGTAAATCATAACCAGACAAATTGGCAGACTCAGTTAGAGCTGTCCTCCAACTCTCCACCCTCTCCATTGACAACCTCCCTTCTTTGACCCCATCTTCGTGCTTGGCAAATGCTTCGGAGTAACTCCCGAGCTGTCCCCTGACGTGGGCTGGATCAACATCGTAAAATATAGGAAGGACAATCTGGTTAAAATCCCTCCTACACTCCATGATCTTCACTAGTTCGTCGAGGCACCATGTCGAATCAGCAAAGTTCTTTGAAAACACAATAATCGAGAGTCGAGATTCCTCGATGCCTTTCTGTAGTTCTGAACTAATGGGTTTTCCTCTCGGAAGTTTGGTGTCATCATGGAAGGTTGAAAAGCTATGCTGATCCAAAGCTGCCAAGAGGTGGCTTGTAAAGCTAGTCCGGGTGTCCCCGCCGCGGAAACTCACGAACACATCGTGAACCGACCGTGGGATGCGGGAAGAGGAAGAAGCCATGACAGCTCAATTTTGATTTCCAGATTATCAAAATGAAGAAGAAGGAATGAGTTACTTTTACAAAGTCTAGTCGCTAGGCGTTGGTCGGACGCCGCAATTAATGTCAAATCGGAGATAAAAGTCACAAATCGCCGACCAGGCGAGCTAGTCGCTCTACAACTCCAGGCGCCGACTAACACGCCCCAAACAATTGAACTGGAAAACAGAAGAACAGAACAGAGACGGTCGAATTTTGAACTTTGAAGAGTCGACCAATAAATTCCTTTGAAGCAGATTCACAAAAAGAGAGAAGAGCACTCGCGTCCACGTCGATTAGGGTTTTTATTTTCAATTAGGGTATGAAATTGATGTTTAATTTGAGATCTAATTAACTAGAGTTCGAAGAAATTGGGGTTGATAGAGGAAATATGATGAAGAGACGAGGGTTTAACAGAGAGAGGCGAGAGATTTGGAAGAGTCGCATGGAGCTTGGTGCTTGGATCGGAGTTGGAGTCGGAGGCGGATGTGTGAAAACTGAAAAGGGGGAAGGAGTTTCTATTTGGGCGGTAAGATTTTTTGAATCAATATAAGGGGAGAGAGAGGCGGGAAATGAAGAATCAGAACCCAAGCCCAAGGCAAGGAGAGAGAGAGTTCGTGTGAAATTGTTATTGGGCCTCCAAAGAAAAATGAAAACTGCTATTTGAACCCCAAAAATTGTTATAATTAAATGAGAAAAAAACAAAATATATGGTTTCACCATTTAATAAATAGATTTTTTTGATTTTAAATTTTTATAATAGCTCGAAAAATAAAATAAGAAAGAGAAGATAAATTTTAAAATAAGGGTAATTATGTTTCATTTTTACATTAACTTTGGTTCAATTTTACTTGAACATTTGATATTTCATTGAAATGATGATTTTAATGTCAGTTAATTAGGTTATGTTAAAAAAAAAATTGAGAAGCACTATACTTATGTCTTAATTTCTCGGTCCCGCCCTAGGCGCTAGGCAATGACCTGATGCCTAATACCCACCTAACAATTTTTAAAACTTTGATGAAAATCTGAGAGACTCCGATCTTTTCCCTCCAATTATTGACTACTTTTTAAAAGTCAATAGTCCACAGAGCAGAGAAACAATAAGTAGTTCAATCTCTTCTTTTTATAATTTCACTTATTCATATGGTTATTTTTTGAAATATTCTCAGACTTTTAGGTTCCTAAATTATTGTCTTTTTGAGTTTTTTTTTATGCAAACCGATTATTTATCAAATGAAAATTTGTAAGTATTACTTTTTACAAATTAAATTCATGTTTTATAATTTTGATAACATACAATAATTTTGGAACAAATTGTTTATAAGTAAATGTTGATTCATAATTAACAAGAAAATTAATAAGTGCAATTGACAGAATTTATGAAAAATTATTAAAAAAAAAAGAGGTTATTTCAACTACATTATTTGATTATCTACTACATTTATGAATCATCTTCATATTAGTTTATGTCATGACATTAATACCCATTAAGTAGTCACGTACTAGAATTATATATAATTTCTTTTCCGATTTTTTTACCTTCCTTTTCCTTCATATTAGTTTAAGTGTCATTTTATTATACTAAAAATCATTTTTCTTAAAAAGTTTGATTTTCAAACGGGACTCTTGGTCCTAAAAAGTAAGAGTATTTTATTTTATTTTTTGAAGAGTCTATTTTATATTATAAATTTACAATTATTTATCAACTATATATATTTATATAATACAATATTATTTAGACAATAATAAGTACTCTTATATTTTAATATTTTAAGGTCATGAATTATATTTTTATCGGAAATGAACAATACAAAATAATTACAAAGTCTTTGATTTTATTATTGAGTAATACTTTAAAAATAATATTTCTTTAATCTAATCTACACTTTCTATTTAACAATAAAAGTTATAATCATGACGTTGTTTTATGGGTTTTAAAGACAAAACATTATCGTGTAAATATTTACTTGTAATTCTTGAGCACGTTTCATGTAAAAAAACATATTGATTAATTTTTCCTCGAAAATATGAATGAAAATAAAAATATTTATCTTTTAATTTTTTATGCCAAGAAATGAAAAAGATAACTTGAAATTGAACTATTTCATTTTAATGGGTAACTAGTTAAGGGTAGTTTTTCCCCATTATAAATTAGTTGAATATTATAATAAATATTGTAGTGAATAATCAATTAATGTAATGAAATAACATCTCCCTTATCAAAATGAATAAAAGAAAAAGCTTGGCTATAACTAAAAATTAGATTAAATTAATCGATAAGTAAAAACAAAACCATTGAAACATGTTGAGAATGTATTTCTCTTTCCGTTCTAAACAAATAGTTCATCATACTATTTTCGAATGTTTTACTTTAAAAGTTCACTTTAAAAAAATTATATTTATCATTTTCATGACTTTTCAACTTTATCCTCCACATTTGATATTAACATATTGGTTATGTACAATAATTTTTATAGTTATGACTAATTATAATACTATTAATATATCATTTAATAATTAGACTTTGACCATTTTGGTGGAACGGATGAAGTATTCATTTTACATATTTGCATATGTGGGCCTTTGTATAAATTCTTGTTTTACCTTATGTAAATGGACAAGTTCAATCTTTCATATTACAAATTCTCTCTTCTCTTAACACACCGACCACTACCGTCAATGGTGGTGGCCTGATAATCTCTTCCATTAACTCACACGAAATCTATCATGGTATCAAAGCTCTACTTTGGCAAAATTTTGTGTTCAACTCATCTCACTTGCATTTGTTACCTGAAATATTATAAGTTCATGTTGTCACTTTATTTGGTTTGTGAAGCCCCGGTGAGGCATGTTTGCATGTTTGTGTATCTCTTCAAGCCGGACGAGTTACGTGTGAGTCCGTGAAGTGTTAAGCTTGATCTACATTATCTGAACCTTATCTAACAACTTAAGCTATGAGCTGAGTTGGTAACTTATTATGGTATCGGAGCGAATCATTGTGATCATTGTGCTTCACACCGCCCCTTCCAAAATCAAAATATAACAATAATAAATAAACATTCTCTCATATTCATCACTTTCAATCAAAATTCACTAAACATATTGAAATAGATTTCTATTTACAAACTAAGTACAATTTTTAAGATTCGTAAGGCAAGAATGGATCTCAATCCTATATATAAGTGTTGTATTAAGTTTAAATCAAGATCTCAACCGAAGCCGGACGAGTCAAAACCATACCTTCGCTACGAAGATGAAATCCTTTCAACCTTCGCAGTCTTTGGTTCAACTACGACCTAATGATGCTCGATTGACCTTCCAAACTATGAGGATTTTCCAAATGAGGTTTTTCATTCTGGATATAATCTCTTTGAGGATCTCTAAAGTCTATTTCTATATTTTCAATTAGACCTGTAGATTTGAGTTTTACATTTGTTATTTTCCTGTAAAAATTTGGAAATTTTGGAAAATTCGAAAAGTTACAAATTGTTATCAAATGGATACTCGGTTGAGAAATTTTTGTTACTCACCGGGTTAGGATTTGATCAATCGCCAAGTTGACTCGATTGGAAAAGAAAATTAAATCACTGAGTTGACAAGTCACTCAAATATAGAGTTTAGAAATTAGCGACGATCTCCTTCTTTGATCAAATAATTACTTGAAATATTACTTTATGGACGATGTTCGATCCACACTTTGAATACTTGGATTAATGAGGAGTTTTCAAATAAAATGTTCTGTTTGGGCTTCTCCTTTGTCTTCTATATGCCAATTATTGAGAAAAAAATTCGGGGATTAGCTCCTATTTGGGATTCTATAAATTTGATGGGATGCAACTTCTACACCAATTTGGGCACGAGCCTAATGTATAGCACTCTGTTATATTTGCTGATGTGCCCGCCTCAAATCCGATCACGATGAAAGTACATGAGATCACCACGCACCAGTCACGAGCTCATAAATTGGGACCCATGCAAGCACCAACTATAGCGGGTAAGATGTCCGACCAAGGACCACCTTCAATCCCCGACCAAGCATGGCCGGACCAAGGCCTCGCCTCGACTAGGGGGCATGCCCGTGGAACGACGCCTCTTTGCGGAAAACCATAACCTATCGAGGGGCAAGGTAATGCCCACTCGGGCAAACATGCGACTATTAAGCAACCGAACCTTGAGGTCTAAGGCAGGCTGCGAAGTTTCCTAATCTCAGACGGATCACTTTCCTTATTTGTTCTATAAATCACACAGCTATCCGCAATCACGCCTACAATTTAGGGATGACTCATAACCCTAATAGGCTACTATATATCATAATTCTAAAAGGATTTTATGACTCGGGGGCTATATATACCCCTCCATAAGCCCTAAACAAGGTACACGCTTTCTCGAGCCTAGAAACTCTATAGAATTACTTTCTTACACACAATTTTTACTCTCACGTTGGAGTGGTATCGTGAGGCCGTGTCTTGCATTGCTACTAACGTTTTCTTCGTGTTCTTGACAAGTGTTTTAGGCAATCCAATCCATACAAAAGCCAAGATATACTCCCAATCGAATGCAGACGACCTAAGACCGATTCCTGCCATATCATTTGCCTTGATACATTGCATATGTTTGTGTATCGGGTTGAGGAGGAGTGTTTAAAATATAATATAATGTTATGTTAAGTTGAAAACCTAATATCTTAGCATCATGAGCTTAGCCTTTTAGCCGAATCACGGCATCCGCACCTACTTAGCATCCTTTTAGCCACATTATAGAGTTTTTAGGATACTTACAAACCAATGTAGAATGTAGGAGCACAACAACCTTCAACCTATTCTTAATTGCAGTGTCACCGAAACAGCACCAGTGAAGCAGATTGCTTCTCCGTTTACCAAACGAATGGACTTCCAATATAGCAGTATACTTACAATGTACTAATTGGAAATTCTAGCCTCTCAATTAGTTCAATAACAGTCACTAACTCCAGTCACAAAGCAAAGGTAATAATCTGTAAAACAATGTTAATACAAAACAATACTAAACAGATTATTAATACAAAACAATACTAAATAGATTATTGAAACAATGTAAAGAAAAGCTTCACCAGCATATAGCCTTAGCTAAAATCAGTCGGCTCAGATCCCCAAACAAAACCAACTATAAACAAAGTATAGTTCTCGCCCAAATCAACTAAGTTCCAAGAGAAACGAAGGCACACTATCATGGTTCCAAGGTATTTCGAGACTGCCCAAGCCTTCCAACGAAATCCCTAACCCAATATGAACAACTCCTCTCACGAACTGAATGCTCACGTACACAAAGGCTCAAACACACACTCACACAGTGTTTCCCCATCACAAATGAGAAGAAGAAGAAGAGTTTGAGGATAGAGAGATCAATAGCTTTGATGATTCGGTACCTTGAAGAGAAGGGACGGGAGGTATATATAGATAGTAGCAGATAAGGATAAGGAGTCGAAGACTCCTTATCGGAGCCAACAGCTGCGACGCCGTTACCAACAAAGGAGGAAGCGGTCAATATAACTAGAGAAGGAGAGACCCAATTAGGAGAACACAAAAAACCCCTAATTAGATCAAAGGGCTTGCCAACAATGAGAAAGGAGTAATTGAGCCTTAGGAATTTTAGGTTGCTGGGCTTAAGTGAATTGAAAGCATGCTGCCCAAAATAGAATAAGGGTCGAGCCACTACTTACATGCATCACAGTATTAGCACCTTCTTAACATTGCAGCTGTGACGACCCGACCCGAATCCCAGCACGGAATCCCAAGGTCGTGCCGCTAAACGAATACATAAGAAGAGGACAAGCACAAAGTAAATAATAGTTCAAGTCAAACAATAGAGCTATCAAGGTCTAAACATGAATGTGTCATCGTATAAACATACGGGTCTACAAAAATCGAAGATGCGGAAGCGTTAACAGAGTGAAGCCCCGAGCTAGAGAGCTCGAAAACTGAAGCAAATAGAACCAAGAGAAACGTTGTCTCACGAGGCTAAACACAAAACTCACGTGCTGCAACATTGTAGACGCTGAACAAACCATCGGTACTCCAGGCCGGCGTTTCAATAAGAATCCAACCTAATATAACAATTACCCAACGGCTAATACATAACGGGGTTAACAACCACAACAACAAATACAAGAGAATACTGAATGCCTTGAAGCTACTGCTTGCCCGGGAGACAATTGAATAAATACCATGAAGTGAAGTATACATGCCCGACAACCATAATCGGCAACAGAAAGTACAATCAAGAATAGGAATGCTACCCAACTGTAAAGTTTATATAACTTTACTCAAAACGTCCTTAACAGAAAATAAGGACACAATAAAAAAATCAACCCAATGCTAAAGGAGACTCCGCGAGCTACGACTCGGAAGAAACAGCAACTGCGACAATCACGAACACACGATATCAACTCAGCTATCGATCCATTTTGCATAGCTATTGACAGGATCTACACGTCCTGAGCATGGCTAACGGATAACTGCAAACTAGAAACAAGGCACAGAGTGAGTCATAAAGACTCAGTACGCTACTACAAACAACAATATAACATAAGATGAAACATTGTTATAAAGAATCATGTAATCGTGTTACTACGATGAAAAGCCATAAATACGTGTTGTATACTTAAGATACTTCAAAAGATACCCTTTCCTTCTCACTTATTAAACTGTCCAAATGAACCAGGGTGAAATTCTCGGTTCAACACAAACCAAATGAATTAGAAAGTAAATATCATGAAAACATTACATGTAAGTATATATATATACACACACACACATCAAGTCCTTCATGGAATTATCTTGTATAAGCATGTATGTATATATATATGTATCAAGTCTTTCACAGAATTAGCAAGTATTAGTATGTATACCAACATATATACACACCATGTAATTCAATAATGCGCAATCAAGATAAAATGGTCATTTTTTATCCCATGTCTCAATTAACACTTTGTTGTCACATAAATGCTTGAAATAAATCACATAACAGGAGGATATGTTATAGAGCCACTGCCGCAACGTAGATCCTGAAATGAAAACGGTTATCTTGAATGTGGGTTTTCGAATGCACGTGATTGATACATCGACCTTGAACACGATAGCATTATTCCAAACGCTCTAATGGTTACGACAAGGTACTCTTCTCCACTGTGATAAAATAGTGAAGAGTGTGTGCATGATTTTGGTGCGGCAACCCATCACTACAACGAATCTCACAATTCGTGACATCGATACGTCGTTTACCATCGAGACAAGACAAGTATGCCAACTGGACTAATGGAATGACAAGTAGATGTTTACTCGACATTAAAATCAAGTAAAGAACGAGCTCGACAAGAGCGAACTCGTCCTTATCAGGTAGATGTTTACTCATAAAATCAAGTAGGAAGCGAGCTCGGCAAGAGCAAACTCGTTCAAGACAAGCTGGCATGTTATTCACAACATGTTCACGATTAATCAGATAGATTACAAAAGGAGCTCGATTGAATCTCGAAAGTATATGTGTCAAGTTGTCTACTCAATTCTATTCAAGTTCCAAAGGCTAGTAATCTAGTCAAATGGATTTCTAAGTTCATTAACTCGACTTCGTTGAGTCTTCGCTACAATCATTCTCAAATGGAATACAAATGCTATATGCATTTCTATCCCTTCTCTATATGTTTACAGTTCACGTGTATCGAGGTCCGTACTTCATTAAGAAGCCCTAGTTCAACAAGTTCACCATTCCACTTATTTGTGGAATCCAAGTTTAATACATGTACACGAATCAATTTTCAATAGGGTATTCAAAAGTAAATCATGATTTGAGCCAAGATATGCAATATGCTTATTAAATCATATTCATAAAACAAGTAAGAAGAATTCAATCGTTAACAAGGATCATGGACATGCTCTCTCAGAACACAATGTAATTAGAAATAGGAATTCATATTGTCAAGATTGGACATAATCATGTCTCATAAGTCATAATATTGAAATAGACATGGAAGGTTATTTCTAGAATAATACGAGCTAAGTTTATAACTTAATACTCACAATTCACATGATTTTTTAGGCTAACTAGATTGTCAAGGTTTACCAAGCAACAAGGTCACACGTTATTCTTTCCACATTCAAGTCCTTGAGGGTTCAAGATAAACCATGTTATAACACTACGAGACTCTATTGCAAGTTCTCTAAACGATAAGGGCTATGAAATACACTCAAAGGACAAACTCATAGGGTATAGTCAAGAATCTTTAAGGTGTCCGGGCGATACTAATTCGCAAGGCCGAGGCAATACAAGTGTGTCTTAGAAAACAACTTAGTTATCAAGTAGACTCTAAATGTAGAGTGCTAAGGTATCTAAAATCCCAATTCCCAATCATCCCGTAGACGGATTCTCTAATTCACCATCATGGATTACTAAAGATGTTCAAAAGATTCTCAAACAAGGTTTCTAACGAGTGAAGGTGGGTTCATGCTCACAAGGCAACTCTCGTGAGTCGGGGTTCCTATCATATTTAACTCCACTTCCCAAAGGTCCAATACAGCCTAGATCGCATTCTTACAAGACGTAGGACTTCATTTGAAGTCCACAAAGTATCAATAATCTTAGTTCATTATTTGACCATTTCAAATGCCCTTTATTTGAAACACACATTTATGACCCGAGCGTCCTCAATCCAATGACTAGCGATAAATTCACACTTAACATTATCCAAGGACTTCGATTAAAGTCCTAAATCATAATTTAACACCAAACACCAAATCTGTCTCATCCAATAAATTCTTGAGATCTCACCATTGAGATCCAACGAACAAGATTAGTCTTGGCCCTTGGGGATTTATCCCTAGGCTCAAAATAACATTTTAGAGACGCAAAAGATTTCCGTTGAGTGAATTTACAAACTTTACAAACTCTAGGTCAAATCCAAATTCGGGATATAATAATCTTCCGGGTTTCTAAACCCAAATAACAAGTGATTCCTACTAAATTACTCCCATAAATACAATAAACCCATAGAAATTCAAACCCACATGTTCACTAATCAAAGCCCCAATTAAACATTTCATTTAGACATGCAATAACACGAAAAATCAAGCAAAACAAGCCTCTAACAACCTAGCATCATTTTAAGATAGAGAGGAAAAGTAGGGAGTGTAGTCACGTACCTATCTCAGCCAACAAACCTATTCGGATCGAAGATTGAATCGGTGGAAAGTTTGCTACTTGCCAAGGGTTTCGATTTGGTGGTCTCAAATCGAAAATCGAATGGTTGGATCTCAGGCAATCAAGCAACCAAGGTGAGGCACTTTAAGAATCTCTTTCTTTCTATAGGAGCCCAGCAATAACAATGGAGGAAGAACAATGGCTGTCAAGGTTGAGCTTGGGGAGGTTGAAGTCACAAAAGGTTCAATACTAGGCATGAGTTATTTGGCTTCTAATTGGTGGATTCATAAGTGCCCTTGATTAAAACTCATCAAAGGGTTGAAAATAGACTCAAGAGGGTTACATTATAGGTTGGGGTTTGAATTGGGTTGGACATGGTTCAAGGGTTCAAGCCAAAATTCAAAAATCAGAAAATCCCGAATTGCTGAAAAAGAGGGCAAACGGTCGCTTGCTCAAGTGGCCAAGCGAGCGCTTGGTCTTGTGATCAAAGATGGGCACGTACTGGAAAATGCGCGGTCGCTCAGCCCTCCCGACTGAGCCAGCGCTTGGTCCTCTGACTGGTCAAAATGGCTTGAAACATGGTTCAAAAGGTACCCAACTCACCCACAAACATTCCTAAGGTCAAACCCTACTCAAAGCACGACCGAAACACTCCCGAACAACCCTCGAAACATACAGAAATAAAGATCATAACACACAACAAAATCAAACGATGCAAACACCAATCAAACCAAAACCAAACAAGCTTAGTTTATCATCCCTAAAACATGTTAAGGACTACAGTACAAGGTCTAGAACTCCAATTAAACTTCCTACAAGTCGAATACACAAGTAACACAACCAACGAAGGAAAATCGAGAGACCTTAAGACTCAAAAGATCAAACGAATCAATAATACTTCTAAACTCTCAACCAAGCATACCATGATCAAGATTGAAGTTATAAATCATGCAAGGAGGGTAATAAGACTCTATTAGGATCTAGTTAAGTGCTAAAGAAGCTAAGGCAATACTCAAAGCAACCACAACGAAGCATGCAAAATATAGAAGGTATACAAGTGATTATGATCATAGTTAATCTAATGTAAGCATGATATAAACAATATAAACTCTTTAACATGTTAAAGCACATAATGAGCATGTTATAAAGATGTTATACAAGTAATGGGTTTGGGTTCTCACAGCGGCTTCAAAACATCTTCACTTTTGACTCAAGCTTGATCTTTCTTCTACTCAGCCACTTCACAAGAGTTCTATCTACGAGTTGAGGGGGAGTGTTGAGAATGTAATATTCATTTTACATGTTTGCGCATGTGGGTCTTAGCATAAATTCTTGTTTTAGCAAATGTAAATGGATTAGTTTTAATCTTTCATATGCAATAACAAATTCTCTCTTTTCCCTCTCTCTTGCGCACAACACACCAACCACCACCATCAATGGTGTTGGTCCGGTAATCTCTTCCATTATCTCACACAAAATCTATCAAAATTGACCTTCCAAAATTTTCATGTGTAAATACTTGTGTAAGACGGTCTTCCGAGATATTTTTTGTAAGACAAATCCTCTTCACCCAACCCACTGTATGTTGGTGGGTTGAGCTGTGAGAGAGTGGAGCTTCGTCTTACTAATTAAGATCCGTAAGACGGTCTTACATGAGACCTACTCTTGTTCATGCCATGCTCCACTGAATCGCCCAAATTTGTTCTTCTATTATGACCCTTGAAAAGTTGAACTCATATTTCTTCAAATAATTACAAACAAATCGGTTGGGAAACTAATAAAGGCTACGTTTGTATATCTGACTCAACAAAAGTGCATCACGTGACTTACTTTGATTAGAAATTAAAATGTTGGAAAAATTATGGACCAGTCCACTTTTTAAAGTTTCTAATCGTTAAAGTACCCTCTCTTTTTTTAACTGAAAAAGTCACTTTTTGTGGCAAAATGGTTACGATACCATTACTGAACTGTAGGCATGCTACGGAGGTCATTATTTTTGCACAGCAGTTCATTAGATTAACTATCTAGTCTAATTGCATCACGGTTCATCAATTTTATTACATTTATTTTTGTATCGCGGTTCAATAGTTTAATTGCCTAGTCTAATTGCACCGTGGTTCATCAATTTTATTGCATTAATTTTTGCACTGCGATTCAATAGTTTAACTTTTTTTGAACCGTGATACATAAAATATTATCTAATCCAATATGCATGCGATACAAAATCATAAAGAATCATACCACATCTTCCACATGCTTCCTCCATCTCCTCCGTCGTAAGCCTTCTTCTTCCTCCTCCTTCGTTTCAACTGAAAAATCATTCAACTCATCACAGATCCATTACAGTTTCGTATTTCATGAATCAAAAAAAGTGTTTACCTTTCAGGGGCGTTGCCCCCTGAACCCCCACGACCTGACCGGACAGGTCGATCCCCATTTCGTTGCATAATAATGGTGATTTTTTAATCCCTAGAGTGTTGACAGAGCTATTAAAGAAGACGATGACATTTTCGAAATAATATTTCAAAAAGTAGACTTTTGAGATTGAAAAAAAGAACAATAGACTTTTAGGGTTAAAAATTTTGGAAAAAGGACCGGCCAAAATTTTACCCTTTTAGTGTTTGCAAAATTCAAAAGTTGTTTTTGATCGAAGCTAGTTGAAGTTTCACCTTGCTTGCTAGTTGTTACGAGTGTAAGCTTGAATTACCAAACTAAATCAATCAGTTTGGTTAGATTTTAGTCCAAGATTCAGTTACGATCCAAAAGTTTAAAAATATATATATATATTATTTTTTTTGTTCCTCAACTTTAACAAAAATATTTATTTGATCCTAAAGCTAAAAAATTAATTTATTTAGTCCTACGTATTCTATTTTATTGTTAGATTCCCCCTAAACGTAACATTAGAATTGCCGTCTATTTGTTTTTAAAAACTCCAAAGTGCCTAATCTGCGCTCCAGCTTTTAGAGTGAAAAACAAAACCTAGAAAGTTAAACACATTAACCCAAAATCACAAAACACGCTCTCATCGTCATCTCAATCATCATCATAATTGCCACTCAAATCAACGGCAAGACGAGCGACTCCATTATCGGCATCGGCGGCCACCAAAAGAGTTGTCGTCTTCTCTTCCAACACAAGAAAATAACGTGTGAAAGGGACGACGAATTCGAAGCAGGATTTGAGCCGTGAGGCAACTTGGGGGATTAATTGGTGAGGCCTATTGTGGGGTGACGAGAAGAGAGATTAAGGCGAATACTGAAGCTTTTGGAGCAAAATAGTTCGATTGACGGTTCCAGAGGGTTGATTCAGGTTTGAGGAATGAGCGAGGGTAAGAGAAGGAGGATATTGAGGGAGAAGATGTGAGAGAGAGGGAGAGAATGAAGGCGAATTTGATGGAGAGAGAAGACGACTACTACATGCTCATTCTCAGTTTAAATTCTTCACTTCTATCTCTCTCCTCCCTGTAAAGCTACAGACACTCTGCAGAACCAACCCCTCCCCTTTCTCTATCATCTTTCAGTTTGTGTGCTTGCATGAAGTATACTTGAGAGCAGGCTATATCTCTCCTTTTCCAAGGAAAGGAGAGAGGAAAAACAAAGAAGAGAAGAAATTCAGGAAATAAGAAGATTAGATCCAGTGGTGAGAGAGAGAGAGAACGAAGAGAAAAACAGAGGCAAGAGGTAGCCATTGAGATAGCTTTAGTTTAACATCTACTTTCTACAGGTGGTCAAAATTGGAATGGATTGGGTCACTGGATTTGGAAGACAAAAAGGGCTTTGACCAGGTCTCCCGAACAATCTCAATACAAAAGAGATGGGGCATACTTTGGGCATTTTCTTTGATTTGGGCGATGAGCATGGTTGAAGACGATGAATGAATCTTAAAATTTCAACAATACTCTTATTTGTATACTGACGTGGTAAGGGTATATTGGGTATTTTCTTAAATAAACCGTAATTTAAACGTTAATGGGGTGAGGGGAGAACTTCACAACAAAATGAAACATGTAGTATCGAATTATTTTTTTAGTTGTATGACCAAATAAATGTTTTTGAGGGACCAAAAAATTATTTAAATATTTAATAAATTACAAATCACGTGTGTTAAGATTTTTTAAAAAAGATATACGCTAAATATATATTTGAAAAATAATCAGTTTGACTTGATAATAATTTGGGGACGACGTGAGTATTTATGTTTTTTTACTTTTAAGAACTTCTTTTTAAAAGTTTGATGTTAATTAGCAATTAAACATTTCATTTATCTCAATTTTAATGTTGTACTTAATGTTTGGTTTCTCAATATTACTTGCATTAATTTAATAACATTACAATGGTTAATCTTATAAGTCTTCTATACCGTCTTACGGTAGATCTTAATTTGTAAGACAGAGCTCCACTCTTTTACATCTTAATTCACCAATACACGGTGGATTAAGTAAAGAGATCCGTCTTACAAAAAATATTCATAAAATCATCTTACACAATTATTTACTTAATCTTATTAATAAAAATGTTATTTGAACAGCAAAACTGAACCGTCGATTAATAATTGAAACCAATGAAGCGAAACGGTTTGGTTTGAGCCAACCGTTTGGCCTCCCTTGCTAATTGGTCCATATCTTTGGTGTCAAGTACACTGTTCAGCATTTGCTCCCCCAGCGCGCAACCAGGGGCATTAGCCTTTGGCCCGCGACATCTCAACAATTTCTGTCAAGATGGCAATAATATTATCCGTATTAATTTGTGGATTTTCAATTTTTCATGCCACAAAATCATTCTAGTCTCAACCTCTTTAATCAGCATGGCCACAGTGCCCACCAATACCTATAAGGCTATAACTGAGTAATGCTTCTACTTAGATCATCACGTTTATGTTTGTCCATGTTCACATTACCCAGTATAACACTTAACAAGAAGAATTATAAATACAGAACCAATCAATAAGTCAAGTGATCGATCCCAACTATCACAGATTCACAGATATGCTAGTTTTGACCACAAAGTGTCACTTTGTATTAAAAATAAAGTCAATCAAAGTTTTAAGTTGATTTAGGATTAAAATAAAAAGTCTGGTCATTTAGGGACTTTTGACATCAAAGTTATAAAAGATGGAGGCACCGGGGCACAATCTGAAAGATGGAGGGCACCGGAGTAATTAATAAGTCAACTTCATTAATGTTGTGGCAGGTTGTGAGCGTGCCATGAACCCATGCTTAAAGCGGACCCATGACTTGTTATTCGGCCTGTTCGGATCTAGCTCGCTTGTCCGGTTTTCAACTCATTTTCTTGTTGGGTAACTCATGGTCTTTTTTTGATAGATTGCTCGCTCCATCAGTTTTTTTTTTTTTTTTTTTTTGTCATTTTTTGGGCTCTGCCTTATAAATTTGGATTCGTATTAGTATTATTATATATAACTTTTTCGTTTGTCAATAGTAGAAGGCTTATATCTAAAAACTTTTATAATTAACATTACTTCTAACTAATGTAGGATAAAACTCTTCAAGGTGGGATATTACTTCTAATGATTCATTTCTAACACCATACTTTAAGTCTTGATATCTTATTCATTCAAAACTTGATTTGAACAAATAAATACATCATTTTGATGCTTTTGTCGAATAGAACACATTTGCACAATTACCTTTGCCAACAAACAAATGACATGTAAAGAAATTTGTGCCTCAAGTTGCACAATTTCTTTCACTAAAAACACTAATTTTTAACACTATTATACTTTAAAGTTTGATATTTTATTCATCCAAAACTCGATTTGGACAAATAAATATATCATTTTGATGCTCTCACTAAGTAGAACACATTTGCGGAATTACTTTCGCCAACAAACAAATGACACGTAAAGAAATTTGTGTCTCAAGTTGTACAATTTCTTTCACTAAAAACATAACTTTTTCAATAATAGAATACATGTATCCCACATTGGTTAGAAATTGATGTTGGTTTTAAAAATAATATTATTAAGTACCAATAGCATCATACATTGGTTGGAAAGTGATGTTGGTTTCCAAAGTCATTTGATAAAAGACTTCTACAATTATTACCAATATATGAAGTATATATTACATTAGTTAGAAAATGATGTTGATTTTAAATTATTTTAAATTTAGGTTATATAAAATATTTTTACTATTATTCGCAATATAAAATATATATCACACATTTGTTATAAATTGATGTTGGTTTTAAATTACCATTATTAAAAATAAAAGAGATAAATCTCACATTGGTTAAAAATTGATGATGATTTTAAAAGTTTTTAAATAAAAAGACTTCTACTTTTATCATCAATAAAAGAAAAGAGAAAATATATATCTCATTATATAGAAAGAGATGTTGGCTTTAGATTTTATTTTTTAGATAAAAACATTCTACTACTACTACCATATGATGAGATGTATTCCACATTGGTTAGAGAGTGATATAAGTATTAAAAGTCTTTTTATAAAAGACTTAATATCAATAAAAAAATATGTATTTCACATTGATTAGGAAAGTGATATTGGTTTAAAATGTTTTTAGATAATGTATCTCACATTGGTTACAAAAAGATCTACATCATTTAGAAACAGATATTGGTTATAAAAGTTTTTAGATAAAAGATTTTTGATGTTATTATCAATACAAGAGATGTATCACACATTGTTTAGAAAGAGATGTTTGTTTCAAAACTCTTTAGATAAAATACTACTACTATTATTATTTTTATGTTATAACCAATAGAAGAGATGTATCTCACATTGTTTAGAAAGAGATGTTGATTTCAAAAGTTTTTATATAAAATACTATTATTATTACTATAGAAGAATGTATCTCACATTTGTTGGAAATTAATGTTGGTTTAAAAAATACTATTAATACCAATAGAAAAATTGTATACCACATGGTTAGAAAGTGATGTTTGCTTTAAAAGTGTTTAAAGATTAATATTAGTAACAATAGAAAAAAAAGTTATTATAACCATGGAAGAGATTAACAATCTATAATTATAATGTCCAAAATAGGAAAATTATAAATTTCAATGAGTAAAAGTGGTAGAACTGTCAAAATTGATCCCAGCCCATAGGCCCAGTCCAGTCCAGCCCACCCGACTTTTCAAGGGCATGAGCCTTAATTTAGAATGCCCGAAAAAAGTCGGGCCTCTTTGGCCCAGTCCACTAGGCCCGTGGGTCGTGTTTGGCCCAACCTTAAAAAACCTGAAAAGCCCGGTGCGGTCTAATCATAAAGTTAAACACTTAAACTTAATTAAAAAATTAAAAACTAAAACATAAAACCTAAAAAGCAAAAACTATCATATATTCATTTAGACTACTTTTTTTTTTGTTAGATGAATTTATGACACAGTATGATCTATTTCCAAATTATTGTTCTCTTTTTGGTTGAAACTCATATTATAAATTGATGAAAGTGACACTTACAAAGAGGAACTGGAGTTGATCTTCCAAGTTCCAATCTAATTTAGTATGGTTGTGGTTAGTAATTTTATCGAAATTGATCTATTTAATTGAGTATTTCTATCTGATATTAGCTAATAAAAAGTTTCAATAGTATAAACTTGATAAGAAATAAAATTGAAATGCTAGATTGTGTCGGGCGAATCAAAAAATAAACATTTGCTAATTAGTATGGTTTTGCAAACTAGAACCCGAAAAACTTTGTCTATCCTCAGAAAACACATATTAGAAAATTAGGGACAGTATGAGGAACTTCAATTTGGTTATAATTTTTTTTGAAAAAATAATCATTCAAGTAACACATGTATTTTTTTCTTTGGTCTGTAACATTACAATTTTTCTAGTTTCTGTTTCGTTTAATTGTTGAACTTACTACCTTTGTTTATATTTGATTTGGTTGCACTTTTGCTTTGTAATTGTGTAAATTAGACTAGTAAGTGTGTGTGTTTTGAACTTTTGATGTGTTATATAACTTTTATTAGCTGATTTGTGAATTTTTTAATTAAAAATAGTTATTTTTTGGCCCATAGGCCCGAAGTGCGCATGAGTTGGATTTGAGTTTTATGAGGCCCGCCACTATTTCGAGTCGGGTCAGGTCTTTAAATGAGAAACATGTAGGGAACATAACTATAGAAAACGTAACACTAACCGTAAAAGTAAAAGTAGAGATATAACTTTTTTTCCTACTGAATTAGTGTGGCTGTCTAAGGTAAAGTTGATTTTAAAAAGATGAAAGGATATAGAGAGGGAAGAACTAAGAAGGATTTACATATGGTTCTGATGTGGTAAAATCTTCAGTGTTGGGTCGTCCGTACGGTGAATGGATATCTGGGCTTGATTGTGTGGATCTTTAGCTTCCTAGAACCTGTTAAGAACACAATAACACCTTAAAAAGTAATGCAAGGCATGGCCTCACGAATCCCCTTCGGCGTAAGAGTAAGGAATCGTGTGAGTCAAAAGAGAATTTGACAGAAGTTTGAGGCTCTATAAAGCATGTATCTTGAATAAGGTTTATAAATATGCATTTATAGCCCCCCAAATGTAGTAGAATTCGTGTATGATTCGATTTGATGCTCCCAGTTATGATAAGGAAGAAACTCCTAGATTTTAGGTACAGTATGCGGCTAGCCGCATGATTCTCGGAGTATATAAGACAGTGTTCTGCTCAAATAAAGAAACGTGTGACCTGTCTTTGAGAGCAAGTCACTAGTTGTCGTGGTCGGCTGTTGCCCGAGCGAGCATGGCCCTCGGCTATCGTTATCGTAGAGAAAAGAAGAAGTATCATTCCCAGGCAGGGCCCCTTGGTCGAACAGGCATGGCCCGTGCCCGACCAAGTATAAGGGAGTACTCGAGTCCTCTTACTTGCATCGTGTGGAGTTCAAATCTTCTGTACCACTTGTGTGTACCACTTTTTATCTCAATCATTGCATCCCAACCATTACATCTTAACCAATGGTTGAGATGAAAAGTGGTACACCAGTGGTACACACGAATGTTACAGGAGATCTGAACTCCATTGTGTGCTAGCTCTGTTCGCTAGACTTGTAGGTCTCATGCTAAACGAGCATGTGATGCTCGCTCGTGCTTTACTCGTGATCGGTTTTGGACCAGACATATTAAGTTCTTTATTGACTTAGATCGAGAAGGTTTATACTCTGGTGGATGTTAGGGAAGAAAAGGATTAAAGTGAGATATATTAATTGATGTGATTAAATTTACATCTAGTTAGGAGTACAATAAGTAGTTGGTAGGAGAGACGTTACACCAAGGATTGACCTTAAGTCCTTATATTTTCGCTTTAGCGATGGATGGATTAACTGAACAATCTCTCTCGTTATTTAGCGGTTCACACTAGTCTCTCTCTTGGAAAACTTGTTTGCTACCATCAAATTGGAACCGGGGATTGCTGAATGCCATAACGACTCTATGCTGATCTGCCAGCTTTTTTTGCCATTTCAGCATGTAGAAAATTTGAACATCAGTGGTAAAGTTTTGGATATCAATCATTTCTTGTTTATTCAGCATTAGGATCTTATTCGTGGGTGATGCTTACTATTTATGTTCAAGTACCAAAGCATGCTCTTCATTTGATGTTGGGATGTGCATGAAAATGAAGCATTCTTTTCTACTCGATCATTATTCTGTAAATTTTGTTGACATGTCATTTATGCAATTTTGAGAGGATTGAACGAAAGAAAATGAGAAAAAAAAAATTGGGAGAGTTGAGTGGAAGAATTGAACAAAAAAAAAGTGTGAAAAACATATGATGAAAAAGAAAAAGTGGAAGAGTCGAGCGGAAATTAGAAAGAACAAAAGAGTGAAAGGAAAGAAATTGAGAACTCGGGAAAAATGAAAGAGGGATGGGCTTCCCACCACCAAAATGTGAGTGAACCAGATTGAAACTTTAGCCAGTTTCGACAAGTTACCCTGCTACCGACCGTCGTTAGTTAGACTAGATTATTTCTACCAAGAAAAAAAAATAGACTAGATTATAATAATAAGGTACATTAAAGCAAAGGAATATGCCATCTCCTCGATAAGAGCAAGAGTACCAAGTTTGACCAGGCTCATGGCACTCGTAATCAGTCAAAAACATGAAATACTTTGGGCTTCCTGAACAACTCTGTGGAGTCACCAACCACCACCACTTCCCGACCATCCACCACTACCTCCTTGCGACTGCGTTGGGCTTTTCTTGGACCCACCCCACCCAGTATTGCCCGCATCCTGCTCACCGCTACCACGTCCCCAATCATTACCACCACCACCGCTACCACTTGCACCAGCATCACCCCAACCCCCACTGCCACCACCACCACCACCACTGCCACTTCCACCCCCTCCCCAACCACCAGGAAAGGCTTCCTTGCCAGGTGAATTTTGAACTTTGGCACCAGGAAAACTACCCCACGCATCGTCATTGTCCTTGGATCCCCACTTTTGACCACCGTAATCATCTTGCCTATCATTGCCATTGTCATCTCCCCTACTGCTGTTGAATGAACCCCGGCCACGGCCCCGACCCCGTCCACGTCCACGTCCACCATATGGCCTAGGCACCCCACTTGGATGACCATCTTGACTCCCACCATTCCCAAAATCACCTCGACCTGCAACAAAGGAAAAGAAATAGCAGCACAAATATTAGAGCCAGAGGTGTTGTGCCTCGTAACTGAAAGGGAAAACTCCAGAGAAATCAACTAGTACAGGCAGTAAGAATAGCTAAATAGCGTAAATACTGATGGAACTGCAAACAACTCCATGAAGCCAAATAACCTTAAGTAAAAAACCTAGGCATACCACACTTTCTTTAGCTAGTGTCAACTGCGACCATTTGGACAACCACACTGCCCAAACTGACCAACACAAAGGTGTAACGCCATTCAAGCTCAAGGAGCAAAATTTCAATTTCACGTCCACACAAACAGTACTTAAGCCCAAGCTCTTTTACCAAGAATTTCAACGCGCAGTTAAAACTAAGTTTATCTACTAGGGCATCAGTAGACAGGAGGTCCAAAATTCAATTATTTAGATTGCTACTGAATTCCAAACTTGACGACAGATGTCCTTTCCAACTAATATCAGCTTCAAAATGAAAAATATTGGAACAGAGTAGGATAATATAAACTGCCTCCTCTGTGTGTGCGGAAAAATGGAACCCTCCATATTCCTTTCCCCCACCCCCCACTCCTCTCAACCTGTAAGAGGGAAGGACCGAGTAAACTATCAAGATTCAAGATAAATGCAGAAATCACAGATATACCTGTTCTGGTCCTATCTCGATCCCCAGACTGGCCTCTCCAGCCACCTTCATTACCATCAGAACCACCCCATCCACCAGAGCCCCCAGGGTTTCGCATTGGCACCATGGCCGCAACAGAACGGATTGATGGTGCTGAGTCATGCGGATCATCAATATGCCTCTGGAAATATGCTACAAGGCGATCAATGTTCTCAAACATCTTTTTCCGGAATTTAAATCCCTTTGGATACAACCCAACATACTCATGATGTGGATTTGAACTCCTTATATAAGTCAAGATAAATGTGCCTGGATGTTCGTGAGATATACCAAAGCAGTACACAATCCTCATTGGGTTCTCAGATTTCTCAATCCTTAAGAGCTCGTCAACCTCTGCTTTTGTCCCCTTCTTGAACTTGCGGTAGCTCAGCATCGTCTTTAAATGAACTACCAAAGGATCAACGTATCGATCCATCACCTGCATTCAATGACAGTAATTATGAACTCTATTTTCCACAATAGAAAGAGAATCAATTGATTTTATTAAGAGGTGTGAACGCCATTCCTGTAACTCATAAATAGAATCCAATGTCACATTAGACGTAATGCCAAATTTTCAGTCAAGACTCAAGAGTGACTAGGAACAACAGCCAATCTAGATCTTATTAGATAATATTCATTATATAACATCAAGCTTCCACAAAGCACAAGCTATGTATCAAGTAGCTTGTATAACGGGCATAAGATCCTTTTATGGAGTCGTCTGGAGATTAGCTTCATATTCCAGCTCCCATGACAAACTCTACTCAACCTTTGGGCCAACAGCTAGGTGCAGCTTCACGAACTTTTTCATTCTTATTTTATTTTTTATTTTTGGCCATTTTAGAAGATCTTCTCAGCATTAGCTCTTGCAAGATTGTCATTACATATTCCTCAATAGGTTGTTATTATGTTTCCATGGTGCAAAAACAATCTAGTACATACTGAAATAATGATGATTATATGTCCGCTGCTCTTATGATAAAAGGAAGCAGGCCAAGAAAAGAGTTCAGATGAGCTAGGTAAGCTATGAAGCACTCTCATGAGGCCTTCATGTCGGTACCCAATACACATCAGATACCGAAATATTCTCGACAAGTGGACTCATGTCAGACATGCTTATTAAAGTATTAGAATAGATCTTTTAAAATCTATTTAAAGTCCTACAGGACTGGGAAACCTCGTTTATTATATCTAAAGTTCATTGTCAGTTCATAATGCATTTAGATGGAAAGAGAAAAGGAAAAACAACCATACTGTTTTTATAATCCCAAATTGTATAGACATACATAGTGTCGTCTGTCCTTAATGTATCATGTCCTATTGGAAAATTTTGTTTCAGTGTCTCATGTTGTGCCATCATGTCAGGGTCTGTGATTCTTAGTAGATAAGTAAAACCTCATGAGATGTTGCAAAAAATATTTAAAAAAATATCCTGGTCAACAATAGCTATAGTGAAAGGAACAAAAGTTCTGGCAAGTATTGTGGGAAAAGTTGAAGAGTTAAAGGTAGGTACACATGAAGAAGTATCGAGATAATCAGTCTTCATGTGATGATGAAATGAGTACAATTCAAACATAATGATCCAAGATCGCTATTTAAAGTTTGGGTACTGACCTCATCCAAATCTTCAAACGTGTCCTCTCCTATTTTGAGTGTTTTCCCGAGACGAAGCAAGCTTGTGATGTCTTTGTGCTCCTTCCCACCTTCAATGATATCCTTGTGGGCATAAACCCCATCATAAACTTTGAGGGTCAATGTCAAAAATGAGGGTCCGCGAGAACTAGGACGAATGATACTTTCACCACAATCCTTGTCGGTCAGGAACTATACAAAACAGAAGAAGAAAAATTAGGACATGCAATCATGCAGCAATCAAAAAGTAAGTAATAGCTCAGTGATCCCTATGGAAAAATGTCAGAATTACCTATCAAAAAAAATTGTCAGAATCCAATAAATAGTTCTATCCTAAAACTGGATATCAACTATGGATCTAAAACCAATAAATTTGTACACCTTAAAGTGTTATCATTCAAACAATAACTAAAACCTTGCAAAATCTAATCGAAATAAGAGGAGATGACCATCATCACTTCTCTAAGTAAAACTAATGATAATTCAAATCACCCAGTTTTCAGGGATGGCCCACTTCTTACCTATTTGGCTTTAACTACAACCACATTCGATGTACATAACTAGCTTATTTCCTTCCCATGTAACCTAGGTTGCACGGACACGCCTTCAACCCAGAAGTATGTGTGCCACAAATACTTCCGGATACTCTAGTTTGAAGGCGCGTCCGTGCAACCTAGCATGTAACAGGAATAGAGTAAACACCATTCACAACAACAATATGCCAAGTGTACCGTGGATATAATCTCGTCATTGTACAAATGGTAGCAAAAAATATGCACCACGGATATAATCTTGTCACCATACAAAATGTAGGATCAAATATGTACTGCACCACTTTATCAAGTGATAACAGAGTAAAATGCATACTCATGGCGTGTGTATTGTGGTATGTACGTATGGTAACTTGAGATATGTATAGACACACCTCCATTGCTTCGTCTGCTGTAATATTCTGGAAGCGAGGATGAACAATCATCCTTGGCTTGAAATGCTTCTTCGCCAGCTCCTTTTCCTTACGGGCTCTTTCCTGTTCACCACGTAAATTGCTGGAATCTTCATGATAGTAGGGATCCATAACTTGGTGATTCTGAGAGCCGTCATTCCTCATATCACTTTCTTTACAGCTTAAGAAAACCTGGTACCTATTTTTCACAATCGATTTGATTTTGCAGGTTAAAATATCACCTTCATTCAGTTTTTCAGTCAAATCATTGTCCCTCCGGTCTTCACTGTAGTCTTCCTTATTTAGCATACCAGTCAACCCTGATTCAAGGACACATATTGCCCTTTGAGGTTGCACTCTGCGAACCGTTGCCTGCACAGTTCTTCCTTCAGCAAGGGTATCCTCCGTCTCCCCAGAAATCATATAAAACTCTTCATCTTGACTGGGCTCTACAAATTTTCTTCTCCAGTCCTGAAAACCTTGTATTAACTCCAGTCTTATAAGATTTAGCGTGTCTTTTTTGTTCTCGCGGTTCTTGGCTTCAGCATAAGTATCAACCTTCAGGGTTTTCAAAAGTTGAGGGTTTTCTCTGACATGCTCTATGGCCATCTCGAGCATATCGTCATCATCGTTTACATCATCTGGGGCATCCGCACTATAGATATCTTTTGCCAGCTCCTGAGCAAGACTGTAAGATTCTGGATGGATCCTTGTATCATCTAACAAATCGATATATTGACTACTGCTCGCAGCTAACCCACTTCGGCGAACACGCAAAAAACCAACTGCATTCACAAAGACCTTTTTGCCAAGACCATGGGATAACAAGTCTTTCCTGGTGAAGATTGATCCAGTTCTCACTAAGGACCTTTGCAAAGAAGCTGCCTTTCTGGGTCCAAGGCCAGAAATAAACTGTAAAGGGGCAAATAACCATTCATGACTAGCAGCCAAATTGACATCAAGACCTACTTGGTTACTGACATCTACCATAATCTGTTCAATCATCCCATACTTCTCATCAGGAGTAAGAAAGCTCTCTAAAGGACTAAGTTTCCATGACAAGACCTCTCTTCCCGGCCCACAGAGTGTTGCAACCATCACTAACGGATTTTGAAGATAACGTCCAAGGGCCACAGCACGCTTAACAATACCTGAATGAACACAAAGTATTTAAAACAGCTACAAGAAGTCATCAAGCAGTCAAAGATATAAACATTTATTTACCTGATTGTGACGGAAGCTGGTCAGAAGATATACGAGAATTTTCATACAAATGAGGAAGAGATTCATCGCCGTAAACAATGCTAAGACCATCCATTTCATGCCCAACATCTCTGGGATTATCCTCCACCATCTTGAAAATGATCTATATGAAGGCAAAGAAAAAGTAATAATGTATCTCAGCAGCTTCGACATTAGAGAAAAAAAACATAAAGATTCACCAAAGTCAATCAACATCATGTTGTCAATAACAGGACGAAAAGAGCCAAGTAATATGGAAGGGGCCTACAACTGGGGACACTATCAATAAGGTGTTGTTACTTTTTAAGTTTTTAAAAATAAAATGTAAGCGGATGTAAAGGCACCAAAAAGGAAAACGTAAATGCGGGAATGCAAACCTCGTAAATATCCTCCTTCAACCGAGTACAAGATAGATTTACAGCTCCTAGAACAACAACATGAGGTTGGTGGTCCGTCATGAACTTTACAACACGTTGCTGATCATTTTTCTTACGTTGCTGGTCATTGACACTCTGCCCACGGATGCTGAGACACCCGGCATATAAAACATCAATGACCTCCCCAGATGAATCCAACATCACAAAAGTGGTCGCAGGCTTTCCAGGGCCCCAACAGCAGGCCATAACCCTTGGTGCACCTTCATAATCATCTGCAGAGTTAACATCATTTTCCTTTTTCTGATAGGGTGCCACAGAGACTTTGTCCCACAACAGCTTACCATACTCCATAAGTAACCAGTTTTTTGCTCTACTTGTCAACAAGGATCTTGCTTCTTTCTCCATAGAAGGAAGAAGAAAACCATTAAATGCATCATGCAGTATCTGCTTCCTCTGCTCATTCCACAATTGAGCAGATTTACTCACACCATCACTGAGATAGTAGTCATTAGAGTCATTAATTAACTTTTTAAGGATAGATTCTGGAAGCTTAACATTAACTTGAATAAGCTTCTCCTCTTCAGCCTTTTGAATGATAAGCCACTGTGCGTCCTCAAATCTGGTCAGAGGTTTGTCCCTCAACCACTTAACCGATGCAAACGCATGAAAAGAATCTATAGCCACATTGCCATCAGGAGTGGGACTTGTTGATACTACAGCATTATCCATAAAGATACTGCGAACGTGTTTACGGACACATGGCTCGCAGCT
The DNA here is from genome assembly GCA_013146195.2 of Codonopsis lanceolata. Taxonomy (NCBI): domain Eukaryota; kingdom Viridiplantae; phylum Streptophyta; class Magnoliopsida; order Asterales; family Campanulaceae; genus Codonopsis; species Codonopsis lanceolata. The sequence continues at coordinate 149,466,864 of CM028380.1, forward strand.
GATCTCAACAGCTGCCTGCATCAATTTGAATTAAAAAAAAAATTGCAAACATAAGCAAACACTGGTATATAACAAGCTAGAATAAAATGAAAGTCATGTATTCTGTAAATATTCAGACCAAAAAATGTAATAACATACCATGTGTCTAGCACCCCTGAGCACGGCTTGCGCAGTCTCAAACATCGCACACGTAAATCCTGAAGCCGTCTCCTCTGGTGTTTCCTTTGCATCCTCCAATTCATCCATTCTCTGCCCAAAAAAAATTACTAGTAATAATAATAGATAGCATCAGCAAAACTGTTATTGTCCAATGCATGTCCAATCACACGTACCATCTTTTCAAGAGAAATCTGTAAACCAAACTGCTCAGAGCTGTAACCAAATTTGCTCGAAACCTCCCACAGACCAGCCTTACTACAAACACTATACTGTGATTTCCTCTTTGGCCTCTTATATTGTCCTTCCTCCTTGCTAACCTCACCCGGGGGAAAGTGCAGGTTAAACTTGGAGTCAACATCATCAACCTCTCTTTCTGACTCGGCTACTTTCAATGACTTGGTAATTGACTCAAACAACTGCTGACTCAACTTGCATTGCATTTCATCATAATTGATACGTTCTTCTTGTAAACGTTTGTTGTAGTATAACTGGAGAGCACTCTTTCGCTTTTGAAGCAGCAACCACTTTCTGTCCAAATCCAGGATAGCCCAAAGAACCTGCACCGTAAAACATACTACTCAATCACTGTCCGCAAATCACTTCACAATGTAATAACTAGTATAACTAAAAAGGTTGCGGCGGTAAAGTACTCAAAGCATAAATCAGCTTACCTTGTGCCACCTAAGTGTGGGCGGCTTCTGGTCAGATCTATTGTGATTATCTTCTTCATCTTCATCCTGTTGTGGATCCTTAAAAAGACTTGGGCACTCCTCTTTCCTATACATAGCAATAAACGGGACCTAGAAGAAACATACCGCCACAATAGAATTCAGAGGTTCCATTCAAACTGTTTTTAAAAAAAAGAGGATGTGCATCATCAAGCAGTTGACACTTACATCTAACTTCTGTACATGCATGAACTCCAGAAATCTCTCAATGTCATCCTTAACAATAGACTGCTCCGGCCCTTCTCCAGTTGTTTCCACACCTCTTTTGCCAAATGATGGCACCATGCCAGTTCCAAGCTGATTCAGTATCCAGATACTCTCCTCTTCGATACTCATATCATCTGTTGGGGGAGGACCAGTGCTTTCCTCAGATATCTACAATGATAGCAAAAGTAATAATCAATGAACCATCACAGCTCCCTGCTTTCTTTCCTTAGACTCAAAATTCAATCAAGTGTAACATTAAGTTTCATTATTTTATTTGGGGCCAATAAGTAAATAGCTTATTGAAATCCAAGTAAAATTCAATATTTAGAGTTGTGTTTCTTGACATGAGATCTATTATTGTCGGACAAACCTGCATTCTTTCTGGAATATCTATCTCCCGAATATGGTCATCCTTCTCAGTCATATATTTCTCAGAAAGGATGATTGGTTCAAATTCATCTTCAAGCCTCCTCTCCTTCCAATCCCCAGAATCATCATGTCTACCTGACTTCTTTACTAATTCAATCTTGCGGAGCCTCAATAATTCATCAACATCACCAAATATATCATGAGCTTCCTGTAGCGCGGATGATGAAACTCCAGGTGCCTGCCTAGACTTTTTCTTGTTTACTTTCCTCCTCCTGCATGGTAAAAATCAATATTATTGCAAAAGATACCATGTCATGTAGAGCACACAACAAATAGAAAAGCACACCTAACAGGCTCTCCATCTTCATCAACTTCTTCTTCATCAACGATAAAGTCTGCCATTTCGTCCTCTTCACCGATGTCAGCATCCTCTTCCTCTTCTGGCGGCTCCTCTTCAGCAATATCCTCAAGTTGTTGACCTAAAAAGTTATGTGAATTTTACCAAATAGGTGGCAGATCCAACTTCTTATATAGAAAAAAGAAGCAAAGCTAAATGAAGTCTTACCATCATCATCCCCAAATAAGCTGCGCTTGAGCTTCTCCTCCGCTGTTCGGCCCCCTTTCCCACTTCTGTCGAAAACCTCCTCATCAGAAAACCCAGAATGCTCTTCGTCTGCATCTGTCCTAGCTTTCTTCAGCCGCTTAAACTTTTTACTCTCCTAGCAGATTAATGAGAAATAAACTTTAATTCTTTCTAGGAAATAAGTGTGAAGTTTCCAAGAAACCATGCGAACTCGTAAAGTACGCAACAGAACAAAGAACAAAGTACTAACAATTTTAGGACGGTGAAAGCCAGTAATGTTGTTATCCTGGAGAAGCTCATAGTCATCTTCATCAAGAACATAATTCTTCTCCGATTCCCTTAAGATTGTGAAAGAGAAGTTAATAATGCAACACACATACAAAGTGATAAAAAGGTAAGGAAGACAAACTCACCTTTTCTTTCGTTTCTTCTTTTTCTGCCTCTCATCATCACTATCGGCCCTATCCTCTTCCTCCTCGTCTGGTTCTTCTTCATCAACATCATCTACTATGAACCCATCTTTCTCGTACTCATCCTGCCCTTCTTCTGGTCAAGCTCAGCAATAAATAGTAAATCAGGTGTGGAAAATCTCAAAATGACGAGTCACTAAAACAAAGAAGGATGGTATATTAAAATTTGAAGCAAGTAAAAGTACATCGCTATTCAGCCAACCCGCAAAATTAAAATTCCACAAACTTCTTTTAAACCTAAACCAATTGTTGTACTACCCATAAAACAACATCTTAAGAAGTTTCAGACCCAAACATCAGATAAAATGCAGAAGGGTAAAAATAAGCAGAAGATCAAGAAACTTTTCCCTCAAATCCACTTCCCCATTTTTTCCCCTCGACCTTTAATAAAAGAAAACACATGAAGACACAAAACATGCACAAAGAAAAATTAAAATCAAACCCACAGAAATAGGAACAGCAGAATCTGATAAAAATACAAATGAGTAAAAATGCAAGGAAAATCTCAAAATTTATCTATCAAATTCTAATTGAAAAATCCATTTCCACCTAATATTCTAGACTATGAAATTCACATTTTTTACAAACAATTTGGATTATATTTGAAAACACACAGATACAAGCAGGCACGCGCACACAAATAACACGCAGCAGCGAGTAAACCTAAATCAAACCCTCAAAAACCTAAACAACAAAATCCATTGACCAAAACCCACAGAAATCATCCAAAACGGAATCAAATAGTGAAAAGCAAAGAACATGCAAATAAAGGAGTTTTGACATAATACCGTCTTCCTCATCCTCGTCCTCGTCGCGGTCTTCGGCCTCAACAGCATCGCCATCAGCAACCTCCTCCTCCTCCTCCTCAACTTCTACCTCATCTGTGCATCACCGCCGCAGATAGAAAACCATAACAACCACAAACAGTCAGCAATCATATCATAGAAAGAAAAAAAGTCATAGTTTAAATATGAGTAATGAGATTCACCTTCCTCGTCTGAAACTACAGCTTTCCCAGCCATTTCTCAAATTGGAGAATGAAAATAAAATTTAAAAAAAAAAACCTAGTACCCCACACACACAAACACCCAAAATGCTGATTTTTCCCCAAACCCTAGAATGTGACAACGATGCCTCTTGAGATGGACATGTACACCCACACACACACACACACACACACACACAGAAGAAGATTTGGTGGGAGGGGACTGGGGAGTGAAATGATCGTATGTACGATGAAGGCGAAGGTCCTTCTTGTTGACGGGGAACTTATCATGTGCACCAGTTCTTTGTACACAAATGTACATATTGTTGTTTCAAAAATAATAGGGCCAATTACCCAAATTGGCCATTTACTTTGTCATTTTTTTCAATTTCGTCTTTGTAAAAAAAACGAGTCTTATTGGTCTTTGTACAAAAAGTTTTAACGCAATTGGTCCTTCCGTCTAATTTCGTTAATTTTTTTTCTGTTAGGTCAACACATGTTCGCCTCACATGATTAGTATCAGGGATAAAATAGTCATTTTATACAAAAAGTACAGGACCAGCTGTGTACAAGGCTGAAAAATTATGCATTAAATTATTCATTTTTCCATCTCTCTTTATCTCTTTCACTCACACACATAAACACAAACCCAGAAAAAGGTGGGCACTCAAGTTTTCCATGGCAGAGTTTTTGTGCCCATCTTTTCCATCTCTCTCTCTCACATACACACCCAGAAAAAGGAGGGCACTCAAAGCCCTTCTTCATGTTAGGAGCTGGAGAAGATGGGGGACGGAGATGATAGATGGATTCGGAGATGGAGGTGGGGGTACTGAAGGTGCTAGAATTAATTCAATTGGTTGTTGAAGTTGTTGTAATTCATTCATTTCATCGCCCATCAACTGCAGAATCTCTGTCGTCGAGAACATCATTAGAAACAGATAGGGAAAGGAAATGTATCCAGACGGAGAAACATCACTCGTTAAACAAGTCGGCGGGAGGTGTGATTATTAGCGGTAAGAGTGAAAAGGGTGAGGGTATTATGGATTTAAATCAAGATCTTGCTACAGATAATACCTATTTCATGTCTTGATTGTTTTTGGCTAGTTAGTTGCACGACAATTTTCCATTTCTGCATAGATGAATAACGTCAAAGCTTTTAACTTCACCATTTCTCTGTAACCTTCCCCACTTCAGTAACTACGTATCACACCCATTAGTTTGTTGTCATCCCTCTTTCCTCTATTCATGATCACTTTCTCTGGATGGGTACACATTAAAGTTATGTTTCAGTTAATCAGATGAAGCCTTGCCTATTATTTTACCTCTTTTTGTGTGTGTATTATGTATTATTATTGTTGTTATTGTTACTATTACAATTAGTGTTTTATTATTTTCATAAATTGATACATGTTAGGCGAGTAGGCGTCACCTGATTAGCACTATGATGTCGTCATTGAAACACACATTGTTTCTCATGGACTATATATTATGTCTACTTCCCTCTATGTTGGTTTACTGTAAATTTTAACCTTAAGTTTGAAGTTCTCCATTTTTTCCTTTTTTGGGATTTCTCAGTAAAGCAGGGATTCTTCCCTTGGTGTTGAATATAATGAGAAGAAGATATTTGACGTGAAGCTGAAGGAAATGAAACTACATTAACAACTCAGATTGCAGAGGAGGCTGGTATAACATAAAGTAACTGGAAACAATGAAATAACATGTTAAAGATTCTAAATTACTAGACATTAAGGTTGTGAGGATTATGTGGGATGTTATGATGGATGTTGTTCACTGGTCTGAAAACAACGAATTTTTTGATAAGTAGGCATGGAGGGGACGGATATATACAAAACTAGTAGTAGTATATAAGGGGGAGTTTTTGATCGGAGAGCTTTCAAGATTGCAAGGGAAGTAATTGACGAAGAAGCACTTAAATGGGTTGTTCTTGAAAAACTTACCTAAATGGTCCCTGAGCTTTATAATGTAAATTATTGATTATACCCCTGGCCAATTTCATGTGAGACACACGTCTGTTGACATAAGGAAAATAAAAAATTGAACGGAAGGACCAATTGCATCACAAGCTTTAGTATAAGGACGATTTTTTGGAATTTGAAACAAATTTGGAAAAAAGAAAAAAAAGGGAAAGTACAAGGACGATTTGGATAATTCGCTCAAAATAATAATCTCATTATCCCTGAATTTTTATTCAGTTTGACTATATTATTATTATTGATATAATATGTAAATTCATTTAAAACTCATGAGTATATAGGACCGCTATTAAGGTAGCAAGAAAAAAATAAGGCTAAGAGTGCATTCTTAAAAAAAAAAAACAAATGAGACAAAAAAAATATTATTCCATCCGTCTCTAAATTATCGTCCTCATTTCCTTTTTCGTTCGTCCCAAAATAATTGTTCAGTTTTAAACTTACATTTTTAGAATATCATTTTTACCACTTTACCCTTATTTTTCACTCTACTTTAATTATGAGCCACATACATATGGGTTTTAAAGGAAACTACACATTAAATCAATATAAATAATCAAGTCAATAGTTTTTTCTTAAACTATACGTCGGATCAACCGGGACGATTATTTAGGGACGGAGGGAGTATAACAGACAAAAAATGAAAGTAAGACAATAATTAGGGACGGGTGATGTATATGTCTATTCAAAAACTATAAGTTATTGTTTGAAAAGTACATATGTGTGTGTATATCATGAGAAAATTATTTAAATAATCATCATACTATTCATTTACCCACTACATTACAATATTTCAAATGTGATAAATCTACTGAGTAATTAGGTGTGATGTGGTCTTTGTCGTCAACACTTCATCCAATTTTGAAACAAACTTGTTGAAGTGATTTAACAAAGGACTGTACGAAAGGTATTCTTATCTTTCGAAAAACTCAAAAAGTGAAATTGAAAGAAAAATGTTTGGGGGAGGAAGGGGTGCAATTGAAAGACAAAATATCCTTCGTACAATCCCTTCGTTAATCCACGTCAATAAGTTCGTTACAAAGTTGGATAAGGCGTTGACGGCAAGGACCACATCACATCTATTCACTAAGTACATTGGTCATATTTATGATATTGTAACGTGGTTGGTCAAATTAATTACCTAGAAATAGTACGATGATTGTTTGGATAATTTTCCCTTAAATCAACTAGCCAAACAAATAGTGCAAAAATATTGTTAGATTGTCTTTCCCTATTTTAACTATCATACTATTTGGAAAATATCAATTTGACCACTATGGTTTTAAATTTGAAAATTTGAACGTCGTATTTATAAGTATAGTTAAAATTAAATAGAAATCGTTAATTTTCATGAAATATTTTATTTAGCTTTCTTAACACGTTGAGTGGATTTGTGACTCAAATTTTCTTTAAAATTTTAATGATCACTCTATAAGCATGCAGATATGGACTTTTTAGGACACATATGGGTTGCATATTTGTATTAGGGAGCCATCGTTAAAATAAATTATGAAAGTTAATAATAATAATAATATATATATATATATATATATATATATATATATATATAATGGCAGATGCATTTAAAAATGAAAGATTCAACCAAAACTTTATTTATAAATATAAAACCCCGTCCATATACATCATAAAATACTGACTCTACATTTAAATAGTAACTCAAAAATAAAAACTAACATTTATTCAATATGAAAACAGTTAAAGAAAAGGTTAATTCGATGGTATATCAATAATATTTTTACCAATATTTGTATTGTAGGTTTTCCAACATTGCATTTGAAAACACTCCACTAATAAACAATGTGCAGAAGACGAGGAGTCCAATTACCAGTTAATTTTAAAAAGTAAGCTGAGTTATTTCAATTGCATTAGTTAGTGCTCGTTTGTTGCAGCTTATTTGGAGTGACTTTTGGCTTTTGGCTTTTGAAAAGTCATATTTAAAGTGTTTGTTTCAGCTTATAAGCCAAAAACCAATAAGTAAGGTACAACACTCTTTATGCATTGAAAAGCCAAAAGCCAAAAAGCCAAAATTTTAAGTTTTTTTTGGTTTTTTTTTTAACATGAAGACAACTATTCATTAATAAATATTTGATTGTCTTCATTTCATCATTTTATGAAATATACATAAAAATATGAATACTAATTTTCAAGTTTTTTTTAACAAATAATTATAACGACTCATAAGCAGCTTTTCAACAGCTGTAACAAACAGTCTATCATGGAATCAGCCAAAAGTCATTCAGCTACCAGCTTAAGCTATCAGTCATAAGTCATAAGTCATCAGCCACAACAAACGAGCCCTTAGTGTTGTGGATCATTAATTAAATGCATCAAATGAAGGTAATGAAGAGTCACATTAAAACCACTACTTAAGTTTTTGTCTCATTTAAAACGGTTTTAAAAATCCTAATCCGTAAAATGATATATCCATATTAAATGAGTTAAAGATTCATAGATTATAGCATCACTCCTCAACTTTTGAAAATTATAGTGTTACCCCTCGAATTTTGTAAATGAAAACTATGTGATCTTTTTTATTTTAAAAGTGTCACTTTTTCTTTAAATATGACACTTTTGACTTTAAATATGTAATTTTTAGTCTATTAATGTGCAAGTTATTATGTAAAAAAGTGGGCAAAACATACTTTTGGGCCACTGAACTTTTCAGAAAATTACAATTAAGCCACTGAGACGTAAAAAAATTTAGAGTGGCCACTGTACCAGAGTTATCTTGTAATTTAACCCAATTTTTGGATGGACGTTAAGTTCGAACATTAAATTATGTTAAATACTTATTTTTCTCATGTCTTCATTTTCTCCAAAAAAAATCCGAAAAAAATCCTGGCATCATATAGAAAATTTTCAGATTTCTCTACTTAAATAATTATGATGCTAGACTAATTAAAGCACAAATTCTTTCATCTGGTCTCTCTCTCATCCTCCAGCCCCATCTTCGCCCTTATACTCGCTCCGACCCCATCTCCAACGAAGATCAAGCCTTCTAAACCATCGGCAGTGAGATTAGAACTGGGTTTTGAAATGTGTCCCCACATTTGGATTTCAAAATACCACTATGGTTATGAAGAGAAGTAGGGTAGACGATAAAGAGGTGGAGGCATTAGCCATGGCTAACTGGTTTTAACTTCTCTCTCGCTATTGGTCGAACCGTAAATCTAGATGGTCAAGTTTTCAAATTCAAGATATGTAACAGGCAGTTCCAGTTCCAGTCCTCCCAAGCGCTTGGTGGCCATTGCGCTTGCCACAAAATGCCTCGATCAAAGATGTCTGAGGTCGATGGGAATGACCATAAACGACCCAGCTCGGTAAGGCAAAAATACATGAGTGCTCGATATGTGGGCTATATTTCCCCGTTGGCCAAGCGTTAGGTGGTCACATGAGACGGCCTCGGCGGATATGAAGAAAGGGACGAAAGAGTTGGTTGAGGCCGAACTACTGACAAAAGTGCATATTCTCTTCTCATTACCTTACGGGTGGTATTTTGAAACCCATATCTGAGTTTTAAAACCCAGATCTGGGTTACTTGACCAGTAAGAGAAAACCCAAATTTGGGAAAGTATTTTAAAACCCAGATCAAAGAATTCGTGCTTTAAGTGCTTTTTTTATGTAGCGATTTTATTGTTCGAAATTGAAATTTGGATGTTTGAATTTTACAGGTTTGTAAATGAAGATGAAGAGTCTAACGAAGGAGAGAGGAAGTGTGGAAGAGAAGTCAGATCTAGAAAAGTGTGAAGAGATTGATATCTATAATCTAACCTACCTTCCTCACTTCCAATCATTAGTTACCAAAACTCTAAATCTGCTTACATCGCCATCTTTTTATTTCAATTCACATGGATTTTTTTTATTCTTTGAGGTTCTTAGCAATTCCGTTTGTGTGTTTCGATGGTCCATTATTTGTTTTGGGATACACAAGTTTATGCCGTGTAAAATTCATTGAATCTTTGTCGTCAGCTGAGCTATATTAGTTGGAGTTTTGAATCCCAGATTAATGTTTGTCCCTTGTCAGTGGTGAGCCCGGTTGGAATTTTGAATCTGTGATTTTTTTTAAGGTCGATGATGAAGAAGACGTAGGCAAAATATATATTTAACATAATTTAACGTCAAAACTTAACGTCTATAAAAAATTGGGTTAAATTACAAGATAGCTTTGGTAAAGTGGTCATTCCGAAAATATTGGCGTCTCAGTGGTCTAATTGCAATTTTCTGAAAAGTACAGTGGGCCTAAAGTGTGTTTTGCTTATAAAAGTGTGTCACTTCTTTTAAATATGTCACTTTTAGTCACTTAATGCGTAAGTCGTTATGTATGAAAGTATCATTTTTGTCTTTAAACGTGTCATTTTTGCTTTTAAATGCATCATTTTTAGTCCCTCAATGTGAAATCTGTTATGTATGAAAATATATAACTTTAGTCTTTAAATGTGTTACTTTTATTCCCTCAACGTGTAAGTTATTATCCATAAAAGTGTGTGTGTTTTTTTCCCCTTAAATGTGCCACTTTATCTCCTTAAATGTGTCACGTGTGCCTTTAAATATGTCGCTTTTAAACCTTTAATGTGTAAGTGATTCAAGTCTATTGTTGCAGGGGAAATTGGGCTAACAAAGATTAACATAGGCTAGCATAGGACTAAATCGCATAGTCTAGGTTAGGGTTAGGGCTGGCAAAAAGTCTCGTTTTCCCTTCCCGACCCGACATAATCTCGATCCTGACTTTGTCGGGATTTTCCCCGTCCCGATTTATTTCGAGATGGGATTCGAGAAATATATCAATCCCGTCGGGATTCCCGACCCGTCCCGACTAATTTTTTTAATTTTTTTTAAATATTTTGAGTGTGTATTGTTATCAAGCCAAGAGACTATCTTATAAACAATATCTATTGTGTGCTTGCTAAAATTATTTAATGGTATTTGTTAAATTTATTTTCACAATGTTGTGGTTTTTTTGTCTATCAAGTTTTTACACTTAGTGTAACTCTTCTCCTGCGAGTGAGGGGTGCATTTTGTTCATAATGACAAATATATCAATACTCACCATTAAGTAAATATTCAAGTATACTTATAAATATACATTCTAAAATCTTAATCATGATAGAAACATTTTAAAAAAAATTTAGTGTCAGAGATATTGTTCATAAATATTATAGTCGGTATTAAGAGATTTTTATCTCCCGAATTGTCGGGATCCCGACACTTATCGAGAACGGGATCGGGAAGAAAATTGAAATCTCGAATTCCATCGGGACGGGTCCCGTCCCGATTCCACCCCTAGTCTAGGTGCACAGGGACCACGGCTCACGTTCTTGAAAACAATAGGGGCACCGGAGCAATTAATGAAACTTTTGAATTTCATTAATTCAACGGCATGCTCACACTGCGTGCCACGTGTCTTCCATGTCTGATGCTTCCGCCTTTCTAAATTCTTAAACCTATGACATGCGTGTTTACTCACTGGATCCAGGTACCGGATCTGGGTTGCTCCATTACCCGTTTCTAACTTGTTTTCCTCTCTTACTTTGATCTTTTTTTATGGGTAACCTGTGATTTTTGCAAATGGATTGCTCATGCCCAGATGAAGCTCAACTCAATTTTCCTTCTTATTTAGGGCTCTACGTTACGGATTGGGATCCGTAAAACAATTTTACACAAGTTTTTGTCATATTGTAAACACTAATATTAAATGAATTATCAAATAGGAATTTTATTGTTTTAGAAAATCATAAAGTAATGGAAAAATTATCTAAATAACCATCGTATTATTCACAGGTAACTGATTTCACAAACTACATTACAATATCTCAAATGTGACCAATGTACTCAGTAATTGGGTGCAATGCAGTCCTTGCCGGCAATGCCTCATCTAATTTTGTAATGAACCTGTTGACGTTTATTAACGTAAGGACTATACGAATGATATTTTTATCTTTCAATTGCACTCAGAAATGTGGAATGGAAGGAAAAACGTTGAGAAAGAAAGGGGTGCAATTGAAAGAAAAAAAATACTTTTCGAACAATCCATTTGTTAATCCAAGTCAACAGGTTCGTTATAAAAAAGAAAAAAAAAATTGTTTTTGCTCTTTATTTTGTCTATGTATAGTTTAGTTGAAAAATATATGTGTCGTGCGTTTAACGCACATGTACAAAAATTAGTTTATGTTTAATTTAAAAGTGTGATGGTCACATTTGCAAATGTGAAAGTACAATGACGAAATTAATAGGCCCCAATTAGAACAACGACAAAACTTAATAATGTTACTCTATTAATTCCAAAATGAGCATTCATTTTTTGTTTTTCAATAAGTTTAAGAAAATTAACTTCTGAAACATTTTAGTAGCACATGTACATTGATGTCCTTAATGTACACAAGTAATATTAGAAGTCAACACCGGTACTTGATGAGTGCCAAAGGTAAAATTAGTAAAAAAAATTTATAAAAAAAAAATAGGTACTTATTTAGGGACAACAATATTTTTTTTAAAAGGTAGACATTCATTTAGGGACAAAGGGAGTTATTACATATTAAGCTACTTTGGTGTGTGTGTATATATAATGTCCTTAGTATTCACACTATAAGTGTTTTGCAAGTGCTTACTATGATATTCTATAGGGTTATTTTTATATTAGCCTACTTTCAATTTTTAGTAGTCTAAAAAATGTTGGCACCTAAAATGCATATTAATTATCTATAAAAGACCAATAAAATTGTACTAAGAGCAAACTAGACTTTTTCCCCTCGTCTTAGGGCACACGAGAATCCACCACCAAAGTCAAGCATCGCAATGCTGGTGAACACTACTCGATAGGTGGTTAATCGACAAACATGGAGGTGGACGAGTACCCACGTCCTCGTACATGGCTACCTATACTATGTTTTTCAATGGTGGTATTTGCGTATAGGTATCAAAACCATCATCTTCAACTATAGGTATCAAAATAAAGGGTATTAAAATTAGGTGAGGTACTAAGAGAGGTATCAAATTTGGTATCTTCCTTAGTACTACACCTAATTTTGATACATTTTACTTTAATCATTAGAGGACATAATACTCTTAAATAAGTATTAAAATTTGATTTTGACCCCTACCATTGGACTTGCCCATAGTTAGCCAAGATGAAGGGGAATTCAAGGATTTATGACTCCAGCCTTAGACCATTAACAACGGTGGATTTTCTAGGATGCTTAATCGGATTCTTTGAGATTCCAAGAAACAACAAGGCTCCTCAAAAATGCTTAGATAAGCATAAAGTGTGTTTGTGAGCAAAAGAAGCTCCTGAGCTTAAAAAAAACTCAAACAAACTATGTCGTTTAATACAAATGAAGCCCAAAACACTGAGTTTTGAGGAAAATGAAGCCGACAACTTCTGTGTACTATCCTCAACAAGCAGCGTTGTCCACTCATCCCATAAAAGTCCAAAAAAAAAAATTCTTATATTCGTTGTTTTTGACACATTTTAAGTCATAAAATATATATATTTTTTAAAAAAATTCCTGTATTAAAGTAAACATTTTTACCTACAAATAGAGACTTGGTTTGTTTCATTTGGATATCAGAAAAAAATTCTATGAATTTTTCAATTTTTTAGTCATTTTTATATAAAAATATTAAATTAGTGGAGATAAAGATGATGGAGTATATAAAAATGTTGGAGTTTGTGTATTGTTGAAAGAATATTTTTATTGGGGAGCTTAAGTGGGGAGCTTAATAGCATTTTTGTAATAAAATAGAAGAAAATGCAGCTTAAGCTCCCCAAATAAAGAGTTTTGTTGTACATGCTCTTATAGATCAATCCTTCCTCCTATAAGTACCCTATCAACAAGCGACAATGATATGTATACTTTTTAATTCATATCAAATTGTCGCCAGTTTTTGTGTTGAGTCATAATTACCATTTCTTGCCAAAACTTAGAAGCATGGAACACCACCCTAACTTTTTTTTTCCTATATAATTACCTAGGTTGCAGTAAAGTTGATTTTAAAAATATAAAAATCGGGAAGACTGTAAGACTAAATGAAGTCTCCATTAGACGTGCCTATTCGGTTCTGAAAACTGGAACCAAATTGAAACATGGAAAAATCGACATAAGCCATAACCGGCCAAACTGAAACCGCCCTCCTGAAATCATCAAAAACACGATTTGGTTCTAATTCCTCTATTTATGATTTGCCAAACTGTGAACTAGTGGTTTCAACTCGAAATAAACTAGGGGTGCAATTTGATTGACGATTGATATACGAACCTAAATTATAGGGTTTGAGCTGAGGCTTATTGAGTTCGGGCCGTTATAGGGTCAACACGATAAGACACGATAAAAAATATGTTGTTATCGGACTGACTTGATAAGCACAGTAAGACACGATAAGACAAGATAACTAAAATATATATGTTTTAAAAATTTACTATAAGCTATTCACTTCTTTCGAACTATTTTCATGATTATTTCATAGTTTTATAATTTGAAAATTTATGACTTTTAAACTACTTGACTATTTATATTGATAAATTTTCAAAATATGTTTTAAAAAATCAAATTTATATATTTTATAATGTTTATTGGGCTTAACGAGTTTGACGGGCCTGACTACATAAATAATGTTTTTTTTTTGTTTTTCGTGTTTTTATCGTGTCTTAACATTAGGCACGATGCTTCTGTGTCAGATTCGCTTATCGTGTCTGGTCATTGTTATCGTGCCGGTACCGATAACGTACTCAAAGACAACCGATTTGCCACCCCTAAGATAAACCATCAGTTTAACGAATTTTTCCAAAAAAAATCACCATTTTGGATGATTCAACGACCTAGCTTTGATCAAAGAAATTAAAAAAACAAAATAAATTTCAAAAAATCAAAGGTTAGAAACTAAAACAGACGGTTTGAAACCGAAACCTTAAACTGGGATATGGCAGTTCAATTTCAGTTTGAGGGTGGCCGATTTTTGGAACCATAACCAACAGTTCGAATCAGATGGGCAACATTAATATTGAGGTTTGGGAGTGCCAAGGAAGGTAGGAGTGTATGGCTAGTAAAATTATTTACTAATCTAATGATGCCAAAGAGAATGTCTATTGTACTAACGTTAATGATAATTATACGAATTACAATGGTATTAAATTAATGAGTCACATAATGAAACTTTATGGGATAGAGTAGTTGAAAATAGACTAAGATGGGAATAACATTGTCGGATAATTTGTTTGATTTATGATGAAATGTTAACAATTGTAGCTATTTACTTATAAAGAAAACTGATGGAAATGTACTTAGAAGGAATGAGGATTTACACTTAGTTTTATATTTACATAGAAAAGGCTTATCCTAGAAAGTTAACCCGGTGGATATTTGGTAATGAATGATAATAACATATTTCGTTAAGTATTCACACATAATACAAGGGTTTGCTCGGACTTAGAAGGGTTTGTATGTTGTATTCCAAACCAAAAGGATCATTGAAAACCTAATAATAGTTACTCATTTAACTGATGTTTTTAGCTTCTGTGAACTAAAAACTTATGAGAACAAAGAGGGTCAAAAGACAATCAACAAAATAACAAGGGGGCAAATTAACTTTATTTTCTCCTTCCTTTAGCCGCACGTCTCCCCCTCTGTTCTATCTCTATTTTTTTTTTATTTTGTTTCCTCTCTCCTCCTTGTTATATATATATATATATATATATATATATATATATATATATCTAGCCTTGTCCGCAAGAGTGGGGCGATCAAGAGGGTGTCAATATTTAAATAAATCAATATATGTTTTAATCATGTTTCAAAAAAGTCTAAAATAACAAATTGAAAATGAAGACCTCTAGATAATCAATTAAAACATTATGATTATTCAACGGTGGAGAAAAAAAATTAAAAATTTTATTTGTAATTTTATTTAAGAAAACAGAGGCGATGCCTTGTTAAATTTTATTAATATAAATAAAATTATAAATTTGAGGAGGGCAACCAGCTTTGCCCTTATACAATTAATAATCTTTCGTTAAAATATAAACTTTTTTTAACACATACACCAAAGGTATTAATTTTTTAATTTTTTTTAACCGCGTAACATGTTTTATGTTATAGATTTACTGTGGAAGATAGACACTAAACAATTAATATCTCTTTTTTATGTTAGTATAAAAAGTGACTATGTATTTAATGAAAAGTGTATTTTATATTTTATACATATTATTAACAACGTAAAAAATCGGAAGAATTCCAAATTAGTAATTATACTTATTACTTAAAACCCAAACCACCTAAAGAAAAACTCAATAAATTGTGTTTTAGATATTTTTAAAAATCGGAAGAATGTTTTAAATTGACTTCTATTGATTTAAATTGACTATTTTTCAATTTAAAATTTTGGTATTTTTATTGATTTAAATTGACTATTTTTCAATTTAAAATTTTGGTATTTTTCTTAACTTTGTAAATAAGACAACATAAAAAATAATTATTTTTCTTAAGAGTCATGAGCATCTAATTTATTCATCCAAAATTATTACAATAACTCAACAGTTTTGAAGCCGTCTTCGAGATATAAATTATTACAATAACTCAGCTTTTGATGCGCCGAGGCATCAAACCGATGTCATTTCAAGTCCATAATAACATATACTTTGGTGTAGATTTTTAATCACAAGACGGGTATTTTGGAATTTTGTACCTTATTGTAATTTTAGACAGTGAGATTAGTGAGACAAGACACTATACTCCCCTTTCCTACCGATAAAACCTTTGCTTTTTTCAGAAATAGGGTCGGTGCAGGGATTGGAGAGGATTTCCTCCCTAATTTTACAATTGAGTTGCATATTTAGAATTTTTTAAGAATTTGTTCAATATTAAACAAATAAAAGAAAAGAAAAATTAAAAAGAAAAGAGGGGAAGTTAGAGATCGGTAGGGAGAAGTGGGGGAGTTGGAGAGGGGTTGCATAACTATCTTTCGCACATGTGAAATCTATATGAAATTGAGACCGTATGATATCGGTAAATGAATTGATCTCAACCTCTCTTTATCTCAAATCAATTGCACATGTGTAATCCAAGCTGTATTATAATATAGATATATTTCCAACTTATATACATGCTTACACAAACACATCTAATTATATTTTACATTACCATTTTGTTCATTTCCATCGTTCTCTTTTCTATCTCCTTATTTTATGTATGTTTTTCTTCCAACCCATACAGATGCTTGTATAAACATATCCAATTATACTTAACACTACCATAGAAGAGCCATACCATTTGGAGTTAGTGTGTGGTTTATTATATATAGTAGAGGTGTACGTGGTTTGGTTTAGGCCAAAATTGTGAACCGAACCGCACCATCTCGGTTCCAAAGATCCCAATCTGAAATGAGCCGACCAACGCTTGGAATCGACATATACGTGGTTTGGTTTGGTTCGTTTTTATGGTTTGACATAAAATCAAATTAATCATCTTAAAAAACATTAAAAATTAGACAAATACAATTTTAATTGGTAAATTAACATCAAATATTAATTAAAAAATGTCAAACTTCTCTCTTACAAACATCAAACAGTGAAATACAAGTCAAGATATCATTTGAATCCATATTTGGTAAGAACAACCTTATTTATTATATATAATAAATAATTAAAAAAAACATGGTTCGCTTTGGTTTGGTTTGAAAACATAAACTATGAACCGAACCGGCCGGTTTTTGAATTTTGAAAACCAAAACCAAACTGTCTTGAACCAAAACCGAACCAAACCGCATGGTTTGGTTTTGTGGTTCGGTAGTTCTTCGGTTGTACACCCCTAAGATGCATGATTATTTTGATCTATATTCATGGATTTGATTAACCAGGGTAAATTTACTTGTTCAAAGATAATTCACGTTGAGAGATGTATTAAATGATGACCTTAATTCACGTTGAGTGGTGTATTAGATGTTGACCTTGTGCAAAACACTCTCTCAAAACTCTTAGCTTCGGTAGTTGATTTCATCACTTCTTATATAGAGCTTCTAGGAAACCTGTCTTTCAAGTAAACCACTTAACAAGACAATGTTAGGATTAAGAAATAGTTATTATAGAAATAAACCTCTAATTCCTACAAGTTAGGTATTGTCATATTAGAGTCCTTAAAGAAGGAAATGACTAAGCTTCCAAGCAATTACATAGAAAGATAATAACAACACATGTCCTAAAAACTAGAACACGACAAGGAGGAAGAATATTTTCACTCCAACAATCTCACCATTTATTGTTGCCTTTCTGGTCAAAGTAAATACCATGAGCACCTGTAAATAACTCCCCTTGAATAAGACAATTAATAATATCCAATATAATAAAAATCATCAAAACAGTTATAGAAAAAACAAATATCCAAACCAAAAATGAAACATGTTCACAAATAAAATTAGTTAACCGCAATAGAACTCAAGTTGCTGGGCATCGACATCTCCCCCTTCATCCATGGCATCTGAAGAAGTATCATCAGCAGCCTCATCCCCCTACATATCTACTCCCCATCTTTGAGCAGAAGAGGCAGCATCATGAATATCGAACCATTCCTGCAACCAAGATTGAAAGAACTAGAGAGATGTGATCTGAGTGGTTAGGATAGGCATTAAGTAATGGATGAATGAAACTGATATGGGAGAGGTGACACTTTTTGAAAGCAATGACACCGATGATGTACCCGATGATGCAACATTGGATGTCATATCGGGAAAATCGAAAGTGTGATAGTTTGAGGCACTTCAAGCATGAATCAAGAAGACAATCTTGAGCATGCCGAGGAGCCGGTTAGAACCCAAATGGCACAACAACTTGTGGCAAAAGCAAGAGGAAAATGACGAATCCTTTGAGGATAAAACTTTGTACCTTTTCAACCTACCATTTTCCTTCCTCATATGCCACACTGTCATTTTGCCTTTAGTGAGATCTTTGACCATGATGTCAAACTCATCAAACATTCCTTCCTCACATTAAGCGTATCACAAAATTCACTAATTCTAGGAGGAGAGAAATCAATTATGTGGTAGCGCACAAAAACCTGTCCATACCTTGGTGTACCAAAATTGGTTATAGCAACCTCCAAATTGGCATAGAACTCCATGAAAATCTCCTTGATGTAAGGAAAAGTCGGGGTAACAGTACTTAACAAATGTCGTTATTGGAGAAAACATCCAACCCATACTATGCAAGTGTCTCAACAAACATTCTACATTCTTCAACAGCATGTCTATCAATATTGAAAGGAGAAAAAACAAATTTAGTATAAAATATGGAAGAAAAAGCCTTACCGATATTCAGAGAAATAGATGATGCAGACGATGAAGCTTCATTGGAAGCATCATTAACTGGCGCATTAACAACATCATCACTTAGCACATTTGTCGCAAATTATGGACTTTGATCGTCTAAAGGGGAGATTTCATTCACATCAGCATCTTTGGCCACAATGAAGTCTTCATCATTTGAATTATCTAAACTGCTTGATGAAGAATGGTGAGGAGTGCTTGGAGCTGAAGAAGATTTTGAGGCTTTTCCTTTGAATATTTTTGCAAACTTGGACATAGGCACATGCTCTTCAGAATTCTCTTCATCTTCAGCATTTACAGGCTCAAAGGGAGCCTCAAAGAAACTATCAACAACAGTAGTTTCTCCAATATTCACTTCCATGCTTGAATTTATTGCAATATTGGGAATATTATCACCAATACCATTACTACCTGATCTTTGACTTTGGCCACGAGCAGAAAAGACATAGCGTGAGAGATTCACAACTATGGCAAAATCAGGGTCATTTTCATCATCAGACAATGAAGCATCATACACTGGCTCATTGAGTGGCACATCAACACGAGCCTTTTTAACAGCAACAAAAACTTTTGTAGAGGTGGGTTATAGGTTTTGATCGTAGTCACGGTCTCTCTTTGAGCGACAAAAATCGCGAAGAAGGTCTATAGCCCTAATTTCTTTCAAATTTGGTGGTGGATTATCCAAATCGATGGCATAATCACACGCACCAGGAAACATTATTGCAACAGGGGTTGATTATTCGACAGAAACATCAATGGCGAAATTATGGAATTTCGAAAAAATCAACAGGGGTTGATGAGGCAGTGGATGATGCAACATTAGGTGCGTCATTGACTGGAGCAGCAGACGTTGTACTTGGCAACCTTGATTCCATGGTAGAGGAGCTGAATTCTTGAAGCACAAAAATTAGGGAGCAACTAGGGCTTGGAGAAGAAGCGGAAGAGCACGATGATGTGGAGAGACTGTAGAATGAGTGATCCCTTTTCTTGACAATATATGTAACCATAAGCCTACCCAAATTGTTAGTACAAACCCAATATAATCCAAACTCAATTAGAATAAAAAAGGATAAAACATGCAACAACTATAAGCAATTAAGAAGAGTTTAAATTAAACTCAACTACTTACTATCCAATGTATCACAGGCATGCAAAAGAAGGATTCTTGGACATGGAAACATGATGATGAGAGCCAACACAAATTAGGAAACTAGGTTTCTTGGTTAAAAACCAAAAGAAAAAGAATTCCTAAATTTAACCAAGATAAAATAGGAAACACAATTAAATGCTAACTAGAATACCTTGACAAACCCTAGTCGTGCTTCCATCATATTTTAGAGTCGAACAAGCTCTTTTCCAAACAAACAACATTCGACATCAAATATTCTTGAACAAGAGAGAGAGAAGCACATCTTTGCACATATTTACTTAGGGCATAAGAATCAGAAGTATGATATAATCACCAAATATGCATGTCCTAAAGTATATGTCTAAAATGCTATAGGAAGAATTAAAGACAAATGCACACACACGTGATGAACTGAAAACAGTTGATGAGGTACCCAATGATGCTTCATCTGAAGCCTTATCAAAAAATTAGAGCCAATGAGTCAAAGTTCTTTTCTCCCAAAAATATTTTCATCCCTTTAAGTACACACAAATTAGGCCAGTGGGTAGAATACACACTTTTCTAAGGATAGTCATTTTTCACAAGATCAACACCCAATTCGTAAGTGCATCACGCCCCCAAGTGAACGACTTTCATGCCTTGTACACACACAACTCTTTCCCTCAAAGGCTTAGTTTTTATTGTATTTACAAAGATAGCCCTTTTTCACGAGATCAACCCATGTGAACATGCATGTAGCTCGTATATGCAACACAATACCAAAGTGAATGGATGCATACATTGTACATGGGGTAGCTCTTTCCCTTAAAGGTTTTTTCAAACAAGATTCCATAAGAATATCTTGAAAAACAGCAAAATATGGGAGAATTGGAGACCATTGAAAGATGACTTACAACTGATTAATCAAGAGAGAATCCACAAGCATATACATAGGGCAAGAAATCAGATGAATCAATCGTGCAAGCCTAAAATACAGGATGCCTAAACATTTTTCAGTGTACAAGTGTAAAAATCAAATGGCACACAAAAGCATATATTTTCTCATGATTGAAAATCTCTCAAAATAATATATTCTGGTGAGAATATCAGCCAACTGATTTTTAGTCCTAACAAACTCTAAAGTCAAAATGCTTAGTTCGAGAATGCTTAAACTTATTTTAAAAAATATTTACCACACTAGAGTTGCCACAGTACACAATCAACACATCACTGTGTAACCCAAAGTCCTCAATCATCTGGATTATCCACAAAAGTTGTGTACAACAACTACCCACTCTTGCATATTTAGATTCAGCCATTGATGGAGAGACACAATGTTTTTTACAATTGTACCAAGAAACCAATAAATTTTCCAAATAAAAACAACTATCAGTTATACATTTTCTATCATCAATGTTTCCAATCCAATCAAACACACTAAAAATAACCAAGTAGGCATTAGCTTCATTGGCATTGTATCTAGCGTACAAGCACACACTATACATAGTAATTGGGTGACTAGCAACTAAGTACAATAAACTTTCTATCATACTCCTACAC
Organism: Codonopsis lanceolata; assembly: GCA_013146195.2. Classification (NCBI taxonomy): domain Eukaryota; kingdom Viridiplantae; phylum Streptophyta; class Magnoliopsida; order Asterales; family Campanulaceae; genus Codonopsis; species Codonopsis lanceolata. The sequence goes on from CM028380.1 coordinate 149,488,350, forward strand.
AAAATATGAGATGACTCAATTTAGATTTTCAAATGTACATCAATCTCAAGATTGAATTTATTCACCAAGTAATGGGCATACTTGGCTTGAGAGATGAACATCTCATCACATGTTAAATTTCTCAACTCATAGGATTTATTTTTGGAAATCGATGTTTCAAAAACGATGCCAGAATTGGATCTAGGTACAAAATACCACATGTTATTTTTGGAAAATTGATTAAATTTTTCATGCATGACATTTACCCAAAAATCATAAAGAAGGGCTTCTTTAACATTTTTTTGGCTCAAACTTAAACACAAACAAGTAATGTCTCACCCTTATAAAAATATCAGTCATGCAAGTCGTTCTTCGGTAATCAACATTACCTTTGTTCCTTGTAGTTCTCCCACCATGAACACTTCCAATTACCCGAGATATGGGATGTACTCTCGAAGTTTGCCGGGAACGCCTGCGTTTCGTGTTCAAGAGCACTTTCATGTTCTCAACTGATCGACATATTTCCTACCGAGGAACTGATGATTCATCCGATGATGCATCATTGACTGGACTTTCGGCAAGGGCAAAATTTTTCGATTATGTTCCAGATCCAGGTCCAGAGGCAGTAGGTTTTGTAATTTCAGGTTCACCTTCTAATTCATAATCAGTTTTTGGAAATTCTGGGATGGATGTGCCAGCCAATAAAGCATCATCAGGTGCTTCATCCAGATTCAAAGAAACCGCAGAGATTCTATATTTTTCTCGATCGTTCATAACTAACAATTTCAAGTACCAACTTTTTGAATCTGCAAAAAACACGCTACATGCTAGTACTAAACAAGTATCTTTGTTACCAATCAAGTAACAATTGTTCGAAGATCTAGTTTCTGCAAGCACTCACTTGTTAGCATTATCAAAAACTTCACACGAATCTTTATCAAATTTCACATGTAAGTCATCATCACACAATTGACTAATGCTAATCAAATTAGTCTTATGCCCTTCAACGTGATATACACTATTGAGCTTAGGCCAACCATCAACATTCAATGTTCCTTTTCCTACTATCATATCTTTTGGACCTTCAACATATGTGATCTTACCTCCATTGGACAATGTGTAGTTTGTCAAATTTTCTTGTGTTCCTGTCATGTGATGAGAACATCCATTATCAAAGTACCAAGTACATGTGACATGAGATTTCAAAGATGTTAAAGTAACATGACTTTATATCACTTTAGAAACATTATGCATATAAGGTTTTGATTGTTATGGAAGATGATGTTCCAAATGTGCTACCCAATGACGCTCATGATGTTGCATCATTGGGTACCTCATCCAGTTCTAAACAAAAATCTATTTTTCACCCAGCCTAAATTTTCGCATTTAACAAAAAAGGCTTAATATGACATGCTTTGACTAGTGCACATACGTACCTCCTCCTCTCCTGTCATGCTTCACAAACCCATCCAGGTGAAGAAAGAACCCAATAAGATTCTCCTCCTTCTTTGACAAACACGATGGGTTTGAAACCTAATACAATTATGTCCTTCGACTCCACCCCTAAAGCTTCATCAAGCTTGGACTTACATGTTCCATTTTTCTATTGTCTCCTCGCTCAGTGCGACTTTGAGAAGTTCAATCTCAAGATCCTTCTTGGTAATTAAGGATAAACTCTTTTCTTTCCATGAATTCTTTGTATTCATTGATCTTTCTGAACAAGAAACGAATCTGCTTATCCATTTCTTTCATCCGAGTACAACGTTTTTGCCAATCAACATACAAAGTCTTGTATTCTTCAACAAAATCCAAAAATTTACAATTTGATTCATCATGATGTGGATATTTAGTGTCATCAACTACAGAGTTGAAACACCAAAAGTCCACCAAGTCATTCTAATAGAAGCAAATGATGAAACACACGATGATGCATCATTGACAAATTTCATCCAAAGAAGGTTGTTTAGATTTTGTAGAAAACATGAGATCTCCTAAATCTTCTTCTCCTTTACTATCACTAATAGTGGATATAAAACTCAAACCCTTTTATGCAAGGTGTTGACACATTGATTTGTATAATTGACATGTCCCGAACATGCATGACATTGAATAGAATCAAGATTTTACCCAAAGGTTGAGAAAGAAGATCTAAGAATTGGATCAGAAAAATCTTGAGATTTACCTGAGTTGTCCTTTTGAAAAGTTTTGTTTGATTCAACACCGAAAGGATTTTGGAAACTTGAGTCATTTTTATTCTGAATTTTGTTTCTAAGAAAATTGTTGAATCTTTTTTAGATTAAAGCAATGGAATCTTCTCCAAGATTCCTTGGACAACTCAAGTAACTCATTAGAACAATCTGACAAAATAGGCAAAGCCACATCTTTATCAACACTAGAACCAACAATGCTTTTCCCTTTGATTTTGTTCAGCTGAGCAAGATTAAGCTAAAAAGTTTGAAGAATTCCTGCAAGCTTCTCTAATGACAATGAATTAATCTCATGGATTTCTTCAATGACAGATATTTTAATATTAAAATGGTTGGGAAGAGAACATATTATTTTACTAACAAGTCTAGGATTGGAAATTAAATCTCCCAAGCTTATAGACTCATTAGAAATATCAATCAACTTCTCATGATAGGATCTAACGTCCTCACTTTCCATTTTCAAATTTTCAAATCTTGTGTTTAAAAGCCTCATTTTTTCACGACGCACTATCACTACCTTCATAAATTTTCTCGAAGAAGTTCCCAACCTTTCGCACCGACAATTAGCCACCTTTTTGGCCATATTAGTATCCAAAGATCCAATGATAACATAGTGTGCTTTGGAATTAAAATTAGATGAAGTTTTTTTTATCGGTAGTCCAATCTTTTTCACGAGTGTCCTTAGAATCACCATTGGGGTCGGTTATTCTAGGAGGCGTCCATCTCACAAATACATAGAGCCATGCCCTTTCATCAATTGATTTGATGTAGACACACATCATTACTGTCCAAAGAGAGTAATTTGTAGTTGTGAGAGTATGAGGACGAGGAGAACCATTATTACGAATCCATCATGACTACAACATGATTAACACTTAATAAAGCTAAGTGTATGCTCTAATACCAATAGAAATGCTATAAGTATCTAGGATTCATAATAATAAACAAATTGACACTAGCCATCGATGATGCATCAAATGATGTATTCATGATGTATCATCTCATGTATCATCGATGAAAACACAAAGTGGAATAAACAAAACAAATAATAAACGAAGCAAACACAACAACACATAAGAGTTGTTTATGTCTACAAAAACACTTATACCAGGCCTCGAGCAAAACTTCCATTAGATTAAAATATTACAATTGCTTACAATATGAAAACTAACCTTATAGAGTAAAAATCATCATTACAAAACTCATATGATAGAATATGTATCTATTCTAACCTAAACACTCTTGGAAATACACCTGATATGAAAAAGAATCAAAGAGTGTATGTGAAATGAACAACAAGTTGATGATGTTTGCAATGATATATGTCATCTTGGCTCGTTGACTTCATGGCAAGATACCTTGTGAAAAACTCTCTCAATACTCTTAGATTCTAGTTGATGTCCATCACTTTATATAGAGATTTTAGGAAACATGTCTTTCAAGTAAAACCACCCAACAAGACAATGTTGTGATTAAGAAAAGAGTTATCGTGTTTTAAATAAACCTCTAATTCC
>CM028380.1:149492149-149562813 GCA_013146195.2 Codonopsis lanceolata
AGCAACGCGTAACATAATGTAACTTAACTTTTAACTTAACTTAACTTAACGTAACCTAACGTAACTTAAATAACTAAAAGTAGATTGTTCAAACATGAATGATTTAGAATTACTTAAATACTTTATATAAAATTTTAGTTCGAAAACATCAAATAACTAAAATTAGAAATAGTTACAAAGACTAATGTTACATTATTTACTTACTTCAAAAATTAATGAGGTATCGTTTGATACTTTTGTCCAAAGAATCAATAAATATCGGTAGAATTGGAAAAAAAAAGTAAAAAGCTAATTGAAACTTTCTTTTTTTGGTCAACACTTGATAACTTTACTCTCTGCAATTAATCCTAATTTAATTATGCCACATACACATGTGCTTTATATCAGCTGATGCTGACACATCATGTCTCTAAAACTGCTCACCTTCTCAAACTGACAGCAGACTGGACACATTTCACTAAAACTGACCAACTTTAAATGTTGGCACGAGACCCAAAAACTCCTTACAGTTTTAAGGTTGTTCCACATTTTTTTAATCATTGAAGCCCCCATATTTATCACTCACTTATCCCAAAAGGTTTCTTGATATAACCTCTCAATCATTTTGGAAACTTTTCAAAATCTCAAAAACCCAAAAAATCTTCAAAAAGTTTTCTCTCCTCTCTCTTTGCAACTGCTTTCTTTACTTCGTCTTCTTCCCCAAAACTCTTAAACCCTAGTTTCTTCTTGAATTCGGGTGCAATGGCTGATAACTCCGACCTAGGATGCATTTTGGATGTCACCGCACTGAACAAACTTGACATTGGCCGCGAATTGGTTACGTTCCTCACAAATTCTGTGCTTCTTCCCTTTCTTACCTTTAACATAGCCAACTACAGTTAAACTTTAACAGAGTTATTCTTCCAGCATATGCAACCCACACCAAATATACCAAACTCCCTTTCTGGAAAGATCAATGGGATAGATGTAGTGTTTGATAACCAAACCATTCTGAATGCTTTTCCCAATATCAACACTGCATGTTTGTGTCTATCTGAAATTAACAAGGAAATTGTGTCTGGTGGATGGATTGTTATGATGGGAAATGTCCATGTACCTATAGCTGCAGATAGAAAGAAAAATATCTTCCAGCCCCTTTATTATGCCCTAACTTCTGTTTTAGACAAATGCGAAATTGTCAAATCTGGGGCAAAAGACAAGGTTACCGAAGACCAATTGGCACTGATGACTGAACCCAAGCTGAAACGCCCCATTCCCTTTCCAGTTTTCCCTCCAGTCAAATTGTGAACAATTGAACATTTTTTTAGCCTTTAGTCTTTAGACCTGAAATAAAACTTAATTTCGGCAGAAACAGAAATCCCCAAATTGTGAACCCAAAGGTCCCAAACTTTCTCTCTCTACCCACCTGACTCTCTCTCTCTCTCTCTCTCTCGGCGAGCTCCAGTCATCACCTTCACGAATCCGACCACCAATCCACCATATCTCAACTTCATTCACGGCATATTCCTTCTACTGTCATTTTTGTCAGCAAACATTGATTGGGGTACGCGAACGGCGAACATCTTCTCTTTCTCTCTCACGCTCACGTAGCAGTCGCTTGACGGCGCGCGCCTGCTGTGTGACGACTTGGCATTCGAGCGATTGTGCTTGCCTAGCGCTCCTCGGCTCAGCGTCTCAACTCTCAACTCTCTCTCATCTCAAGCAACAGCGAAGTTGCCATTACGCAATGTGCGACTCCATGGACTTCCCGTCTTCCACCACCATTTTCTCTTTTCACACTTCTCGTCTTCTAGTCTTGCATTTGGATCGTTTGACTTATGATATATGATAGCTTTGGTTAATTTTTACTAAATTTATGATTGCATGTTTCTAGGGCTTGGTAATTTTGTTTAATTGAGATATCACACAAATCACAAATGCACAGTTGGTCACTTGGTTGGAAAAATTAACATTTCCTTGATTGGTGAGTTGGTTTGGTGGTCACAAATTTGGTTGAATTTGAGTGTGGCCTCTGTGAAGTTGGGATACGTTACATTTTGCGGGCTTTGCCCGTTTTGCCCGCGGCCCTACGTGGGGCGGATTGGGCCAAGGGATTTGAGGACCGTCAAGTCCACGGGCTTTTTTGGTCCGACCCATTTAGGGGCAGGCTTTTTGGGCCAGCGGGCAAGTCCGCCTCGTTTGCCCGTTTTGACAGCTCTAAAACCAATGGTAGATCCCATCAAATATATGGACTCAAATTTCAACAGACACTTATGGGTTCCCTACAAAAACCTCGTGCAAGGATTGTCCACTACATAAGAGATTGCCCTCAATTACGACAGGTGTTTTGACCTAATGCCCATGGAATGGAATGCCTTCTATCTTGCACAAGACAGGTTTGTGCAAGATGAGCTAATACTGGATGTGTGGGAAATTTTCAACCATGAGTTTGGTTTACCAAAGATGACGGTTAATGATCCTTATGTTGTTGGCAGACCTGCTACTGTGGAAGACCACATCGATATAGAAGTAGGTAGACTACCTCAAATGAACAAGGACAGACTCAAAAAGATTTAAGATAAAGCCATGGAAAATATCAAGCATAAGGTTGAAATGGCTACTGCCAAACACATGTCCCTTTTTGGCAGGAAATCCTCAAAGGCAGGAGGAGCATCAACATCTGCCAAGCGATCTGCTGAGCCCCACCAAATCCCATCTTCATCTGTTGCACCTAAATCAGAACCTACCATTTCTTCTTCATCTACTTCACCTCAACCAATCCATGTTCAACCTATATCCTTCATCATACCCCCATCTCCCGAACCTAATGTTGACCTACACCAAACCCCCTTCATTCCATCTACATCCATTTCAGATACCCAAGAGCCCTCTGCAGCAGCTGGTATAAATGAAGAGCTCAATAGACCTGCCGAAGATATACCAACAAATGCCACTCCTGTTCTTCTTCTAGTGAATTACAGCTCCAGCTCTTCTGAGCAGGAAGCTGAAGAGGAAGAAGATTCTGAAGAAGATGAGGATGGTGATGAAAAATCAGATGATGAAAATTCTGATGAAGAATCTGAAGATGATGATGATGATGATAATGATACTGCTGTTCAAATATTGTCTCCTGCCAGGCTAACATATCAAATGAGACAGAAACAATAGGAGATCCTTAAGGATGCACTGAACAAGCCAACTGGATATAAGATCATATTTTTAGATGTTACTCCTATATCTTATCCAGTTGATGAAGTGCCTGTTGCACCCTCCCCTCCAACTACTCCAACAACAGAACCTACTGCATCAAATCCAGCTGCTCCTACACCAACTGTTGTTCTTGATGCTGCTACTAATGTCCCTTCCACATCAACTCCTGCTGCCACTGCACATGTCTTTCCTGAAGGTTCAAGCTATTATGAAGCCATGGACATGTTAAGGATCACTCAGGTTCATATCAAATAAGACCTCAAAGATGAACCTGCAACTGAATCAACAAATTCAAGGAGTGCAACAGCAGATGAACCAACAGATTGCAGGATTACAGCTGCAGATTGAAGCTATTGTACCCTCTATCCATGACTCCATCTCTGCTGCAGTTCAAGCTGCATATACTGCAGGTGAGTCTACTGCACTGTGGGTTGTAGGGGCAGTAGGTAGGTTGAGTAATGTTTTGTTTTTGTTTTTAGTTCTAAACTTGGCTGGCTTACTACAGGTGAGTCTACTGCACTTAAAGCATACAAGGAGCAGAAGAAAACACATAGAGCAGAATGAGCAGAGCTAAGAGCTGAAGCCTTAGCTCACAGGGAAGAGGAAGAAAAGTAGAAGACAAGAGCTGAAAAGGTTGTAGCTTACAAAGAGAAGATTGCAAGCCTTAAATTCAGATTAGGCAGAGCAACTAAACAACTAGGTGCAGAACAAGTAAGCCGCTGGCCGTTTTGAAGAATCTTCGATGACGATCTTGCCGATAAAGTTGTACAACATTGAATCTTTTTTAGAGAAACACCAAAAACTCTTTTGTATATCTTAAACTCAATTACATTGAAGTACTTAAGTTTAATATTTTATCCAAAGTGATTAGTTTAATAGAATTGCTGAAACATGAATGATTTAGAATTTGATTAGACTTTAGCAAGTGTAAAAGTTCTTCCTGCTGAATATCAGCAGGTAGGCCTACAACCTTGTTTTATCACTTTAAGCATGAGTCAAGTAACTGAAGTCAGTTACTTGACTCATTTATTATAATATTGGGTTGAGTAATCGACCTTACGCTAGTCAAAACATAGTTTGGTTATTAATCAAATTGATTAGACTTTAGCAAGTCTAAAAGTTCTTCCTGCTGAATTACAACAAGTTGGCCTACAACCTTGTTTTATCACTTTAAGCATATGTCAAGTAACTGAAGTCAATTACTTGACTCATTTGTTATAGACTGGGTTGAGTAATCGACTCTACACTAGTCAAAACATAGTTTGGTTATTAATCAAATTGATTAGATTTTAGCAAGTGTAAAAGTTCTTCATGTTGAGTATCAGCAGGTAGGCCTACTACCTTGTTTTATCGATTTAAGCATGAGTCAAGTAACTAAAGTCAGTTACTTGAATCATTTGTTATGGATGGGTTGAGTAATCGACCATACACTAGTCAAAACATAGTTTGGTTATTAATCAAATTGATTAGACTTTAGCAAGTATAAAAGTTCTTCGTACTGAATATCAGCAGGTAGGCCTACTACCTTGTTTTATCATTTTAAGCATGAGTCAAGTAACTGAAGTCAGTTACTTGACTCATTTGTTATAGATTGAGTTGAGTAATCGACCCTATACTAGTCAAAACATAGTTTGGTTATTAATCAAATTGATTAGACTTTAGCAAGTCTAAAAGTTATTATCAGTGGGTAGGCCTACTACCTTGTTTTATTGATTTAAGCATGAGTCAAGTAACTGAAGTCAGTTACTTGACTCATTTGTTATAATATTGGGTTGAGTAATCGACCCTATACTAGTCAAAACATAGTTTGGTTATTAATCAACACTAGATTAACTAAGTCAGTTACTTGACTCATTTGTTATGGAATGGGTTGGGTAATAGACCCTACCCTCTGCAACCACAAGTATTAAGTGAGTCAGTTACCTGACTCATTTCTTATAAAATGGGTAGATTAATCGACCCTACTCTCTTCAAGTCAACCATAGGTGTAAACTGATTCATTTACTGTACCCTTTGCAAGTTTAATCTACCCTATGCAAATACGAAAGTGATATACAAACTGTCTGAGTAATATACAAACATTTTCAATTGACATATATTTGTAATTACAAACTCATATAAGTAGTACCCAAAATAAAGCAAAAATAGAGCAATTTCATTGCATTAATCAAGGTAAGCAATGATTGTCATTGTCATAAACAAGTGTATTTTACATGACCCCTGTGAAATAAAGAAAATACATGACCAATGTCATCTCCGAATTTCTCATTCAAACAAATACAAGCAGCAACAACAACATAATATGGCTTCTCAAAATTTTTAGGATCCATGTTCTCACAAAATACATCGACTGCAAACTTTTTCCTCCACTTTGAAATATGTTCATCAGTAACATAATAAGGCGACTCGTCAATGCTTAAAAACTCAATGTACTTAAGGGCATAAATCCCAGAATCACCCTTATGACACATTGAAACCACAAATTAGGTATTATAGACAAATAATTTCAACATAGGACAATTCAATGAAATCCAGTTGAAACATGATCACTTACTCCAGTCCCATTTGTTGTGTGAGTATATCTCTGTCAATTATAATTATACCCATTTCTATTTTGGCTTTCATTGCAATTAATGAGATGAGGGTTGTAAAAGGGATGAGAGCTTCATGAACTTCATCTATTGTTAGATGACTTATATCGGGATCATACACAGTCTACTTTCCAGTCCGGAACTCAAAGTCAACAGCAAACCAATGATCCTTGGCCTTGATCGGAAAGTAAATCCTTTCACATTGAACCCATGGTTTCCCAAGAAAATTCCAAGTTCCATAATGTATTTTCATGAAACAATCTTTCACCTTGAAACGCTTCGGTTCTTCTTTGTAAAGTTCGAACTCACGCATAAGGACATTGGTGAAGCCAGCATCCAGTATGGCTCTTTTGTACTTGTCAAATGTTGATGGATATGTTTGTTGTCTCTCCCGAATTAGTCGCAGGGCGAAATCAATATGCTGAAATACAGTTGTCTATCAAAATCATGCAATAATATTATCTTATAATGCCATTAATGTGATAGAATAACTTACTAGATCCTGAAGAAATTTTTTAGACACAAAATATGTCTTGAACCAATGTTTCGGGAGCTTATAACCACATCTCATAACATAATCGTTGTGGAAAGAAATAGTTAAAATGCAAGTAATTAAATAAAGTAATTACAACAATAAAGAAATAGTTAAAATGTATTCAAAGGATTAAGAAAAGTATCTTACATAGGCTTCCCCTTTTTCAACCAAGATTTAAACAGGGTCATCTTCAAACAATTCGGTGCCATAAATAAGTCAGGTTTCATGCCATCTACAAATTTCCTTTCAAATTGCATACCACTAACTATGGGGTCGCCAAATATACGACAATGAGTCGTGTAGGGAGTTCTTACTTGGGCCGATGGTTTTTTCACTCTCACCATTCCCTCATCCTAGATATTTGTAGAATCGATATCTTTTTCTATCCTTTTCCCTTTATATCTATTGGAGGCTAAATCAAATTTATCATTAATAGTATTACCTGTATGCTCTGTCCTTTCCTCAGTGGTCTCCCCCATAGCAACCTCTATTGATTTGTTCTTTTCCATACCAGTATCCCATGTATGCTTCATATGATCTGCCTCTTTCTCAGTGGTCTCCCCCGTAGCAGCAGTATTTACCTCCAATGATTTGTTCTGTTCCGTACCAGTATCCCCTGTATGCTGATTTGTCTCTTTCTTAGTGGTCTCCATCATCATCTCGTGGTCAGGTGGTGTCATCATCGTATCATGGAAAGGTGGTATTATCGTCGTATCCTGGTAAGGTGGTGTCTACCAGTGGTGGGACGGTGTTTGCTCCCTCCTCGCCTCAACTAATTAATTGATCTTCTGGTTCATCTCAATCATATGATCATCATTCTTTTGTATTTGACTACTATGATCATCAATCTTCCGGTTGATTTCAAGGAAGTTATCATTGAGCTTTTGTTGCATAAAAGTCACAACATCCAAGATTACCCTCATCAAATCATTAGCAGGGGCAACTTCTTCTTCAGTTGGTTGTTCCTCTAAACTATATGTGTATATTATACACCAAGTCCCCAGAAACCCATGAACATAACGCAAACAAGATTCTGCATCATTCGGAACCAAAGGAAGAAGATCAACATTCTGTCAAGTCAAAAACAATAAAAACTTCATTAATGAAATGCACAATAAAATAATTCTTTCATTATCGTGGTAGAAATAATGGAAAGATTTTACATGTTGTATATCCAATATTTCAATAATCTCTTCATAGCATGGATTTCCCATCAACTTCCAGTTACACATTCTAGGAACTTCTGTTCCTATCTTTTCCAGCTGATAAAGATCTTCAAATCTAGGAAAATTGCAAAATAATTCAAATACCCAAACCAAAACAAAGTTATATGTAAGAAACATGTGATGAAAATAATTTATTGTTATTTGATGTATAGTTGAATTCAACTGTTTACCTGTATTGGTAATGGGAAACTATAGAACGTATTGGTTTTAACACCATCCTTGTTCGAAAGTTTTTTCAGTGTAGTTAGAAGATTGAGATAAGACCTTCTTCCCCATGGATAATTATTAAACAACTCCAAGTTGTCCACAATATTCAAAAAATCAGTGTCAATCGAAATAGTCCTTTCCTTAGCTCTCAACACAGATTCGTAGATAACAGCAAGTCCCAATTTGTATCTGTCAAACTCAGTTTTTGTACTTGAAAAAACTTCCTTTAATTCTTCAGGTCTCACAGCCTTTTTTCGTCCCTCAAAGTATTCATTAAATAATCTTTTTGTTGTAGGGATGTCCTTAGTAAAATCACTCTCATCACCAAAATATAAACCAGTAATTAGCGTATAATCTAAGAGCCCAAATCTCACTTTTTGACCCCCAATACAAAACCACAACTCATTTTCATCGGGTGACTCAATCCTCAGCATAACTAAAACATGTAGCAGCACATTGGAGGGGTTCATATTCTCCTTAATCCCATACAACTTTCCAAATGCATAATCCAAGGACAGTTTTTTGTGTTTTTCTTCTAATTTTTGATAAACATAATCTACAACTGACAATTTACTTCTGCGTGACACTTTTGCAGAGTACATTTCTAATGGCGGAGTAATAAATGACATATTCTCTGTAATAAAATTTCAAATTGTAAATATTAATCACAACAATTATGCTTTAAACAGATAGAACCAAAAACCATGCAGTTCATGTTTGAAAACAAAAAAAATTCAGTTCATGTTTGAAAGAGTTCACCCATGTTTGCAAAACCAAACAGATTAACATAAACTATTAAAATAAATTAAAATACAAATTGTAAATATGAAACACATAAAAAACAATAAACATAAACACCAATTATGTTTCTACACATACAGTTGATTGGAATTGTAGTTCAAAATATGTTGATTAATTGAAGCATGAATCACTCAAACTACTAATATCAAAAATTTGAAAAATAAAACTACAACAAAGGACCAATATATCCAGATTAATTAGATTGTGGAAAAAATGTGAGGGTAGAGTAACTGACCATGAATTATGTCTAGCATTTGAAAGAATTACCTTGATAATGTTGATGAAATTGAAATCAAATCAAGAAGAGCTACTGAGTCGATCCAAATAGGGTCTCCTGTCTACTGAAAGAGGAGTTGATTATCTCAGTCGATTATAGGTCGATTACTCGAAGTCGAGGAGTAGAGTCAATTACTCGACCTATGTTGTTGTGTGTCTGAATGAATACTCGACCACTTATCGGTTTAAAAAAAGGGTAGAATAGGAAGTTTCTATCTACCGCTTTTTTGACCCAGTTAAAGACCATAAAAGATAAACCAACGGGTCTTCTGGCCGTACTTGATAATATACTCATCCATCCAAAACACATACATGAACCTAGAATTCCCATTTGTAACACCATTTAATAATTTTAATGTGTTAAATGACCTTGCTACCCCTACAAGCCTTTTTGAACTATACCACCCATAACACCTCACAATTAGCTCCCTCAACGACATAACCCCCCCTCCATTAGTACCATTACTCCCAAAACCATTTAGATTACCCCCGAGATCAGAGAGACCATAGTATCTAGTTGCTGCAACCCAGTTCTTCACCAGCGATTCTTCTCCAGTTCGTTCTCCTTCTTCATCCAGTCGATCACTTCTCTCTCACTACCCTCTCTCTCCCAAAGGTAAGTTTTTTTCAGTTCGATCTCTATGTATTCGTTTCTTCAGTTCAATTTGTTTATGTGTTCATTTCTTCAGTTCAATTTGTTTTGTCAATTGGTGAACAATTCGATTTGTATGTGTTCTGTGTGATGTGTTATGTTCTGATGTGTTAATATTTTTTTCGAAATTGAGCAAAAAAACTGGTAGGGCATCACAGTTCTTTTATATCACACCCGCGATTTGCCAGCGGTAGTAAATAGTAATTATAAACATCCACAAAGTAAAAAAGCAGTAGTAATTAAAAACATCCGCTAGTCAGTAGCGGTTGTTTATAAAAGATCCACTACTTTGTGGCGGATGTTTTGATTTTTTTTTAAAAACATCATGTTTAAAAAAATACTTATGTAATATGATTATATATATATATATATATATATATATATATATATATATATATATATATATATATATATATATATATATGTATGTATATGTATATGTATAATGTTTTTATACATAATTTATTATTCTATAATTAAGTTGTAATTATTTTTTGAATAATTACATTTATTATTTTTTGAAATAGATGGAACCCGGAGGTCGACATGAACTCGGGAAACAACCGGTACCGGCAGGGGATGATTTGGGTAGAGAACAAAATAGGGTTATAACTGCTTCGTCATGCATGAGAGCCACTGGCAAGGCACATGCACATACAACCAATGATGAGGTTGATGAGGGTGCTTATATGCGTGCCCCCATTCACGGGATGATAGGAGGACTACAGACCGCACCGATGGTGACTATATTCCATTAGAGCCTCCTTTTAATGCTCCACTGAGGGGATATGGCATTCACCTATTACGATAGAGGATGAAGAGATAGAAGCCCAATTAAATATGATGGGTGGCATGGGTGATATGGGTGACGTGGGTGGCATGGGCGGTATGGGGGCATGGGTTCTATAGGTGGCATGGGTGGTAGTGGAGTGGGTGGCGCAAGTAGTAGTTCGAGCCTGATACGCGGGCGTGGGAAGGGTCCGATGAGTAGTGATGTATATAGAGCACTATGACATAGACATAATTTAGTTGATGAGGAGGAGGAGGATTTGGGTGGAGGTCGACGACAGAGAGGGGGCCGAACACCTAGAAGAGGTATAGGTAGAGTAGGAGGTCGTGGTGATGGTGGTGATGATGATGATGATGATGACGATGACGATGAAGATGACGAGAATTATGGGTATGGTTGGATATTGATGGAGTCACATGGAGGTGGACCCGAGGAGACAAAGTTACTTACTAGATTTTGTGGCCATATTACATCTGTAGTATGGAATGGCGAGGTAATTATATTGACTTTGTAGTATTGACTCAAATTCATTATACAAAATACCTAAACGTAATACCACTTAATGTGTTAAATTACCTACTACCCTTACAAGCCTTTTTGAACTATACCACCCATAACACCCACAATTAACTCCCTTAACAACCTACCCCCTCCATTATATTGACTCTGTATTATTTTTTTAATACTGATGATCTATTATTTCAACAAGAGAGACCATTATTGAGTTGTCATAGCTTCGTGGACCGTCGAACTTCATTAACGTGGAACATACGCGATAATCTCACTCTTCAATGGATCACCCGGCGTGACCTGGGACACTTGAGGGAGTACATGTTCCAGCACCTGAACATGTCGTTGATATCAGCCTTTGAGGAAAGATGGCAATCGGAAACCAACAGTTTCCATCTGCCGTTCGGGGAGATGACGCTAACATTGCACAATGTGCATTACATTTTACATATCCCAGTTGCAGGGAAACCCATCTTGGAAAATACCAAGTTAGCACAGATCAAGTCATCTCTAGCAACTCTCCTACGTGTGAGTGCCTCCCAGATGGATACTAAGGTGAGAGGAAGTGGTATTAGATTTTTGACATGGGATAATTATTTGGCTGGCAAGGATGTTGCACCTCAACCAAAAGCAACTGGTTATTTGTTGTGGTTGAGGGGGATGACGTTATTCATGGACAAGTCGTTAAACAGGGTCAATATTCACCATCTACTGTATGTGCTGGATATCCGTGATATGTCCAATCACGCTTGGGATGCAGCAACTTTATCCTTTCTATACCGCCAACTCGGTATAGCATCGAGGATTGGTTATAGACAGATGGTTATGTGATTGTCTCTACTGCAGGTATAAAAATTAATACTTTGGATACTTTAAAGCATTAAATTATTTTATTTAACACTATTTTATTTTACGCTATTTAATTGTAGGCTTAGATCTATGAATACTTTCCTCAATTTAGACGAAGTTGTTCATCGGCATGGACCCCTCAACAGCCATACGCTAAAAGATGAGCCTCTTCTCTCGGTGTCAGCAAAAATGATCATGCCACTCTACTGGAGTATCGACGTGCTCTCGATCGGATGATTGTTGATGCCGTAAGTATTTATCATTTTTAAATGTAAAAGTATTTAATTATATAAATATTTGTTTTGCAGGTTTGATGGACTCCTTTTTCTCGTAGGCCATCACATGATGTACCTATCAGTCTGTTCTCGGGCATAATTCATTTCCATAAAATTACCGAGCCATACATGATGCTTGGATCATCGTGGTTAGCCAGCATATCCTCAGAGGCCGTAGATGCTTATGAGACGTGGTTTCGAAAGCGGACACATTATCGTGTGATGCCAGGTGATGATGTTCATGATGATGATGCTGACACGATAGAGGATCATCAACCATCGTGGATCACCCACGATCGGGGTCAACCATGACATAGGCCATCCCAGAGGCCATCTCATCCATCGAGAGTTGTTGCATATGCGCGTAGATCAGCTGAGGATTGAGTCGAGGGTGTACTTCCTCAGCTTAAGGCACTACATCGTTCCAGGCGAGATGCACCTGTGGTCCAGGGTACTTATATGGATACTGTTGACGAAGTTGTTCAACAATTTGAGGATGTATTGTGATGTATTTTATTTGGACTTTATTGTGTTGTATTTTATGGACTCCTTTATTGTTTTGTATTTTTTTTTTTGAATGCCATTGTGTTGTATTTTATTAATAGTTAAGCCCCTAAACTATTAGTTAATAACAATTAACCCCCTAAACTTTGGAACAAATAACACAATTAACCCTCATAATAAGATAAAGTTTTACACATTAATATGAAAAATCATCATATAATCCCCTAAATTATTAGTTAATAGCAATTAACCCCCTAAACTTTGGAACAAATAACACAATTAACCCCTATAATTAAATAAAATTTTACACATTAATATGAAAAATCATCACATAAGCCCCTAAACTATTAGTTAATAACAATTAACCCCCTAAACTTTAGAACAAATAACACAATTAACCCTCATAATTAAATAAGGTTTTACATGGTTATTTTATGGGTTATGTTTTGGTTACAGAATATTTAATTAGCTGTTCATTTTTTATATTTTTATTTAATTAATAATTTGTAATTTTTAAATGGTTATTTTATGGGTTATGTTTTGGGATTTTTAATTATTTGGGTTTGAATTCAAGTCTCTCTCTCTCTCTCTATCTTTAACAAACGTGACAAAAATACCATTTTTCCCTTTAAAAAATGCACGCGAGCAGCACATGGGGGGTCAACAGCTAAAATATTAACGACACCTAATGGAGGGACTATTAGCATACAAAAAAAAGTCTACTTTGGACCCAATTTTTCACTTTTCGAAAACAGGAACTAATGCTAGAAAGTCGAAAATTACATGGACGAATGATGACATTAACCCAAAATTAATTATAAAAGGGAAAAACTTTGAAAATATTTTATGTAAAATGGTCTCCTTAACCCGACACACCGTGTGTTGGTGAATTCAATTGTAAGAGTGTAGAGCTTCGTCTTACGATTTAAAAACTGTAAGATGGTCTCACGTCTCACATGAAACTTATTCATAATAAAAATGTCATCAAATGAAAAATAGAGAATAGCTATTTATACTATATACGTATGGGTGATCATGGTCCGATTCGGTCTGGTTTTTGCTTTAAAAAAATGAAGATCCATAACTAGATAAATACTTCCGTTTTTAAAAAATTCAGAACCAGAACCAACATATCATGTATGAGAATCAATACTTTGGTCTAATCTAGAACCAGTCCAAAATTTATGAGAACCAAACCGGACCAATATATCGGTTCTTAATTATTTAATACTACTTACAAACAAATTAGTAATCGCATGGGTCTAATTATGAACATATCTTATATTTTTATGAAATTAATGGAGTTTTTTTTTAATTTATAAGAAATAAAAAGTAAAAATATAAGAAATTTTTTAATGAAGCTTGTTATTTATACTAAAATAAAAAAGTACAAAGTAAAAAAGTAACATAATTAGACATGATATTTTCTATAAGATTATTCTAGATATGCTTATGTTAAATTCCATAATAATATTGATGAATGTTAACGAAAACCACACATTATATCAATATTTATAATACAGTCAATTGCTTTTTTCTTAAATGGTGTATCGAGTCAAAGAAGACGATTATTGAAAACGAAGTGAGTAATATATATAAAATTCAAAACCGAAGCCAAACCAATAAATTGGTTTGGTATGGTTCTATTGGTCTAGTTTGATTTTGAATTTATTTTTTTCACCCCTGCTATATACCACCAAAATAGCCTTTCACACTTGGGTGTGTTCGGAACACGCCTAAGTGTATTCGTTTAGCCTCTGCCTAACACACCCAAGTATGTTCCTCTAACCAAGTTTGAACACACCCAAGTGTGTTCCTTTAACCAAGTCCGCGCTGAAACGAAACAGCCGAACTAAGCTCAAAGAGAATGAGATTCGTGAGTTACCTATACTTGAAGACATAGCATACCAAGGTGAGTGAGATTGAGATGAATGCGATCGCACTTATTCGTTGTGTACGTAGTTCGACCTTAGGGGGGTGTTCAATGTATAGAAGGACTTTCTTCTTTCTATGTGTAACTCAGTCTTAGAGAGGGGGTTCCTTCTGCATGTGTCGTGTCCAGTGTAGGAAAGGAAAGGTTGGCAATAATTAATTTGGAGGAAAGGGTGGTTAGGGTAGTAATTTTAATTGGGAGGAGGTGAAGTAAGTAATTTGTATGTGTATGTAAAAGGGTGGAATAAGGATAATGGGTGGGTGTATTAAGTAATAGCTTGAGTTTGATATGAATATTGTGTGTATAGGAAGTAAATAAGTGTATAAAGTAATTGTGGGGGGTGCGAATAGCTTCACCCTACATATGATTCCTCTACCACTATCAGGAAACTACTCATTAACTTTTGTTCACTAATAATTTAATTATTAAGTGAATGGAACGATTTTACATTTTGGGATGCGACATTTAGTGTATAGTAAGAAAATAGTTTTGAGATAATTTGTGTTAAAAAATTACATGTGTAGTAAAAGAAATATAAATATATATCGTATAAGATGTAAATAGGCTTCTTACAAATAAAGTGAATTAGAATATTCAAAAAACTTAGACAAAAGCAATGTCTTTGCATCGCAATGAAGATATAAGAGAGGAAGATACGTGTGCGAGACAGATGAAAAGGAGAAAAAAAAAACTTTAAATGTGTTTTACGTTTTCTTTTAATTTTTAAACATATAAATTTTCGTTTTTATCGATAATTGATCGGATTATGTAAAAATCAATACTTCTTTCATTTTGAAATATTTATTATTGAGTAGTATGTTTGTTGGAAATGGGAACTAATTGAATGATTTTTTTTGTCCCGATTTAACTTTATTTCCTACTTTTAAGTGGTTTCATTTAACATAATTATTCACCTGATTACTAATATTTTTCTTGCTCTTAATTGTTTTGATCACGTGATAACTGTTTGAACATAGTGTAGACACCCAAATTTCGTACCTCTGGTATGTAACATGACATGAAATATCAAGATCTATTAAAAATTAACAAATGTCAAGTTACATGGTTTAAAAATACCAAAGAAAAAGAAGGATGCGTAAACAGTGAAATGCAAGGGGTCAAATGGTCAAAAAGAGAAGAGAAAAGCCCCATGGCGCCACCCACACTCCTACCTGGCGCGGCGCCCACCCCCTCAATGGGTGGCGCCCAATAGTGCTCAATGCACTGTAGCTTTTTGCCTCCGGTACAATCTCTCAAGTGCGCGATACAAGCCGATGAGGCACCAAAGAAGAAAACTTAATAACGAAGGAGTCCCTTCTCCAGCCTATAAATAGAGGCATCCAGGTAGTGAGAAATCACACCGTGAGCTTCACATTCATCGCACACACTTCACACATCGCTGAAACTTTACGCAGAGAGTGATCGTCTTGAGAGATATCCATCCTCTAAGCCTCGAAGCTCCGTCAAATCTCCTCCAAACACAAAACCAACCGGTCAAAGTGAACCTTAGCCTCCTCGCTAGGATTCCACCCTATTCCACCGGTCCAAAAATCCCAAAAAGAGCAGTTGCTCTACCCGAATCCAGATGCCAAATCTGTAAGAAGCAAGTAATTGCTCTGCCCGATTTCTGCCGTCAGCAAACAAACAACTGTAAAAAGCAAGCAGTTGCTCCGCCCGTTTCCCGAGGCCTAAAAGCAACTTTCGGAAGCAGTTACTCTGCCCGAATCTCCACAACAGCAAAGCAGCAAAAAGACTCCCTCTCCCTGAAGGATGAGCACACCCCACACTCTTAAAGGTAAGCCTTTAAGAGGTTTAATTAAAAAGATGTTATTTTCAGCCGGACCAATGTAATAAATATAAGTAGTTATAATGCCCGGATTTCTATAGAAAATAACACTAAAAAGAGCCATTATTATGACCAAATATTTATAAATATATTTGTAATTCCTAGAAGGAGGTTGCTGCAAGTTTGTAATAATATAGATGCAAATATATATGTTTAAATGATTTATTTCATTTGCTAATTAAATATAACAAAAACATATTTTAGCCAAAAACTATTTTGAGACCGAAAGGGCGAGTTAGGTGCCTAACACCTTCTCACCTCGTAACTTAGCCTCCGAACCCTTTACAAAATCTGGTTATTTTTTGTTTTTCTTTATTTCTCATTAAAATAAAGATGGCGACTCTGTTACAACATTTTGGATTTACAGTGAGGCAGGGCGTATTCGCACGCGCTCTTTGCAACATCCTTTTTGCACTTTTAATTTCGTTTTTCCCTAAACAATGGAAGATGAAATGAAAAGGGCGTTGCATTTTCTGAATCTTGTTTTCCCCTAAACAAGGGAGGATGAGATACAGAAAAATCCAAAGCACTCACAGTGATCCATAATAAACCCGAGTCCACAGTGAGGCCTTGCGTATTCCCACGTGCCCTTGCAACATCCTTTTTACACTTTTAATTTCGTTTTCCCCTAAACAAGGGAAGATGGAATGAAAAGAGCGTTGCATTTTCTGAATCTTATTTTCCCATAAACAAGGGAGGATGAGATACAGAAAAATCCAAAGCACTCATAGTGGACCAAAGCATACTCAGTGACCGGGGCGTATTCAACGCGCTTTTTACAACACTCTTTTTGTACTTTTAATTTCGTTTTCCTCTAAACAAGGGAAGATGGAATGAAAAGAGTGATGTCTTCCCCGAATCTCGTGTTTCCCTAAACAAGGGAGCGCGGGATCGGGGGGAATTTTCCCGGGGCACTCACACATAGGGGGTTAGAAATTGATCTTTAAAAGAGTGCTCTAATAATTGAGCTTGTTAATGATGAAAATTACTATGATAAATCTTAGTTGTTTTAAACCAGAAATTATATATTTGTACAAAATTTTCATTCCAATCTTGATGTTAAGCATGTGATGGTTTAAGTGTGGTATCTCATGCAAAGTCATGATATCTAACCAATCACATGTTTGACACCTATGTTAAAATGAGAAAGTTGAAGTATTAGATTGACATCCATCTAAAAGTCAATGAATCACAAACTTTTGAGAAACATGGGATGAGGTTTTGGAGCTTATCTAAAACATATCCTTTCATTCAACTACCCGTCTCCCAAAATGAGTGTCCCTTTTTTAAAGAAAAAAATTGTCCAAATATGAGTATCTTTTCTCAATCTACACTTGAAATGCTACAAGGTGAACACTAATAAGGGTATTCATGTATACGTGTTACTAACAATACTTATGACAATAAGGTCAAGCAACGGTTTGAATGGCATCGGATTGCCATATATCTGGGATGCATACAAATGGGAAATATTGTCAAGCCATACCATCCAGACAGAGTCCTTCGACAGTTCGGGTATATGCAAACGATTCCGTCGAGAGTTATTCTCCGAACTGCGGCCTTTGAGATAACTCGAAGTCTTTGCCTCTCTGGTTTGGGTATGATTTGTACTGATTGATGTCAGATAGCCATCTCTTATCTGAAGAACGTCTCAGTAGGCATGCCCTTCGTGCTTGGGATTGTGATCATGGTTATTTAGATTGGTACTGGGAGCGTTCACATGTAGTCGTCCAGTCCCGTAATAGACGATCCAGATGCGTTAACACCACTACGACTAACGTCGTTGTAGCCGACTCAGATGACAGGACGTTAGGAGTTGTGACCACTATGATTGATCCCATAGTGCGACGCTGGAGATCTTGTGACTGATCTATATCTTATGAGGATTTGGGGTCATTGTTTGATAGAGTTTATACAGTTATAAACGGTCCACCTGATGATGCATGACCGTCTCATAGGAGGCAACAATGATCTCCATTGTTGGTTTATGTATTTTTTTAATGTTATGACTTGTAAAATAGTTGGTATTTGTGGTTATGACTTGTAAACAATTTGTATTTGTGGTTATGATGTTATTGTAGACATTGTTTATGGTATTTATATTATAATTTACTTTTAGTCATACGTAATTTAAAGCAGTATAACCAAATCATCATTAAAAGGAGATAACAACTCCAAATGTAATACAAACATAAAGCAGCATAACCAAATCATCGTTAAATGGAGATAACAACTCCAAATGTAATACAAACATAAAGCAACATAACCAAATCATCATTACTTAATATAATACAAACATCCTGTCAGACACTACCAGTGGCGGATCCATAAATAATGTTAACCGGTCTCCAAAATTTTAACTATTACATAAAAAAATACAATTGTCCTTTACGCGTTTTCATACATTGAAAACACATAATTACATCATCACCACTAAAAGCACTTACTGCACCCCCTACATGGCCTACACCAATTCCAATTTCTGAATTTCATTTAAAAAATTTCTCCATATTTCCTCAAAAGTCAAAACCAATAACCATGTTGAAGAGACGAAAGACCTTAAATTAACCGTAATTTATAATATTAAAATATTCTTAAGCTATTAAATAGTTAAATGAGATGACTAACAAATAGTTAAACTAATTTTTTTAAAACACAAACCCCCCTAAATTCAAAAATAAGCTAAAAGAAATCTCAAGAGCCCAACAAAACAACAAATAATTCTAACAAACAAATTTTACCTTCAAATTGCTCCAAATTCTCCAATCAATATAAGCTAAACCAAAGTTCCAAAGGCACCAAAATTTGTTTTCTCATACAAAATTATCAATCAATTAATCAAATCAACAATTTTACATTTTAACCAAAAAGCTCCCAAATTTAAAAACTCTAATTTCGGATGAATATAGTGTGATTTATTAATAGACTAATTGATAAAGATTGAAAAAAATAAAATGAAATAAAACCATAAAAACAATAAAAGTAGTAATTACATAAGTAAAGTTGTACCAAGATCTGCATGACTACTTGGCTCAGTCTCTCTCCGACCTCCGTTAAGAGAGCTGTCGCTGGGAAGTGGTCAAGAACATAAACCTTCTCCTCTTCTGATAATCAACCAACAAATGAGTGTCTATGCAAGTGAGGCACAGGGTCATTGGTTATACAACCCACATTCAACTTGAAGTTCTCATATTCCTTCACATAATTGCATGCCCTTCAAACAAAATGGACAGCCACATTTTTTCGATCCACGTTCTCTCTTGCTATCATTTGTTACTTTACTCGAATCATCACCCTTTTTTGATGAGGTTGCCCACCAAGTTCACAACTCAAAGTCAATCGAGGTCCTCTATTTGTCGTACCACTATCAGACCTAGTAATTACTATCACAAGCCCATTCTCCCTTCAGGTCGCACGCACCCAATCAAACAAATCTTTCCGAGATGAAAAATATGTGATTTATGAACACATTACTGTAATTCATAACAATCTCTTATTAAAGAGGAATGATTGCATCATTTACAGGACCAATGACATTGTACTCAGTAGGAAACGTGCTTGCTTCTTGAAAATAAGCAAAAAAACATGTTAAATTGTTGATTATGCACTATTCGGCCAGTGTATGATGACCAGATGCAGCATTGTTCGGCCAGACTGAGATGAACGACTGTGGTGGTGTGTGGCTAGCATGGGATGAACATGTTTGTCGGTGTTCGATCAGAGAGTGTGATGAACACCCTCTGAGCTGTTCGGCCAGTGCTGGACGAACAACCCTAAGGGTGTTCATCACTCCAGAGCCGAACAGTCGATAAACCCATCTTGATTTTTTTTAAAGAAAATCAACTTTTAATCGAATAAAGTGCAAGAAATACTTACATTATTCGTCCACATGACTTCTTTAAGGGCTTCAAATCTGCTGTCCCCTATTCCTATCCCAATACCTGTCACACCAATCCATGGCTGCACGTGTTCAATTGGTTTTTACCCCACTTAAGCCTCCTAACCCTTCCGTCATCTCTCCCCGTTACACTCATAATTCTTCATTCCGTTAAATCAGTTAGGGTAAAAAAAAAAAAAGCTCGGTCGCTCAATCTGAATTCGGCGGGCGGAACATAGGATGCAACGTTGGGGCTCCCAACTTTAACCTTCTAATCACTCTGTAATTCCTCATTGTTTTCATGATTGTTCGAATTCGAAATAAGTGTCTTTGATGGAGATTGGTGCGAGTTTTGGGGGTAAGTGGACGAACGGCGGAAAACTGTTGATAAACGAGGAATTGGAATTGGAATTGGTTTAGATAGAAAATTTGAAGAAGAAGACGAAGAAGTGGGGTTTTTCATAGATTTGTATGGGGATTGATTGGTTCGAGGAAGGGCACAAAGTTGAGTGATGAAGAAATGAGCAGTCATAAGACCGAGTGTCATGATCATAGAGTTTTTCCCTGCAATTGTATCATTAGAAATCATGTTCATTTAAGATTACCGATCAACAGTGGACGCAACCACCACCAGCTTCCCTTGCCCTTGCCGATTTACCAAGGAGCTGCCCAATTGAATTCCAAATCGGTCCTGCAAACTCTCTTTCTTTAGGTAAGCTCCTGTCTCTCTCATTAAATCAATCGTGAGGCCAAAAATTTCAGACTCTCTAACCATGAATTGTATGTCTCTCGTTCAAGTAAGAAACATATGCTCTCTACCTGATTCTTCACTTATTCTTTTTTGAATTCAAATTAAGCCAATTTTCCTTGAATGTTAGTAAGAACACTCCCCACCCTAATTCATTGTTTCTTAAATTTCAATTAGCCCCATCTCCAAAATCTAATAATTAAACAACACTCCTTGATCATTAGATGATAACATTTTTGTGTTTCAATTGAAAGCTACTTCACTAATTTGTCAAAGAACATCTGTATAACATTTTTGCATCTATTTGGGATATTGAATTATGAAACACAATTAAATTACGACATCAAAGAACATCTGTATATGGTTGAGCTTGAGTATACTTTTTTTCATTTATGTCATTGTTATTTTTCATTTTTACCTGTTATTTCCTCAATGCATCTATGCATATATATATCTATTAACTTATCTTAAATTGGTAACTTTGCCTGCGTTTACGCAGCCGGTCCCAAGCCCGGATAAAGGAGGAGGGTCAATTTATTATGTACATTCTTTTTATTTTATCATCTTTTGCTAATTGTTTCTGAAGTGTGGGATGTTGTCATGCTGCGGTGGATGTTTTACTCTAATTGCCAAATCTACAAAAGGAATAGTGAGTTTGTTTTTGCTTGTCTTTCTTTCCGATTAGATTGGTGTTCCCATTTTGGTTGTGTTTTAATATCTTCCTAAAAAAGGGTATTGGCCACCTAAACCATTTGTGCTACCCCAAGAAAGCATTCAATAATAAATGCAGCACATTTTGCTGCGCCAATGGATTTGAACCAGGTTAATTAGAGTTTACTGGGACTGAAAGAACAACCAACTGCTTTAAAAGCTTTGGTTGTTAGAGAGAATTCCACAATATATTGTCCTTTAACATTTCCCATACAGGCTGACCTTGCTTGCACATGTAGAGGCAGAAACAAGATAAAGCTACCAACTGCACCTACTAATGGGAACCATGAAGCAGGATGCACCGGTGTATTCCGGGTCTAATTATATTTATAAATTAATCTAGACTTGTGTTTTTTTTATTAACTTTTGGGTATTTCTATACTTTATGGAATCATGTCTAGTGGGTCAAGTATCTCTAAGCCTATAAAGGCTTCTAAATGTAGCAGAATCATAAGACTGGATAATTGACTTTTTGAATAATAATTTCCCTTGTTTATAAGAAAGCTTGGCTTTCTCTTTCCAAAACTACAGGTAGGTATGGTTTTTACTCCCCTTTACCTTTGGTATGCAATAAGACCTGAACCCCAGGACCTAGTGAAATCGCCATGTAAAGTTGCCAACCACTTTAAAAGCTCAAAGTGTTAAAGAGAGGCAGCAAGTGAGTTCTTACCTCATAGCAAGAAATGGGTGGTTACAACATTGCCTCAAGGGAAAACTCTTTACAACTATGCTAATATTCTTGAAGTGCTACTTAGATTGAGGGAGAATTTGATATTCATATTTAAGCAGAATTTGTTATGATTGAGTGTGATCCATCACTAAAACTGATATTTTCAAAATTTTGTGCAATTTCTATCTATTTAGCTTCTCCTTTTCCTTTTCCTTGGATTATCTTAGAACTAAGAAAAGGGTAAGTAATCAGGTTAAGTATCATAACCAATCAAACACCACCATCATAGAACCCAAATTTTCACAAAATACATTAACACTATGAAATATCATAATTTAGCATAAGTTCTCTTATTGCATTGAAAAATAGCACTTATTGGAGTACAGAAAGGTTCCTAGAAGATTACTTAGATGAATTACAAAACTCATAAAAATCTAATCTAATCTAATCTAATCTAATCTAACTACTTATAAAAGTGTAGGTTGTCTCTTACAACTTAATGTATGGACAAATGTACCCTTTAACTTAATAAATCACTCACCATTAATTAAGGTCAAAAGAGTAAATTTGTTATAGACTAATTAATTCAATGAATAATTAAATAATAGTTTGATCTCTTAACTTGTACCTATTTTAAAGTTAGGTCCTACATTATTTAATTCAATTCATTTCGTCTTGTATTTTGATTTTTTTTTCAATTTCCCCCACCTACAAGGATCGTTACAAATGTCGCCCAATATTTACTGAAATGACAAAAATACCCTTACTCGGTTGAGACACTAAAACCTTATTTGAAACTAAAAAAATAATATGGTTTTACTTTCTTAAATATGTTCGGGAAAGACATTATAAGATTTATATGAAAAATTATATCTATAGTAATAGAATTGTCGGTTAGTATCGAGATATAAGCAAATTTGTATCATGTTTAGTTATTACCCATGAATAAAATAAGATAAATAAGTTTAAAAAATGTGTCATAATGTCAAGAAGATGAAAAAATGAAGTATCATTTGATGAATTTGTGCCTTTTGTTAAGGACAATACACATAAATTTATCATGCCAAACAATAATGATTAGAAAAAAGTGTCATAAATATTATAAAGTATTTTTAATAGTTTCAAAGTTGTGTGGTGATGTGTTTTAAGCTAGAGAAAGAGTTGTTGGAGAAGAAGAAAAATAAGTTTCTCTTTGGGTAATATAAAAGCAGAGAAAGCGTTGCCAAAAAATGACCAAAATGTCCTATACGTGAAATCTCATGTGCACCTTAATGTCAAATTGGTAACTGACACTGGAAAGTATGGGGAAGTAGGAGGAAATACAAGGCACACTCAACACTCAACACTCACCACTCTAGGAGTCCACCAAAGAGTTTAGAGTAAGATATAAGAAGAAACAGATCTTTTTAACAAGCTGAAAAGCTCACAAAATATCTATTCATAATTTGTGTTTTGTTCATTACAAAATAACCCTTTTATAGGTAAACTTGGAACAACCCTCCAAGATAAGTCAATGAACAAAATACTAAGGGTGAGGCGCTTATTTTCTAAGTGTCGAGAATGAATGAGAGAATCACGTAATACCAAAAGTTGGAAGGACTCTTCAAATTTCTGTATTATTCCCCGAACACAACAATCGCAACTTTTACGTGTCATTTGAAGAGTTGCGGTTGTGCGAAGGTCAAGGAATAATACTCGCAAATTTGAAGAGTCCTTCAAACTTTGGTATTATGTGATTCTCTCATTCGACACTTAGAAAATGAGCGACCTCACCCTTAGTATTTTTGTTCATGGTCTTATCTTGGAGGGTTGTTCCAAGTTTGCCTATAAAAGGGTTATTTTGTAATGAACAAAACACAGATTATGAATAAATATTTTGTGAGCTTTTTCAGCTTGTTAAGAAGATCTGTTTCTTCCTTTGGCAGCCATGCCTCTCCGGCATTGTCAACCTGCTCGTCAAAGGGACCTTCGTGATATCGAGTTGGAAAAATTAAGGAGACAAGTGCAATAGCTCGATCAGCGTCTTACACGTTGCGAACCTATGGAACGTGATGTTGAGGGTCATGTTTCGGAGGCTGATTCTACCAATAATGAAATGGAATTCAATCCGTTTCATGGTGAAGCTTCAAGTGACAACATCGATCTCTCATGGTCAAGGATTTCGAAGGAACAACGTTCGTGACAATTTTTTCGACTTTAAAGTTGATATTCCAAATTTGATGGCAGAAATGATCCCAATGAGTTCATTGATTGGCTCAACTCTGTTGAGAAAGTCTTTGAATTCAGGAAGATTCCAGAAGATAGTAAGGTCAAGTTCGTTGCTATTAAGTTGGAAGCATTTGAAGAAACAACGTGCTCGTGATGGCAAGCAAGGGATCCGAACGTGGGACAAGATGAAGAAGGAACTATACATAAAATTTTTACCAAACAATTATCGTCATGAAGCTTTTCTCAAATACCACAATTTTAAGCAAAAAGACACCTGCATGGAAGATTATATTTCAGAGTTTGAGAATCTCATGATGAGATGTGATATTGTGGAGCCGGAAGAGCAAACTATTGTTCGTTTCCTTGGAGGGATTCGATACGAAATTGGAAATGTCGTCCAATTGCAGCCATATTGGACTTACAACGATGTGTATAAACTGTCTCTCAAGGTTGAAAAACAACAAAAAAAGCACGTCGATTTGGTGGACGTTTTTCTCCAAGTGGTGCTATTTCCAACCGAGGGAGTGCAGCCACTTCCAAGAACACGACAACAACACAGGACGGAAAACAGAAAACTGCTGCAAGTATGGAAAACAATGCTGGTTTTCTGAAGCCAAGTGGTTCAAACAATCAGAAAGCATGTTTCAAATAGGGTTTTGGACATTTCGCTGCAGATTGTCCTAATCGCAAGATTATCACTCCCTTAGAGGCAGAGGACGAGGAGTATTGCAAGGCTGCACCTATCTATGATAGATTAGATGATGAGGAAAAAATTACATATGAAGATCATGGAGAATCTTTGGTGGTGCGACGTCTCCTCAATGCCACTTCCTTAGAAGACGACTCATGGCTTCGTAACAATATATTCCACACCAAGTGCACTTCTCATGACAAGGTGTGCAATGTCATTATTGATGGAGGAAGTTGTGAAAATGTTGTTTCCACTACAATGGTGGAGAAGCTGAAATTGAAGACCGAAGATCATCCTCAACCTTACAGGCTATCATGGCTTTGTAAAGGTAATGATGTGAATGTAATAAAAAGGTGTCTTGTTCAATTTTCGATTGGTAGTAAGTATAAAGATGAAGTTTGGTGTGATGTTATTCCTATGGATGCTTGTCATTTACTTCTTAGTAGACCTTGGAAATTTGATCGGAAGACACATCATGATGGTTTCAAGAACACGTATACTTTTATTAAAAATGGTGAGAAAATTATTTTGGGTCCATCCAAGTTGGAGAGTGTTCCTAAACCTTCAAAGGGGGAGGGAAATAATTTACTCTCTAAGTCTCAAGTTGAAAAAGTAATTTGTGAATCCATGGAAGCATTTGTTTTGGTAGTTTTGGAGGAGAATGAAGAGGGAAATGCTGTCCCTTTTTCAAGTTTAGCCCCTTCTTCAAGAATTTCATGATGTGGTACCTGAAGAACTTCCCTCGGGTCTCCCTCCAATGCGAAGTATTCAGCATTGCATTGATTTGACTCCCAGTGCCTCACCTCCAAACAAGGCGGCCTATCGAATGAATCCAAAGGAGCATGAAGAGTTACAGCAGCAAGTTGAAGATCTTCTCGCGAAGAGTATTGTCCAAGAAAGTAAAAGTCCTTGTGCAGTTCCATCCCTTCTTCTTCCGAAGAAAGATGGCTCGTGGCCCATGTGCATTGATAGTAGAGCGGTAAACAAAATTACTATCAAGCATCGTTTTCCTATTCCTCACCTTGATGATCTTTTTGATCAACTTCATGGTTTCAAGATTGGTTCTAAAATTGATCTTCGAAGTGGCTACCATCAAATTCACATGAGGCCCGGAGATGAATGGAAGACAACCTTCAAAACAAGAGATGGTCTTTATGAATGGTTGGTTATGCCATTTGGTCTCTCTAATGCTCCCTCTACTTTTATGCGACTTATGAATCATAATTTTAAACCCTTCATTGGAAAGTTTGTTGTGGTGTATTTCGATGATATTCTTGTTTACAACTCTAGCCCGAAAGAACATTTGGAGCACCTTCGAAAGGTATTTGAAGTGTTAAAAGAGCAGAAGTTGTATGCCAATTTAAAGAAATGTCATTTCTTTACAAGAGCCTTGATTTTCTTAGGCTATATCATTTTTTCGGATGGCATCAAGATGGATGACAATAAGCTTGAAGCTATCCTAAGCTGGCCAATTCCTAAATCTATTCATGATATTCAGAGTTTTCATGGCCTAGCTTCATTTTACCGCATGTTTATTCAAAACTTCAGTACCATTATTGCTCCTATAACTGAATGCTTGAAGGGTGGCAGTTTCAAATGGACAGAAGAAGCTCAAAAGAGTTTCAAACTTCTTAAAAAAAGGTCTGAAGCTCCAATATTGTAGCTACCAGACTTTGACAAGGTCTTTGAAGTAGATTGTGATGCTTCAAATATAGGAATTGGGGGTGTTCTTAGCCAAGAAGGTAAACCCATTGCTTTCTTTAGTGAGATGTTGAATCATTCTCGGTGCAATTATTCTACTTATGACAAAGAATTTTTTGCTATTGTCCGCGCCTTGGATCATTGGCAACATTATCTCTTGCAGAAGGAGTTTGTTCTTTTCTCGGACCATGAAGCTTTGAAGTACTTGAATACTCAACAAAAACTGAATTCTCGTCATGCTGGATGGGTTGAATTTTTGCAAGCATTTAATTTTGTTATCAAACATAAATCTGGAGTTTTAAATCGTGTAGCGGATGCGCTTAGTAGACGACATTCCTTGTTGTCTAGCTTGCAAGTAAATGTGGTTGGGTTGGAGGTAATTAAATATCTTTACAAAGATGATCCATATTTTGGAAAGATTTGGGAAGAATGCTTGAAGACTCCATTTAAACTTTTTTTGATTCACAATGGGTTTCTCTTTATAGATAAACTTTTGTGTATTCTTGAATATTCTCTGCGACAAGCTTTTATCAATGAAGCTCACCATGGAGGACTTCTTTGGACATTTTGGTAGAGATAAGACTCTTGCACTTGTTCGGAAAATTATTATTGGCCAAGGATGGATCGAGATGTCAAAAAGTGTATCGGCGGTGTAGGACTGTCACATTGCCAAAAGTCATGGAAAAAATCTTGGTTTGTACACTCCATTACTGTACCAATGAGTCCATGGGAGGATGTTAGCATGGATTTTGTTGTTGGGTTGCCTCGCACTCAAAGAAAGAAAGATTCAATCATGGTGGTGGTTGATCGCTTCTCAAAAATGGCACATTTTGTCCCTTGCACAAAGACTTTGGATGCTACACATGTCGTTGATCTTTACTTCAAGGAAATTGTGCAGCTTTATGGTATTCCAAGGACAATTACATCTAATCGGGATTCAAAATTTATGAGTCATTTTTGGCGTACACTTTGGAGGAAGCTTGGAACTAAACTTCAATTTAGTTCGTCTCATCATCCACGCACGACGGACAAACAGAGTCTCGTGAACGAGCTTGGGAAATCTTTTACGAAGTATGATTGGCAAAAATGCACGTCAATGGGATGCAATATTGGCTCAAACAGAGTTTGCGTATAATCGATCTTCTAGCCAAACTACTGGTAGGAGCCCATTCGAAGTTGTGTATGGTCATAATCCAATTACTCCATTGGATTTAGCTCCCCTTCCTACCACTCAACATTTTAGTGGTGACGGTGAAGAACGTGCTAAGTACATCAAGAAGATGCATGAGAAGGTTCGACAAGAAATTATCAAGCAAAATGGAAAGTACCAAAGAAGTGCAAATAAGCATCAGAAGCAATCAGCTTTCAAGGAGGGAGATTTGGTTTGGATTACTTTGAGGAAGGAGCGATTCCTTCGTGGACGTCATGGAAAGTTGAAACCAAGGGCTGATGGTCCGTTCAGGATCTTGAAAAAGATTGGTGGCAATACTTATGAAGTAGAATTACCGGATAATTATGGTGTTTCATCAACTTTCAATGTTGTTGATCTCTATCCTTTCGTTGGAGCTTAATCTGATCAAGTAAACTAGGAAAAAATTATAAAATGATATGTAAATGACGCAAAACTTAGGTTATGTGTGGCAAAGTGGGACTTCATAGATACTTTGGTGGAATTTTATATTTTTTAGTGTAACTATATACTTTGGGGTTGAGAGTTTGATTCTCTAACATAATTTTTTTTAAAGGGTCATAAATTCCATAAACGACATAAGCAAAGTCTCCAACAACAATGTGCTTATCTAAGATAGTAAGTTTGAATTGTTTTCAATTTACAAACTGATAAAAATGAATGAACTCATGTTTGATATTAAAAAAAGAGATTTAAAAATAACCAACAAAAAAGACAAATGTGTAGGATAAGTTGTTATACAATGACTAAAAGCATACATTATAAATGACCGAAAAACAAAGTATCATAAAAGTCAAACACATAACAACATAATTTATAAGTCTCAAAGACTGTAAATATTAAAACACACAAAAATCTAATAATTAAAAGTCAACAAAAAATGAAGGAACCAACAAATAACTTTTAACAAAATCATTAACACCACGTGCAACGAACGTAAACGTTACTAGTAAAAATAAAAGGTTATGAAAACAAGCAGGGAAGATCAAAACTACAGAACCAGGGAAGATCAAAACTACAGGGAGCTAACAAAATTGCAGGGGAAGATCCCTTCAATACCGAGGAAGATCAAAACTGCAGGGGAGCAAACAGAAAAGGAGATCATCAGAACTACTGGCAACTCTGGAGTGATAAGTCACAAAGTGAGGGAGATCCAAGTGAGTAACTAATGACCTCTATAGTTGAATGCTCTTTTAAGACAAGTACATGATTCACTCGGATAGTATCAGCAGAACCTAATCTAATGTTACATAGCTTTGCAATAGTCGTGTATGGCTTAACAGTAGCTCTATATTGCATATATCTCACCCCTTTCATCACAGTGAAGCTCCTGATCAAGGCATTTACAAAGAAATGCCTCAACCAGACATGATATTTTGAGCAAGTAATTGGTTATCAGGGCTGCACTGAACGTGATAAGCAGATTCCATCCTTTGAAGGAAGCAAAGGAAACAGGGATTTTTCATCAAGTTTATCTGAGCCCAGCAGGTTAATCTCTGGATCCCGTTCAAGGGATTGGGATCCTGGGAGACCAAGCCTCGCCTTCATATTCAAATTGCTCTTCTTCTCTAGTGACAGGCTCGAAACTGCAGAGCTGTCCACCGAGGAACAATCTGATAACCCAAGATAATTCCGTTCTTTTAGTCCTGATCCATTCTGAAAAATAGATTCCATAGTGGATGAAGAAGTCACCAAAGAGGCATGCCCTTGTCCATCCCCCTCATTACCCAATAGAGGTGGAGACATTAGATTATCAAACTTTTAGAATTGCTCCTTGTCCTGCTATATCATGACCCATTAATATCCATACACAAATCACCTACCCAGTATTAACCAACAATAAATGAAATCTAACAGTTAATACTGACAAAAGTAATTTTATGAGGAAAACTTATTCAGAAATGTCTGGGAATATTCATTTGATGGAAAAGGAAAGAAGATCAATCAAACTAGTTCATTCAAAAACCTCTACCACAACTAAATAACCTAGCATTGAAGCTAAAATATCCAAAAATAATATGAAGAAAATCAGTAAGAAAACTTAATTCCAGTAAGCCACAGTAGAGATGTCCTGAAGCAGTAACATTGAACAAAATTGCAGCAAAACTGTAAAAGTTAAATTATATTGTTCAAATCAAAACATTAATCAATGCCATCTCATGTTTTGCTATAAAAGTTAAATATCTCAAGTCTTGTCGGTCAAAAGCTGCTTGAATTCTCACTCCCTTCGCATATTTGGGTTAGATCTTTTCAAAGCAGCCCATACTTGGTATCCTTGTGGTGGCATGCTTAACATGTTTGTGGCAGCATGTTGATGATTTCTGGCAAAGTAATCATCTTGGTACATTTGTGGTTGAATGACCTGTCTCAAAAAGAAATATTAAGGGTTGTTTAATGTATGAAAACGTGACTTAACAAAACAGTGAAAAAGCATCTTATCATCACCGGAGAAAAGATTACCTGTGTGAACGGTGGTTGTATTAAGGGTGGAAAGTGAGGTGAAACACCATGTAGTGAGGGTGGTAATTGAGATGATATAGACCCAATCATGGAACTTTGGACATAGAATCTATCAACGACGCTATGTTGTGGCTGAAATTATAAACAACTAAGTGATTTTTAACAAAAAAAGAAATTATAAACAACTAAGTGATTTTTAAAGTAACTATTATGAAGATGAATAAATTAATTAGATGACAATTTTCATTTTTAAATCCACATTATAAAGTTAATTTAAATAAACAACAGAAAGCTATATTAGGATTGGAAAACACACCTGATTAAATCCCAATTCTTCATCTTCTTCAACTACATCAGAAACAAAATCCATATTATTATTGCAAAAGGCAAGCTTATTTTTTCCTTTAGACTTGTTCTTTCTAATGGCTCTCTCTAAAGCCCCTTTTGGCCTCTTGCTAGATTTACTAGCACCCGACGGCTTTGGTTTAATTCCTTTCACTTTAGGAATGCTACCATTACCAAAAGTATCATCAACATGGGTCTTTGGATGTTGCTCAGGAGGCTTTTCATTCACTTTATCCAAGCTCAAACTTGTTCCATCAAAGTCTCAATGCCACATTTAGCAATTTCATATGAACGTTTATTTCCCGAAGCTCTAGTTACCAACTGAGTATACAATCGACACAAATTTTTGTAACGTATTACCATCATTGCCTTTGGATCTCCTTCGACTGTAGTATTCTCAGAGTTAGTCACCACAATCCCTTTCTTTGCTCCTTTTGTCCACCTTTTTAATATGTATTGCTCAGGAATCTTAACCACATTTTTCGAATTAAGAACTTTCAATGCATGTGAACATAACATTCCCGAGAATTCAAACTTCTTACAACTACATGAAATGGTGCCTTCTGATAAATCACATGTGACAATATGGTGATAATTCTTACGATAAGGGGTAATATTATATTTGGCAATTGTCCCAGACTCATCTAAACAGTGCATACTGCAATCACGCGCCTTACACAATTCTCCTTGAAACCACTTGAATGCTTCTAATGTGTACACAGTCGCAGCATGCTTCAAAATTTCCACCGGGAATGAAATAGATGGAATAGAACTATACTCCCGAAAATCAGCAGTGGATTATTCACACCGACGGTCATTAATTAATCTCTCAAAATGATGAAAAAATTGCAATAAGTCATGCTTATAACTAACATACCTTTTTATCACATTGTTCATACTCTCACTTCGTTGAGTGGTAGTCATGTCTGCACAGAAAGTTTGTCGACCATAAACTAATGCCCATTTTTCTTTTATCTTGAACAAACAGTTCAACCATTCATTCTCATGGAGATTATATTTATGAAGCATCTCATTCCATGCTCCTATAAATTCCTCCTCTTCGTCATAATCATATATGCAGCTACTAAAATCTTTTGCAAAGTCTTTAAACCTTCCAAATACAACACTCGGACTCATGGCCACATTCTGATATATATGCCAAATACATAGACGATGAAACACTTCAGGCCATTCTGAAGCTAATCCTTTAACTATTCCTGAACCTTGATCGGTTAGAATAGTCTTAGGTTTTTTTTCCAGACATAGCCTTCGCAAACGTGGAAAATAACCATATAAAAGTTTTGTGTGTTTCATCATACAACAAAGCAACACCAAAAATAGTAGTCTGCTTGTGATGATTTACCCCAACAAATAATGCAATTGGGCGACCGTCTTTATGCTTTCTGTAAGTTGTATCAAAACAAACTACATCACCGAAACACGAATAATCTGCCATCATCATAGCATCCGCCCAAAGTATGTTTGTGATCAAGTCATTCTCATCAACTTGTATCGCATAAAAGAAATTCAGATCCTCTGTCTTCATTCTTTGCAAGTATTCCAGTACACCTCCAGTATCACCTACCTTTATTTCCACAGTTCGTTTAGATCTCAAATAATTCCTGTAATCTAGTGGAATAAACCCAAGATAATCACGTCCACCAACTTGTCTCGACATATATTCAAAAGCTTCCTTAGGACGAATTCCCGAGCTATCAACCATATTTGTTTCAGCTGCTTGAGCAGGAGCAATCTTTCGATGGGACTGATATAAATAAGTCTTACTTGGAGTAGTTAGACAATGAACATGCTCAGCAACAAAATTAGTTACCTGATACTTACCAATCATCCGACAGTTAACTTTCAACATGGCTCGACAACCACATCGTGTCTCAGAACGATGAACTTTTACATTGACAGCTCGCTTATCTTTTCCTCGATAACCTTCACGATTGCAACAAAATATTCTATCTAATATCTTGCCACTCCTATCTGTGTGTGCTTTACTTACTCGAGTACCAAAACCTGCTTTCTTTGCGTAATCGTTATAAAATATATGAGCAGCTTTTTCTGTTTCAAAATCCATCCCAATCCGCGGAATATCTTCCTTCGACATTTTCATTTGAATTTTTTCAATATTTATCTCCTCAATATTTTTTGATGCACAATCAAATATTTTATCACAGATACCTTCGTTTCTAGGTGAATCCCCAACCACTTTAAAGTCCAACCGACGGCATGATGAAGGATTACCATCGAAAGTATTATTTACGTCCATACGGCTGAAATTTGTTAGACTCGATTGGGGGCGACCCTACAGAGAGAGGGGGGAGGGGTAGATAGAGATAGAAAGTTTTCTATCTAAACCAATTCCTCGTTTCTCAACAGTTTTCCGCCGTTCGTCCACTTACCCCCAAAACTCGCACCAATCTTCATCAAAGACACTTATTTCGAATTCGAACAATCATGAAAACAGTGAGGAATTACAGAGTGATTGGAAGGTTGAAGTTGGGAGCCCCAACGTTGCATCCTATGTTCCGCCCGCCGAATTCAGCTTGAGCGACCGAGCGTTTTTTTTTTACCCTAACTGATTTAACGGAATGAAGAATTAGGAGTGTAACGGGGAGAGATGACGGAAGGGTTAGGAGGCTTAAGTGGGGTAAAAACCAATTGAACATGTGGCAGCCATGGATTGGTGTGACAGGTATTAGGATAGGAATAGGGGACAGCAGATTTGAAGCCCTTCTTTAAGCTTTTTGAAAGGGTTTTTTTTTTTCTTCACGATGTGATTATATTTAGGGTTGGTTTTGAAAAAAAAAATTGAAAGAAGAATGAAGAATGAATGCCCCGTAATTCTCATGTTATTTTTTTTTGGGTTGGGGTGTAGGGAGTATTATTTGTCTTTTAGTATAAGAGTATTATTGTCATTCAAATGGGGGTGTAGAGATTAATTTTTAGGGTGTGGTGCCTAGAAGAGTTTATTAGGTCATTTCACGCAATGACATTTTTGTAATCTTTGAAGTGGGGGTATAAAAATAGGTATTTTTTTCTTTTTTTTTTAATTTTTAATTTTTTTCCCCTCTTAAGGGGGGCATGGGAAGTGATCGAACCTGAGACATCACACTTTGTGAAGCCCCATGTCTACCACTGGACCACCCCCTTAGGGCTAAAAAAAAAATTGTAGAGATTTCTCATGTTAAATCCTCTCTCTCTCTCTCTCTCTCTCTCTCGTCATTTTTTCTCATACACATTTCCCATGTTTTTTTTTTGTCTTGCATCGCAATTTGTAGAGATTTTTCTTTGGTTTATCATGGATGATAAAATTTCTACCATAAAATTGTGGTTGTCATCGTCAGAAAGTCGCTTGGGAGATGCAACAAGGAATGACCAATGATGTTCATCGCTATGGGGTCCCCTCCTATGTGCTTAAACCTATTTATAGGAGAAAAAAAATCTTCAAAAAGTTACGATTAGAGAGAGTATAACGGAGGAGTATACCGAATGAAAGAGGGTTTATCACTTACAACGGTGTATCATACCCTCAATCATACCGAGATCAATTTTGATATTTCAAATTGAGTCTCCTGGACTGAGACGCCCAAAATTCCGGAATCAGCCTGCACCTATCGGCCCACTTGGAAACTTTGTCATCTCTCTCTCTCTCTCACCAAATGAAGAATGGGTCCCATGATTTTTTTTTCTTTTTCTTTGATTTTTTGATTTTTTTATGATTCAAAATAAAATTAAAAAATATTTTTAAAAAGTACACATTTTTATCTATAAATAGAGACTTTGTTTGACTCATTTGGACACCAATTTATTTTTTTCAAATTTTAAAGTTATTGGAAATAAAGATGATAGGATATAAAAAATTATTGGGATTTGTACCAAGCTGTTGTATGAGTTTTTTTATTTGGATAGTTTATGAGTATCAAATGAATTTTTATATTTATTTTTAATGAGTTGAGTATTAAAAAGGGATAAAAAAAATGATCATTTGTTGTACATGGCCTTAGAATTAAAAGAAATGAAAGCAAATAAAGGCAAGTAGGCAAGTAGGCAACTTGGTAGGTCATTTGAGAAAAAAAGAAATCATTTGAGAAAAAAAAGACAACCATCACGTGCAAAGGTTTTCCATCAACCGGTTGGTATGCACCAGACGGTTGAAACTTATACAATTTATCAAGTTTTTAGAAAAGATTTTTTGAGTTTTTAAAAAGTTTTTACTTTTATCAGTACAGTGCCCTAAAGAAAAAAGAGCAGTCCACTATTTTTGAAAGATCATCATGTAAATGTAAATTATGTAATGGGAGTCCAAACTCCAATGCACACGCCCAGACACTTGGTTCTAACTTTACTCCTCATTTTGCCTTTAGACATACATGGAGGAGGTCGCAAACCACATACCTTCATCCCCTATCTTTATATTTATGAAAATGTCTGTACAACATACTCCAATCCAAATATTTTATTTTTGAAAAGTCTAATTATTAATAAATATATAACTAACATTATAATTGATCATAATTATAAAAATAATTAAACATAATCAATACGTATATCAACTATGAAGGATAAAATTAATATGTAATGAAAATAATAAACATATTTAAAAAAATTAAACTTTTAAAGTGAAACATTTCAAATAGTATAATGAACTATTTGTCAAGTTTTCTTTTTTTAGAGAATCATGAAGATCAACCGAGGAGCTTGGATGCTCTGCTCTCCTAAATTATTAGTGAAACTTTATTTATTAGTCAAAATTTTCTAATTATAATTAACCAAAGTTTATTCATTGTCTTTATTTTTCTTCGTATTTGTATGTTAATTGACATTTATTGGTTAAGGGTGGTGATGGTAAAGTGCGGTAACGGTAGCGACAGTGGATTACATTTAGAATTTTTTTAATTTTTAAAAAACATACTCGTAAGTGAATGCCCGCCCATGGGCTAACCTTCATAGAGTCCAATCCCACTCATCCTCACCCACCAATGATGCTGAAGTCGCATCCCAGTCCACGGGGCGCCCTTATGGATAGGGAATAACTTGTGGTTGATTGCATGATATAATAATGAGTTGTTATAATTATTTGTTAAAAAAAAACTTGAAAATTAGTATTCATATTTTTATGTATATTTCATAAAAGGATTAAATGGGGATAATCAAATATTTATTAATGAATAGTTGTCTTCATGTTTAACCACTTAAAATTTTGGCTTTTTGGCTTTGACTTTTCAATGCATAAAGGGTGTTGTACCTTACTTATTGGCCCTGCCCCCTCTCGTATGTAAGTCGACTCATTTGTTCCGGGTCCATCTAAAATTTCAATCCTAACGGTTTCATAACGGTCCATGACGTACTAGGAGTATCCATGGATAACATGTAAATTTGTCACGTTGCATTCCAGAGTTAGGATCTAAACATGTAAATATTTCCATTATAACAACCTAACAGTAACATTTTCGGTTTCATGAGATCTGCTTGTCAATATTGTTCCTATCAATATGAACAACAACCAAGTGACCAACTGTGCACTTTGCAATTGCAAACCCGCAAAAAAAAATAAAAAAAAAATAGCAATATTATGACAAAATATTAAACAACTGAACACCCAAAATCAACTATTACCATCTCTGTTGCCAGAGCGAAAATAAATAAAAAATAAAAAAAAATTACCCCTCTTGAACAACACAACTCTTATTCAGATGCATATGCATTTAGACTGGTGGTAGAACAAGCACACGATGGATCACATGCATTTAGAACTTCGGCTTCGGCAGACGCATTTTCAGTTTTCAAGTTTCGGCAACCATTTAATCGAGTAGATATTGAATGCAACTGTGACACCACATTATTTGTATCACAAAACCAATCTTAGCAACCTCGCTATTGTGGAGAGCAAGGTTGTTCTTTGGAGCATTTTAGTAAGTTGGTGATCCACATTATTTTTCACAGTTGCACTTGCAAATTTTCCATTTCATCAGTATCCAACCATATACTTAGTTTGTAAGTCCCAATATACCCTAGTTTGCCTCACGGCTTCAGCACGTTCGATGGCCAGTCTGTCCTTCCAATATCCTTTACACCTGAAAACATTTTAGAGTAAGACTCAATTTATCTTGTAAAAGATACTCTCTCTCACTCTTTCTTCATTCCACTCGAAAAGTCTCTACTTTTGAAAAGTCAAATACGTAAGTAATACATACGTAACTACCTTGTAAGTGCCTAAGTAATAAACATTCCCAGGTTATGACTAACTTGTTTATTTCATAGTTCATACACGAAATGTAAATTCATCACCGGGCTTAGTTTTTCATGATAAGAAACCATGAACGGAATGCCCAAATAGGAAAATGCATATATTTATTGGTCAGTATAGACCAAAATAAGTTGAGATTAGGTAACTAAAAGATTGTAATTAAATTTTAATAAAAAACATTTGCTAAAAAAGAAGATTATACAAATTAGAAAACAATAGGCGGACAAGAAATCCACATAAAGGCAAAGACAGAAATAGGAAAAAAGAAATAAACAAACCCAAAAGACTCAAAAATCAAGGCCCTTCTCCAATCCTGTTGCACAACAGAAATGGGAACTCGTTAGGCACCCCTTCCCGAGGTCCATGAAGAAGCCATATAGACAACTCTTTTGTAAATTTTATGAATAACTTTTATATTACCTGAGTAGCCCTTTTGGTCGAGTTTATGCCCAAGTGTACAAAAGACGGACGACCTGATTTGACGGTTGTTAATTTTTCAAATAAATAGTCCACTATTCAATTTTAGAATGTTTCATTTAAATAGTCAACTTTAAAAATTAATGCATAAAAGTGTCATTTTATTACTAATGAACTACTAAAAATGTCATTTTCTTGAAAAAATTGACTTTCAAACTACGACTCTTTACCCGAAACGGAGGGAGTAATATATTATTTACTTATCAAGAAAAAAAAAGCCATATAGACAACTCTATCACACAACATATGTCTAGACACCTCAATCATTAAAAATTCTTGAACTCCTCTCGAGTCACGTACACCATAGATAGCAAACACCCCCACTTTACCAAAGCAAACCGGCATTTTTATCCCAATTGAACAATATAGGAAGAAACGAATGAATAGATCCCGGACAAACCCAGGCTTCGCCAAACAGATTTTTCCATAAATGATGAGTCTCATCACAAAGGAGAAAAAAGATGATCGTGCAAGGTGTAGGCATAGCCCGCTTACAAATCTCAGACTGATCCGGAGATATCCTTTTATAAGGTCTACAAGTTTTTCAAACATAGTTTGTGTTGAGCACTTGAGCTTGTTAAGCACCAGATACACGAACAATTAGGAGATCGAGTCAAATGCAACAGGGCCTACAAGAAAACAAGCCCGATCTCTCCAGCACCCA
Organism: Codonopsis lanceolata; assembly: GCA_013146195.2. NCBI lineage: Eukaryota > Viridiplantae > Streptophyta > Magnoliopsida > Asterales > Campanulaceae > Codonopsis > Codonopsis lanceolata. Next base: position 149,530,334 of record CM028380.1, read on the forward strand.
TGAATGAGTATCAGAATAAAGTTTTGATCAGTTCACTCTTTGGGTTTCAGTCGATTTCTTAGAATGGCAAAATTACCCTTCTTGATGGTTTGTGCAAACTACTCTCTGTCTGTTCAACCCCCTTGTGTCTTGTCTCTCATAAGCCGTCGAAGTGTTTCCAAAAGCTCTCCACAACTACAGGAAATACATTTCCTTAATTCATTGCAGACTTCCGATTCTCTTTTTCTATAACATTATCAGCTCTTTCAATAAAAATTTCAGCATCTTTGACATAATGAGAACCCTCATAAGCCATAACCATTTATACATAACCCCATGCCTCAATTAATTAGATTAGACTAGAACAACTCAGCTTAAGGACTTTTAGTTCTAATCACACGGCCTACTAACCCATGCCGTCAAAGAATCAATTTGAATAGACCCATTTGTGGCATGTTAGAGAAAATTGCCTAATTTCAATGTTTGAAGCATGAAGCTAAGGAGATTCTGTTTCAGGGATTTGAATTCAGGTTGTAAAAACATGGTCCTGACCAACCCAGTGAGTGTAGCAGGACAGACTTGGCATTTGGAGGTCGAGGGTGATGCACGCACCAGCTTTTTATTCATCAAAATAACAAGTTCATGTCCATTGATCGAGTTTGGGCCCGTGGTAAAATAACCCACAAGCCATGTTTCGTTTCACCCAAGCTAAGTTCTCCCGGCTTCACTCAGTCTGTTGGCAAGGGGTAGTTCGCAGAATCCCACAGATGGGTCCAATGTGGTCGCTGTTGGTTTACCAGATCTGGATTTACCCATATGTTGTGGCAGCGCATGTAAGAGGGTAGAGAGAGAAAATAGGGGTATTAAGTAATTGGATAAAAATATAGAACGGGAAAAGAGGATATAAGAGCGAAAATCTGACCAAATCAGATTTATATTTTTCTGTGTGACCATTTTATAATTATTTTAGCTACAACCAATCAAAACATAATTAACCCTAAGGAAATTAGTATACTTAAAGGGAGTATTATTATGTAACATGTTCACTCACCTTTTCTTCAAGAGCAAGTCTAATTCAATCATGTGCACTGCTTTAGTATATACCCCAACCTGCATCGTAGAGAGACCAAAAAGTTAAATTTAGCAGGAAAAAAATGAAAATAGCAGATATAAGCACACCAAGTAAGAAAATATTAACACAATTGATAGATACTTGAAGTTTTTATTTTATAGAAATGAATGAATGATTTGATAAATTGAGAGGAGAGGAACAAAGACTCCAATTTTGTTTGTCATTCTAAAACCAAAACTGTAACTTGTTCACCATGCAATAGCCATAAATTGAAAGAAATAAGTGGATACACATATATTTCATTAGGGATCTAGTGACCAATTTAGCGAAATATGAAATGGCTATTCCTAAGAGAAATAAGATATATATTGCTGCAACTCCTGGCAGTTTATCAAGTTTATTTCTAATCATATCCAACCTAGCATCGTTCAAAACTTGCTTAGGCTTTACTTGTAACATTATTGGTTTACTCTTTATGGTGATTGATCTAGCTCCAAGTAATTCATAAAGTCGATTCTTCTGCTCACAAGACATTCATCATATATCTTCAGTTAAAAATCACTGAACACTCGTATATGTCATCATACTCATATAATTGTAAATTAATCCATAAAACAAAGATATATTTCAAAGGGGTAAAAGTAAAACAGAGGACTAAACTGAGAAAAATCAACTAAATAAAGATACAAAAGGCTTGTAAATCAGCGAAATGCATAATGCGGAAACAGTACAGGCAGGGAGTATTCAATCTGTGATTATCAGAAATGGCGTTCACTTACAAACTGTTAGGTGTGTTTTTCTTTTTCTTTTTGGATTAAAGGAAAATAGAAGGTGGTTATCATTTCAATAATGGTGTTGTCAAGAAAAGATTCTCTCGTAAGGAAAGACATGGTATTGACGGCTGATTCTGGACCTTGATTGTCGATGAATCAGAGCAGGATTAGGGCCCTGTCACCAAGTGCTTAGGGTTGAGGTTCTAACTTACCCTGACCAGATCTACAGGCAATATGTCATGAAATAAAGAAGGTGGATTAAGATTTTTAAATTAATATATAAAGGGAACTCCATTACAGTTGAACTGTTTAGTGCAACGTTATACTACAGCTGCACTTAATTTGGAAAAAAATTCAGGACACTTGCATAAACAGTCAAATGTTATGGTGAAAAGTACAAACACTGCTAACTGAATTTACCAATGGATGGATGAATGTTATGGGAAGTAACTACTAACAGAGGGCAGAGCAAAGCATATTGACAACTGGCACATAATGACAGTATGGCTTGAGCTATTTATATATTGATTGAAAAAGCAAAAAATTAGAAACCAGACAAAAATGTTGGCCCAGCCACTTATGGGATATAGGGGAGTTTCGTATATACAAGATTCGTTCATTACTCTAATAACTAAGGCTTGTATATTAGGTAATTGCTGATGTAAAGAACTGATTCAGTCCTAGGTTGACTAGTTTTCAAGAATTCATATGAGTGAACTTCAAATAACAAGAACCAGAAGCCATGCAAAACAACCCTAAAGCAGTAGACTTATAAGCATTGCTAGATCAATGATCAAGTAAAATTACTGAAGACTTTTGAATATCCAGAATCTGATATTCATACAACAGTATCTTGACTGTCCCAGGGGATTAGTTAAAAACTACTTGCTAGCGGGAGGCTTAGATGGACGATGGTGGACTCTGTCCATACTGGCTTAGCTTACTCAATCTCAGACAATAGGTTAGAGCGCAGAACACCATTAGGGCCTCCTTAGCAGGAAAGAAATTATTCTGCTAAAGAGAGCCCTTCGCATAAACTGGTTTGAATGGGTATATCAATCATTTATGTTAGAGTATCCGACACTAATCACCTCATAATCTTAGGATTCATTTGTTGTCAAAAATATTCACCCTTTTGCTGACGCTAATACCAAAGAGCCAAATATTGAAACAGCAGCTAGTGGAAGATAAGTTTACATTAACAGACCAAGTGAAATCTGCTAAAAATAGTAGTCTCTGGAACAAAGCAAGCGAGGAAAGAGAGAAGGGATTTAAAATGCCAACAGAAAGGGAGAAGAAATAAAATTAGACCTCCTTATTCACAGGGTAAGAGAATCCAGTAGTACCTACAAGCCATCACAGGGGAGAGATAAAGGAGCATAATAGAGGGAAAGAAGGGTAAAGAAGAAACAATGAACAAATTATAAATGAACTTGATCATCCTGAAATCCAGTTTCTCTACCTAGCACCAAAACCTTTCTCTAGGTAAAATAAAACACCTATTCTTTTGCCATTATAGGCCTTCTTAATTTCCTCTTTTGGGCCAATCACCCCTCTCACGGCGTTAAATCAGTGATCACTGTGTTTGAAAAAAAAAAAGTACAACATCAAGAATGTGGCAACCACACACAAACACTCGAGATAGAAGGAACTGTTTCTCCCATTAAAGCACTCAAGGGAGATGACAGCAAGCAAGCCCCCACCTGTCGCCACTCCTGGAATGCAGGTGAAGCAGCCACCTAATTACTCATTAAGAGCAGTATCCCTAAGGCTATCAAAACCGTTCATACTTTCTATCACTCTTGAACTAACTCTCTTTAAAAAAAAATCTTAAAGTTTAGACCATTCCCCCAATATTACCAACCACCTAATTATGCATTAACAGCAGTATCAATTAAAGCTATCGAAACCCTCTACACGGGCTGTCACTCTTGAACTACGTATCTTGGAAACAAAACTGGTGAAGTTAAAATGAGTCCCCAAGACCACTGAACACAGCAGAAATTTAAAAGCTCATTACTGAAGCCAGATTATCCCTAGATCTATTTGAGCCATACAAAGTTAAACCTCCACTCACCAATAATATCACATCCTAAATAAAACATGTTATGGAATTTGGATGCCCAGAGATGAGGATAAACTTACAAGAAAAAATAATACTTGGTTAACAAAAACTGATCAACCCAAGAGGTGAAGTCATAAATAGTTTGCCCTGCATTAAAAGTTCCATTTCTTGAATGAACCCAGCAAGTCAAATCATCTTCCAAACTTACCCTTTACTTAAGAATCAGTACTGGCCTTCTCAAACATTAACCGAATACATCAGAAATACCTGCCTTTCCTCTCACGGTGACTGCAGCCAGGGTTTACAAACCACGGGGAAGGGGGGGACTATGAACTTATCTGATCAGGTGTTATCGCACATATAGAGAAAACCAGATCTCCACATACTTTACCAAGCTGACTGGGATAGTTACATACAAATGCAATTTTGGAAAGGTCAAGAACAACTGCCCCTTATCCCCAAGCTTACATGACCCTCCCCATTGTTTCATCTCTGAGATTACATGTCCATCTTTCCTTCTCCAACACAAACGTTACAAAAGCATTAAGCATCCCATTTAATCACCACTGAAACTGCAGGTTGTTTACATCTCTGGGATCAAATTACTCCAACAAGAGCTCATAAACCAGGGGAAGCAAAATTAGATCTTATACTATACCAAGGAAAATGGGATTGATACAGAGAATCCATTTTGGATAAGCCGATGGCCATCCCAGCTGCAGGTGTCTGATTTTTAGGCATGGAGCATCTAGTTTAAGGTGGAGGTACAGAGAGAGAGAAGTCGCCACACAAAGGCCGCATAGGTATGTGGGTGGTAATTCCCTGTGTCTTAAATAGTGCTGCTGTTAAAAGCTAACCATTTCCTTTTTTTCTATTTAAGGTGCACTCCACCTTTAAGAGTCATATCTTTACAAAACCATTCCCAAGTCTCGATAAAGGAGAAGGGTTTCTTTAAGAAGCCTCACAAGCCGCATAAAATTCTTTGTCATATCCTTTGAATTAACTCGGACAAAGGCTGAGTTGAGTTGTGCACTTATATAAATAATGGGGCTCTTTCTCAGACCAAAGAATGGCAATATTATCTCTGCGTGGTAATAGGGAATCTCTAAGCTTTGGAAACTGTATTTTATAATTCTAAATTTCTGTATTCATTTATTTCACTTATCCTATTACCTTCTCCTTTTCCATTATTGTCGCTCCTTCGCCTAGTGATATTTTTTGGTTTATGATAATTTGGTTGATGGTGGACCCCTACCTGGCATTCTGTCATCTGTTGGAACTAATAGAGGCATCTTTCCTAGGGGTTGGTGTAAGCCACTTCAAGGTATAAATTGTAATTGATGAATGAAAATCATGGGGGCTTAGAGAGACCCTTAAGTGAGAATATAGGGTCACGAACGAGTCTGGTCTAGAAAGAGGTCAAGAGCTTCCTCCAATGTTTTTACTCAATTGATGGGTTGCTTATTAAGAGTATCTAGAATTCTGCCTCTTATTGGCCTTATTCGATATCAATGTTGCTTCAATTCATGAATTATCAACTTCATATTATAGCCCAAGGCAGAAACTTTCAAGCTATAGTTTGTGAACTTATCGATAGATTGATATGCTTCGGAAAGATGGCTTCTACACCTCACAGGGGTTTACATTTGTAGCCTTATTATGGCTTCTTCCACAGTACCATCTCCATCTTTTTCTCCATCTAGCCTACAATATTTAGAAGGCCTAGACCTCCCCTCTAGGCATAAGCCTTTTGTATGCTTCCTCGAGTTTGACCAAATTAACACGAATGGTTGAGGCAGAAGGGAACGCCTCATAAAGCTTTATCTTCAGATATGTGTTGTATCACCATACTCAGACTGATGCAGTTCAATAAGGATAATTTATCTATGCTCGACATCCGTAGCACTGTCAATAACACCCAATGAACAAGCTCTCTTTTTGTCTACGACATAGGCTACTACATTCAGCAATACAGGCATATGTTTTCTACTAATCCAGAGGAAATTGTTCATGGTAGTAGTACTAAAAAATAAAAAATTCAGCAGATAGACCTGAAAATTGAGAATGCCAAATTCAATTATAAACTTTGTTTTGAGGGTACATAAACTTGGTGTCAAAGGAAAAAAAATGTACCTCCATATCATAAATGTAATATACCCAAAATTTGAATAAAAATATTATTTATATCAATTAATATTGTATTTTGTTTTGGGTTGACCTTAATATATTTTGGGCCTATTTTTGGTTGTACGGTAAATTCGAGTTGGGTCACAATGGTACTTTGTTTGTTTGGGCTTTAACCCGATTGACAGTGAGCTCTTTTCTGATTGGGCTTGGCCCATTAGTTAGTAGTTGAGGTTAATTGATAATAACAGTGATAATCTTTTCTTTTTTAAATATATAATAATTACCATTATCAACATTTTATTATTACTATTATTATCAATTAACCTCAACTACTAACTAATGGGCCAAGCCCAATCAAAAAAGAGCTCACTGTCAATCAGGTTAAAGCCCAAACAAGTAAAGTACTATTGTGACCCAACTCGGAATTCACCGTACAACCAAAAATAGGCCCAAAATATATTAAGGTTAACCCAAAACAAAATACAATATTAATTGATATAAATAATATTTGTATTCAAATTTTGAGTATAGTACAATAAATATATACCCATTTCAGGGTCACATCTAAGTCGAAAGATTACTCAGGCCTACGTTAATCTAAAGAGAAATTCTAGAAAGAGAACTTAGTTAACTAGTTAAAAATCATACTGACCTCTCTGCAAACTGGACATTTTGTTCCTGGGCTTGCAGCTTTAAGACCTTGGAAAATCATTACAGATGCAGCTGAACAAGCACATGACTTGCAAAAGAGATGTCCACAGCTCAAAGCATAAGGATTGAAGACCATATCCTGATGACCCAAACGAATAACAAGTGAGTAAGAATGCATGCACCATCAAGAAAAAGAAGATGATATTCAGTCAAAATTGCATCCATTTGAATGTTTTATTTCTAATTTAATTTAGAAAGAATGATCTTAGTCATCTTACCAAGCAAATAGCACAAGTTAGATTGTATTCCAACTTAGCAGAATCTGGAAGGATCAAAGTCAATATTGGTTCTGTGGTGTTCAGATCACAAGAGAATGAACTGAAAATCTCATTGGACTTTCCACCATTTGAGTCATTGAAGTTCATATAGAAAGCCATCAATTCAATTAACCATGGTGATTGCAGAATCTCTATGTGTTCAGCCTGCAGCTTGGACTTAAAGTTCCGGCCACTTACTGAGCGGTGTACCTAGAGAATATAATAGAAAACAATCAATTTTTTTGGAGCAAGTGATAAATACTAGAGTCAAAGTATTTAACAGAAACAAGTAACTAGCGTACTTTGTCATATTTCTTAAGGATTTTCCGGATAGCAATAGCATTCATAATAACATATTCGATTAACATTTGTCCCTCTTGTGCCATTGCTTGCTGATCATTTTTGAAACATTGACGCAAGCGTACCATGTATCTTTGCATTCCTCTATTAATATGAAGATGAAGAAGATGTCTAACTCTAGAACTAAAACAACCAGCTACATTTGAAGCCTCCTTCATCAACTCGGAGAAAAACAACTGATCACACACTGAATGAGAAACAAGGTTCCGTTAGTAAATCATAGCAATATTGCCTGAAGGCCCTGAACAAACTGATATACCAAAAAAAAACAATGTGTACATGAAGAAAATCAAAGCAAACGATCCATGAAATATGGTACCAAGGTATTTTAAATTATATCAAATAATTTAGCAGATTAGTTGGAGCTTTCATAAACTCCGCATTCAACTCGTGGAAGACCGATTTGTTCGCCATTTACTGATATGAATAAGTCTAAGTGAAGGACTAGCAATATGGAAGACAAAGTACAATATTTGCAGTGAAAATACAGACCTACTGAGGCCACTACTCTTTGCCAAGACGACAATATAAATATCATTTAGGATCGCTAGTTCATCCCAATGTTGAGGGCTAATACTTTAGAAGGCATCAAATAAAAGTTATGGTTCAGAAAGTTACTTCCATGTTCATTGCTGACCACATAATCCTCACTCTTAGGCAAGGCATAAATTATGGATAAATATAAAGAGAAGTAAAGAAGTGTGTAGATTAGAAATATAATAAAGAAGAGCTTCAAAGGCAAACAAATTTTCCTAGTACATAACAGCCATATTAGAAAAGGACATGAAAAAAACAGAGGATCGACAATCAAAGAAAAGAAAGAAAATAATAAGAAATCAAAAACCATTGGTTCTTGAGCATTAGACATTGATGTCTTTTAGGGCATCTAAATTCTTAAACACAATTGTAGAAGTCTATTAAGGGCTTTATACAATTGTAGAAGTCTAGATTCCCTATCATGCATCTCTACTTCTATTTCATTCTACGTTTGACTCCCAAGAGACATCGTGTCCTACTCAATCCTAAATAAGCGTAGCTATCTCCCTGTGATCAGATTATTCACACATATATAAACAAGTGGCAGTGAAATATAACAAACAACAAAATGACCTTAAACGCATGGAGTCTGTAAACAACCGAAATAAGATCAAGAACTTGACTAAAACTAGCACTAAATTTTATTGAAATGAAAGAAAAATTTCAGCCAAACTAACAGAATGGAACAGAAAACCTAGAGTTTCTATTTGAAACAGACATCATCAGATGCACTTCATCCAAAGGTGCATTCTGAGAGTTCTTAATTCAATTGTTAGAAATTATTATGATAAAAATATCCGCCAACTCCAAGGGTACTTCACAAACTACATGTTATCATTGCTACATAGTCCTACACTTGCTTTAGTTTCACTACTCCCTAAATCATAAATCCGCTCTACACAATCCCCCAATTGATTACACCTCATTCTAATACACCATTCTTTACATGCCAAGAATCTCACTATTTTATTTTCGTGATATTCACCTTACAAAAGTCTATTTTCAAATATTATGTCTGCAATCTCCATAACCATTCATCATTACCATCCACATATGATATCAACATCTAAATCGAGCCAATAACCATTCATCATTACCAACTCCAAGATACTAATATGCATCTTTAGAGTAATTCATAGCCAATCATAATCCTTTCATCCAACCTTACAATCTAAGCATAAATTAAGCTCAAATAAAATACATAATCTAATTAATATAATTTTAAAAATTCATCTTTCAAGCTCTTTTATTTCATTCAAATTCCAGCTCAAATCGACTGAAGAGGAAAGAGAAAAACACGTACATGCGCATGATTGATAACTACAAGTAAAGGATTCCTGTTCCTGATTATTGTTATTATTATCGTCTTCCTCCTCAACAACAACAACAGAACCGCCGCCATTGCTGCAATCCTTCACCGCCCTACAATTCCTGCAAACTTTAAGAACCTTCTTAAGCCTTTTGTATTCAACATGAGAGCATTGATCCAAAAATCCGTCCTGATCTCCGTGGAGATACTCCATGAACGTCTCCCCAAACTTCATCTTTACTAAAATCAAAGCTTTAGTTAATCAAATTCGGGATTTTATGTGACGGATTTTTTAATCAAAAATTCCCAAGCTTAGGGCCTAGGTTAAAGGTAACGACAAACCGCGGCTTTGAAAGAAGCGACAATAAAGGAGATTTGATAGGAAAATTTGGTAGCGACAAACAAACTGAGACGATTCTGTCGGAGCTCCAAGTTATACATAGAGTAAAATGCAGACCCCTCCCCGGTGATCTGACGGATGTGCGAATAACCCCTCTGTACTACATCATTAGACATCTAACACCTTTGTAGTTGATGGGGGCTGCATTTGTTAACGAATTTGGTTAAATGACCAAAATACCGTTGAATGCCCATCTAATTTTTATAATCCATACCCTTAACGAGGCCTGATAATTACAACCAAAAATATATTAACCGACATGACCGGATCTGAAAATTACCCGAACCAACCCACACAATTAATATTTATGGGTCGAAATGGGTAGCCCATTTCAACCCAAAAATATAAGCCATTTGGGTCGGACCGGGTTATAACGGGCCGAACCCGATGCCCATTTTGACTCGATATGTTTTACTCTATGAATGTATAGTTTTTGGGGAGAAATTGGGGTTAAGACAGGTTGACCTGTTGCCCGTTATAACATGACATGATTCAATCCGACCCATTTCGATTCGTTTGATATTCAGGTTCTAATGCGTTACAACCCGTTAGTCATCTCAACCCGACTCACCTCACCCAATTGCCAGGTCTATCTTTAATACCCTAGGAGTCAATTAAACTAGTTTTACACTTGTGTGTTTAACACACGAAAACAAAACTTTTTTAATTATATTATACTCAAGCAAAACGATAAAATTAATAAAAATTAATTTAATTATTAAATACTACGATACCTAATATTTTTTGTAGAACTTTTAACCATACATTGTTGAGAATCAACAATTAAATCAAACAAAAGAAGAAAGTCAAGAAACTAATACTTAAATAAAAAAATGTTGACCATAACATTTTTTATATACATGACATTTCAATTAAGAAATCAAACACCAAAGAGAGAATGAAAGAATAAAGTTAGGCTTTAATTGGAATCCACTTAAAGACTAAAAATTGTTATTTATCGATGCCCTTGACTCAATGGTCCCAATCTAGAATTGTTGGATAACCCACAGACATTTCGAGAATTGTGTGGTTTGCATACTGTTTTATTCTAACCACAGAACAAACGGTTGATATCCTAACTAAGGGGTTGTTCAATGCTTCAAGCCAGCTTTTGAGTCTTTTGTTAGCAAGTCGAGATTACTTGATCGTACATTTACCTTCCTCTTCTCTCTTCGTACGTACACCACCTCCTCGTTACCGTCTTAAATCCCAAACATAGGTAGAAAGCAGGGATGCGGACCATGGGACAGCGGCAATGGAGTTTTTTATTTTATAGAATAAAACATGTATATTTTTATATAATAATTTAGAGAAAATAATTGAAAATTTTAGTTGAAATTTTCAATTGTTGTTTCAAATATTGTGAAAATTATAAATATTAATTTATTATTCAAGATATTTTTGTTATTGTTTAAATTGCTTTGTTTTAACATAATGAGATAAATTAAAATTCACGTAAAAGTTTCATATCTGTATGTTGAGACGTTGACTGCTATAGTGCATATATTCTGACTTGAGAGTTTGTACGACATTACTAACTTATTTTTGGTTTCATTTGTTGACTAATCATGACATGTTTTGCTAGCATATTCCTTAATGGATAGGAAAAAACTTCATTAATTATATAAAAGGAAAAAAATATTCTCTCTGTTTCGGACAAAGAGTCCCCGTTTGAAAGTCAAACTTTTTAAGAAAATGACATTTTTAGTAGCTTTTTAATAATAAAATATTCCATCCATCCCAAAATTATTGTCTTACTTTCTATTTTCGTCCGTCCCAAAATAATTGTCTTATTTGAAAGTTTCCTTTTTAGTACATCACTTTTACCACTTTACCATTACTTTTTATTTATACTTTAATTTTTGGCCACATATTCATGGGCTTTAAAGGAAACCACACATTATTCCAATATTAATAATTCAGTTAAATATGTTTTCTTAAACTGTGCGTCAAGTCAACCCATACGATAAGTTTGGGGCGGAGGGAGTAACACTTTTATGCTTTAATTTTTGAAAGTGAACTCTTTAAGTGAAACATCCTAAAATTGAATAGTGGACTCTTTGTCCAGAACGAAAGAAGTAGCTCATAAGATACTACCTTTGCATACTGATTGGAATTATAATTGAATCAAATGAGGGTGACATTAATTTGTTGCAATTCTTGTTGATTTATCAATGTTTAACTAAATTTCTTGCAAAATATGTGAGTTTTGGAGGACAGACTGTTTTATGTAAGTTTTGTAGGAGCTCAATATGAGTTTATGTAAAATGGATTGTCACAATTTATATTGTTTAAGATTCTTAAATATACATATGAAGAGAAATCAAGTGACCATTTCTGTCTCGTGATTACCAATCCATTGGTCAAAATTGGAGGTATAGAAACATGAGAAATATTTTATCTTCAAGTGCATGGATTTAGATTAGAGCTTTCTTTTAACTAATGATTTTAGACGAGAAATTGGTGTGTTAGGATGACTGTATATATATATATATATATATATATATATATATATATATATGATTATATATACATACTGCTTCGACCTTGGGCCCTTATAGTTATAGCTATGATAGAAAGGCATGTGTTCGACATCTTCATATGGGATCATACTTCCTGTTCTTAAAAGAGTGTCCAATTTGACTTGACATACAGATTAAGAAAAGAATACTAACCTTATTATTAAACATTAGGATAATATGTATTTTTAAAGATACCCACATAAGAGTGAGACTCGTCAATTAAAGAGAGAAACAAATCAAGAATAAATTGGTAAAGATGACTTCCAAACAGGGCTAGCCCTGGGGTATGTCCAGGGGGCAACCGCCATGGGACCCAAATTTTGGGGGGCCCGAGTTCATATGTACTTCTATAGGGGGTATATGTAAAAAAAAATTTACCGTTCTCTTTACACCAATACCATGGACGGCTGACGACTCACACAGAACGATGACGACTCACACACAGAACGAGGATGCCCATCCTGAACCGATGGACAACGGTGATAACCTCTCCTCTTCCAATTTTCGAAATCTGAGACTGCTCTCTCCTTCTCGACTTTTCTCCTCTCATCTATTATAAACATAGGTTTCCCAAATTGAAAAAAACATCTTACATCAATTTACATTGGAATACAATTATCGAAATCAAATTTGGGGATTTTTTGACTTCTTCTCTTTGCCTCTAATTTTGTCTTTCACGTTGAGCGGCTAAATCTTTGGGAATCGCCGACGCAGAATCGTTGGCCGAAATCGCTACTTGGTAGCCGCGCGGCGGCAGGCACTTCGCCGCTCGCTCGCAAAGACGGCTCACCGCTCACGAGTCAGTAGTCACGGCCGTCTTGATAAAAGCCTAATCTCAAACTCTAAAAGGTATGCTCTCTATCTGGCAGCTCTGTAGCTTTGCTAGTTTACTTTTTAGTTTTTATGGAGAGAGAAAGAGAGTTGAGAGAAACCGAGAGTTTGAGTCTTTGACTTTGAGAGTGACTGTGAGTCTGTGACTGAGTGAGAAAAACAAATCACAATTGTTTAAATGTTTGGTAATTGGGGTAGGTGAAGGTGTTAGGTGTATTTGGTTAATTGTTTTTTTTTAATTGGGAAGTGACTTGACTAGTCTTTGGTTTTTTTTAATCACTGTAATCAATGATGAGTCATTGACTAATTGTTAATATACATTAGACAATACAGATTAGTCATGATCATCATTATGAATTTGTGATGATTTTATTTTTGATTTGTTTGTGGTTTATGAAATTTTGTTTGTTTTCCCAAATTTCCTTGCAGGTTTGCTTGAAAATTAGAAATACAAAAAGTCCTATTTACAATAATTTTTGGGTGGATCCTTGGATATTTTATATTTATATCAACAATTCAACATAAACATTGGAAGCAAAAATCAGGTTTTATTGCTCTTTGACTATCATTTTTATTTATTATCGTTATTTGTATTAGATTTATCTTTGAGTGTTTTATTTTAGAATTAAATTTATAGTGCAAACATGTTACCAAGAAAATATTTATCCGGAAGTCAAAAAAGAAATAAAAGAAAAAGTGATGATGAGATGAAGAAAACTCAAAGAGGAGCACTTGATAAGTTTTTTAAAAGTAGTTTTTCCGTTAAAGATCCAATTGATGAATCACAACCGAGTAATAAAGAAGAAGAAAACGAACATATAATGAGTGGGGAAGAAGAAATGAAAGATGATGATACTAATGATTTGAATGAAGAAGAAATGAAAGAAGATGATAGTGATTATTTGAATGAAGAAGATGATAGTTTAATTGAGAATGAAAATAAAATTGAACAAACTAGTCAAGCTTTGAATATATATGATCCAAGAACTTTGGATAACATTGATAATAAAACAAGAGATATTTTAGTGGAGAAAGGTCCTATAAGAGAGAGTAATTTGAAATTTCCTATAGATGGGCTTTCTAGACATTTTGCATATTCTTATTATACAAGAAAATTACCAAATGGAGAGAATCAAGATAGAAAATGACTTGTTTACTCAAAAGATGCGAACAAAGTGTACTGTTTTTGTTGTAAATTATTTAAATCGGTGCAAAATATTAGTTTGCTAGCAAATGAAGGCCTTGATGATTGGAAACGTTTAAGTGAGAGATTAAAAAAACATGAGAACGGTATTGAGCATATCAACAATATGAGAATTTGGTTAGATTTGCAAATTAGATTGAAAAAGAATGAAACAATTGATAAAGAGTTACAAACCCAAATTAAGAAAGATAAAGAACATTGGAAACTAGTTTTGGTAAGAATTCTTTCTGTTGTAAAATGTCTTTGTACGCGAAATTTGGCTTTTCGTGGAGAAAATGAAAAGATTTACCAAAATAATAATGGAAATTTTTAGGGTTACTTGAATTAATTGCAGAATTTGATTTAGTAATGCAAGAGCATTTTAGACGTATTCAAAAAAAGGAAATTCATTATCATTACCTTAGTCATAAGATTCAAAATGAGTTGATTTCAATATTAGGCTCTAAAGTAAGAAGCACTATAATTGAAAAAATAAAAGAGGCTAAGTATTTTTCGGTGATACTTGATTGTACTTCGGATGTAAGCCACAATGAACAAATGACTTTAATAATTCGATGTGTTGATATGTTAAGTTGTCCAATAAAGATAGAGGAATATTTCATAGAATTTTTAATAGTTGATGATACATCTGGATTAGGGCTTTTCAATGAATTACAATCTGTTTTAGAATTACTCAAACTTGATATTGATAATGTGAGGGGACAAGGTTATGATAATGGTTCCAATATGAAAGGAAAACATCAAGGTGTACAAAAGAGATTTCTTGAAATCAATCCAAGAGCATTTTATATGCCATGTGCTTGTCATTCTCTTAATTTAACAATATGTGATATGACAAATTCTTGTGTTAAAGCTGTCTCTTTTTTTGGAATTGTGCAACGCATGTATACCTTATTTGCTAGTTCTACAAAAAGATGGAAAATTTTACTAGATCATGTTCATCAATTAACTTTAAAACCATTATCAACAACAAGGTGAGAAAGTCATGTTAATAGTATTAGAACCATAATCACTCAGCCTGAAGAGATAAGAGAAGCCCTATTTGAATTGTCGAGAGTAAGTGAAGATGCCAAAACTAAAAGTGAGGCCGAGACATTAGCAACTCATGAACTTGAAAGTTTTGAATTTTTATTGGGCATGACTATATGGCATAATATTTTGAAGAAAATTAATTTGATTAGTAAGAAATTACAATCTGAAGATATGCAAATTGATACTGCAATAACTATTTTGAAAGGTTTGATTTCGTATTTTGAAAGATATAGGGAGGAGGGTTATCAAGAAGCCCTAGTATTAGCCAAAGAACTTGCATCTAAAATGGAAATTGATCATATCTTTGCTCAAAAATGTAAAATTCGTAGAAAAAAACAATTTGATGAAAATTGTCATGAAGACATATCACAATCTCCTGATGTGTCTTTTAAGATTAATTAGTTTTTTGTTGTTGTGGATATTGCTATTACATCTTTAAATAGTAGATTTGAACAATTGAATATTTTTGAAAACATTTTTGGTTTTTTGTTTAATCCCAAGAAGTTGAATTCATTAGATGATAATAGATTGCATGAATGTTGTGTTAATCTTTAAGTTGCCCTAAAACATAATGAGAAATTTGACATTGATGCCAATGATTTATTTTCTGAATTGCAAGTGTTGCAAACATGTCTACCAAAAGATATAAAGTCAGCCATCGAAATTCTTGAGTTTGTTAAAACTTTAGATTGTTTTCCTAATATTTCTATTGCTTATAGAATTTTATTAACTATACCGGTTACTGTCGCATAAAAGAAGCTTTTCAAAACTAAAATTAATAAAATCATACTTACATTCAACTATGTCTCAACAAAGATTAAATGTCTTAGCAATTTTATGCATTGAAAATGAGATGGCGAAAAAAATTAATTTTGACGACCTTATTGATGATTCTGCTTCTCAAAATGCAAGAAGATCTAGTATTTTTCAATAATTATTTGATACTTATTTACTTGTGTATGTTTGTTGATTTTGTACTTTTTTCATTACTTTTAATATTGAAAAGTGAAAAAAAAAAAAAAAGTAAGTAAGACTTTATTTTTATTTTTCTAAAGGAGCCTCACTTTTCATTTTTGCCAAGGGCCCTTGAAAATTCAGGACCGGTCCTGCTTCCAAAAAAATAAATATTAGAAAGTAAATAATTTTTTGGAACAACCTAAAATGCAAAGATGGACTAATTTTTAGAAAGTGGTGGAGTAAAAGATAGCAATGTCAATGATTTGTAAATTACTTTTAAAGTCAAAGAATAGGGTTTGAGGTTTTGACTTCAAGCGTGTGTCCTTCGCATCTTGCTTCTTTGGATGGAAACAATAGTAGAAGCAACCACGCAGGGGGTTATATGTCTAACAATGTATCTAAGGGGACTATCCGAACATCAGTAAACTAGACGAGGGTCTTCTGCAGTCTACTCTTATATATATACATGTGCACATGTGTCCATCTCTGATGTATTTAAAAAATGAATTTTATTGTACCAAAGAATTAAGTACTTACTAGGAATCATGGCGTGTGCAGTTTTTTTTAACAAGTGATGGTGACATGCGTGTGCAGTTTATTTAACAAGTGAAGGTGACATGTGGAACACTTGGACGTCCCGACCCACACAAAGTTTATCAGGTAAAACGTTAAAATTAGGATGCGCTGACCCAAAATTTATCCGGACCACCAAAACTAAAGTTTAAGCTCGCACAAAACACCGGATCGACTTGGCTAGTCTATATGCCTACCCATTAAACGGGTTAATTTTGCTTACTTCACTTATTTTATGGTCCACGGTAAAGCGCAACGGACTAATCAATGAAGTGGGCCAGTCCAAAATTTTACCGGGCCTGTAAAACCTAAAGCAATATCGGGTGGATTTTGTCGGTCCATTGGAACGGGCCTATTTTTGACATCACTATTTGTCTGTTTTCAAATTGTTCATACGTTAGTGAGTATGAGCGTATATTTCTTTAGTAATGAGTTATAACGAGCAAATTCATTTCAAGCTATTGTTTTCACAGGAAAAAAAAAAAGTTTACATAGGCACCAACCATAATAACAAACTTTGATACTAATAGTAGTTGATATGGTTTTGTTGAAATTTTATCCAATTGAAATGAGTTTTTGTAATGTTTATTTTATTTGATAATTTTATATTGATGAGTGCTCAAACTTATTTATGTCGTGTTATTAATTGGATATTTAATTACCCCATTTGAATATGTAACCCACATGGGAGCACACTTGTTTGCCAACTTTAAGGTTTAATGATTATATTTTGAAGTTTTAAGTATAAGTATTCTTTTGTACTCCCTCAGTTTGGACCAGATGATTCACTTTCTATTTTTAGAAGTTATTAACATATGACTAAATCAGATTAAATGTTAAGCGTACAATAATTATATTTTAGGAAATAAAATCTCATTCGCTCAGTACTATTTTAAGAATACTATTGATTACGATATTTAAAATTATTCTATATATATTGGTCAAACTTTAATTAAGTTAGCCTAAAAAGGTCAAAAATTGACTCTTTGGTTAGCACTTGGAATGGTGAGAGTAATGATTAAGGGAAATATATATGGTTGGTAGTCTGATAAGGAAAAGTTAGTGATATTAACTGCCTGCTTTGGTAGTTTGAATTGTTGCCTGATAGGATTAATGCTCGATTTATCTGATGTTTTATATTAATAATAAAGGACGACTAATAAAGACGAGTTATCAAGATAAAATCATTATCCCATCACTATTAATACCAATGGGGAGGGTGATATTATTAGCACCCTCACAAAAAAAAATTGGGATTAATATTTGTAAACAAAACTACCTCCGATATACAAGTGAGAATTAATAGCGATGGCACAAATAGTACTGAGATTAATAATACTGCTTATCCTTGTCCGACTACCAAACAAGCCCTCAGTATTATTAGTATCCTCACTATTAATCTTCACTTGTATATCGAGGGTAGTTTTGAGATTACAAATGTTAATCTCAATTTTTTTTAGTGAGGGCGCTAATAATATCACCTTCCCCTCGATATTTATTAGTGAGGGATAATACTTTATCCGGATAACTCATGATATTATCCCATTACCTATCATAGACAAACATCGTGACAACTCGTCTTATTAATCATATCTGACCTTAATCATGACTACCAAACTACACCTAAGAGAGACCTAAAGAAAGTTGAGTGATACAAAGTTTGGAAAAAAAAAAAAAAACTAAAAATAAGTACTGAATCAACAAAGAAAATCGTACCCCCAACCTAAAATAAAAAATTTAAAATTTAAAAAAAACAAAGAAAGAAAGCTTCGGCGTGATTCCTCGGTCCTCACGGCTCACATTATGTTAACTAGCAAATAATCTATCTTTATTTAACATTTTCTTAGTCCTTCCGATCCACTCAAATATTTTATATTTGAACAATCTAATAATTAATAGATATCTCAATATCATTGTAATCGATTATAATTACAAAAATACATAATAATAATAAATATACTTACAACATAAGTGGAAGGTAGAGATGATAAATTATGGAAATTATAACCATAACTTTTGAAAGTTGACTTTTTATATAAAACATCTCAAAATAATATAGTTGACTAAAAATATTTAAAAGTTAAAATAGTTTAAGATGGTTAAAAACTATATATATATATATAATGGCAAGGGTACATTTTTCACTTCAAAATCTCACTTTTGAATTATTGATTTTTGAGTTATCATTTCACTTTTTCTCTCTCCTGTCCTTTCCCTATTTTCTCTCTTTCTCTCTCCCATCTCCTTCCTATTTTCTCTCTCATCACCTCCATTTCCTCTCTTTTAATTATATTTAAATATTTTTCTCTCTTCAAACATAAAAAAATAGTAACTAAAACAAAAATAATAGTTTCAGAGTCAAGAAAATAAAAATATAAGAGGTTAGTAAAATAAAAAATAATTTATGGAACATGTTACTATTAAAATAAAAGTTACACAATCAACAAAACAAAAATAATTTAATGCGGAGGTTAATAAAATAAAATAATTTACGAAACAAAAGTTTGAAACAAATTCTTAAAAATATATATGTAAAACAACAATACATTAGTAAAACAAAAATATTTGATGGAACAAAAATAATAGTTACAGAGTCAATAAAAAATAATTTAAACTGAGGTTACTAAAATAATAAAAATAATTTACGGAAAAAAAAGTTTAAAACAAATTCTTAAAAATAGTTATGTAAAACAAACATACATTATTAAAATAAAATTATTTGATGGAACAAAAATAATAGTTACAGAGTCAATAAAACAAAAATAATTTAAACTGAGGTTAGTAAAATTATAAAAATAATTTACGGAACAAAAATTTAAAACAAATTCTTAAAAATAGTTATGTAAAACAAAAATATGTTAGTAAAATAAAAATACTTAGAGGAACAAAAATAATAGTTACAGAGTTAATAAAATGAAAACAATTTAAACTGAGGTTAGTAAAATTATAAAAATAATTTACGGAACAAAAGTATTTCGTAAAACTAATTCTTAAAAATAAAACAAAAACAGTAGTTACAAAGTCAATAAAACAAAAAATATAATGGAAGTTAGTAAAATCAAAATAATTTACGAAACAAAAATAATAGTTAATGGTAAAAATAATTTCATTATTTTGATTTTAGCTTATTTTCTTATCAGAAATTATTTTATTCATAAAATACAAATATAATTTAATAAAAGTAATCATTTAAAATGAAGAACTTATTTGAGTTCAGAATCTATTTGTGTGGTGGAAAAAATTCAAGTTTGTTCGAAGATATTCATTCTAGAGAGTTTTTAAATAGTATAAAGTGTTCGGGGTTGCCAAGCCATGGATTGACACTTAAAATTGGTGTTCCAATAATGCTATTGAAAAACATTGACCATGCTGCATTATGCAATGGAACAAGACTAATCATCATAAATCTTGGGGGATCACATTATTGAAACAATTTTTTTGAAAGGAATGAATGTTGGAGAAAAAGTTTTTTTATCCCAATACTGTCATTAACTCCATTTGACGTTGATCACGCTTTTTTGGTGGTGATCTTGTCTTGTCGTCCACGTGTGAGCAAGGAAGAGGTGGCGACCGCTAGTTCGTCTTTTCTTTCTAACCTGCGCAAAGTAAGCAACAAACACCATTAAGGAGTCGGGGCGGCCCGACTATAACCCTCCGGTGTGAGAGTAAGATTTCCGGTGGTAAGATGGGTAATAAATGTGACGTGATATTTGCTTGATAAGGGGTGATGATAAGAGAGGTGAAATCTTGAAATTGCCTACATCATAAATGTGCATTTCTATTTATACGATATTCATGTCGGCGTGGCGGTGGTGAATGGGGGACACATGGCGGCAATCATTAAATGTGTTGATGGTGTCGTAGAAATAAGTGAACTGTGCGTTTGTCAGGGAGTTGGTGCTTGCGTGCAGCAGTTTTCTCGGACACAGGGAAGGCATTTTGTTAGGCCGGATGATGATTGATCCCGTAGAGGCAGCGGTCTTGTGATAAAGTGTTTATTACTGCCGGGCTGAGGATACTAGAGACCGATTAGATGGCCAGGCGAGAGCATCAGGTCATGGCGGCGGTGTTGGAGGCGCGAGTTGTCTATGCTCGGCAATAAAGAAACTTCGCGTTTATCTTAGAGGCGAGTGGTTCGACTTCGTTACTAGGCGGCTCTCTAAGTGGGGCCCATTATTGTGCCGGGTCAATTCCTCGGTTTAATCCTTTCGGTGGCCCCCTACTTTTTGGCCGCTCGACAGAAGGCCAAAAAGTATTCGTTGTTTGGTGGTGAGGAGGTCGGCGGTGCTTTCTTGGAGGATGACTTCGGGGTTTAAGTCGAGGCGATCTGGAAGCTTTGCAGCAATTCTTTGGAAGTTTATGGGCTTTTTGGACATTAGTCTAATCGGGACGGTCGTCTTTTCGGTATCCGTCATTAAATCGAGGTTTAGCGGTTTCTTGGTTTTCGTTTTGGGCGGCTTTGAATTTCGAAATGCTTTTAATGCCGCCTTTTCCTTCGAATCGAGGAATCGGTGATGCGGTGCCGTTTGGGTTTGGCTCAAAAAAACTGCGGTCGACAGATGAATTTCAGGGCTCCGCCTGAAAGCGATGTCGTTGCGGGGGGGTATAAGAGCTTTCATTTTTCTTCTTTACTTTTACGCTTCCATTTTCTTCTTGCTGATTTTACTCTCTTATGCTTTAGGCGATTTCGGTGACTTTACGGCTGTTCCCGTCCGTTGCGTCTACTTTACTTGAAGCCCATAAGTGATTTTCTTCTTTTTCCCGTTTTCTTCTTCTTAAAGTTGGTTTCCACGATCATTTTTGTGTTTTTCAGGCTGACCTTACTAAGTTCGAGTGCGTTCCTCCGTTTGGGTTTTAACTTTTCCGGCTTCCTTTGGCTTTTTCGGGCGTGTTTTCCACTTTCTGTAGATTTCTCCCGGGTCTTCCGTGACTTTATTTAGTACGATTTTTCTTTCCTTTCCTTTGTTTTAGGGTATGTCTCGTAGGATCCCTTTTCCCATTTTTTCTTCTTCGTCTTCTTCTAGCAGTTCCTCCATGGAACTAATAGATTACTGGAACAGGGTAATTCGAATACAGGAGTCAGTTAGGAGTCCTCCTCTTCCTCTTCCTAGTAACGTGGCCGAGGCCGACCGAGAATGTTCTTAGTGAGTCTCGTGGCAGGGGATCTTTCTCGTGCCACAGGTACCTTTCGGGTGTGGCCGTCCTTTTCTTAGAGGTTTCCCAGGGTTTCGGTAATCTGTAGGGATGTGGAGCCTCGGTTTCGAGGCGGTAACTTCTAGTGACAGGCTGAGTGCCTCGCGGCCTTTGGAGAGGTGTTGAGGTGAGTTTGTTTGGGCGAGGGAGATTGTGGTGAACACGGTGATTCATACGGAGGCGGCCAGGTGGGCCTCGAGCTCGGAGAGTTCGGCGTCGTGTTCGATTTCCTCGGTAGATTCGGATGGCGAGGGCCCATTCCTTGAGTCAGTATTTGGGAAGTCTCCTCGCGGGGGTCCTATGTATAGGCAATGCGAGGATAGATGGGCAGCGGTTACTCCTCGACAAGCGAGGTTTCTCCTTGCGAGCTATGGAGTGAAGGTTAGCCCACATTGGAAGTTCGGTGATGAAGTTTTTTTTGCCCCGGACTATCCATCCGACGCCCCTATGAGGGTGTTTTCGAGCCGAGATCGTATTGCGTTAAGTCTGATCACTCAATTTTTTACCAGGGAGAGAGTCTTGCATTTTCGGCAGATCGAAAGAAGTTTACGGCGTCGGCAGCTTGACAGAATGGCAAGTGGAGCTGAGGCTTCTGTTTCTGGCAGGGAAGGAGATGAGGGTGAGAGGGTGCCTCGCGTCTTGAGGCCTTTTGAGAATAAGATAGGCTTGGCTGACATGGAGGCGTGGTCACGAGCATATGCCTCTGACTCTTTCAGGGTTCGTTCGGATTCAAGATTTGGGATCTCCGAGCTGCGGGGCCTTCGTAGCTATGTTGGCTTCTATTCCAGCCTTTTCGAGTCTTCAGGGTTGCGTTTGCCTCTCGACCCTTTTATTTGTGAGTTCTTGACCTAGACGAGCTCAGTTCCGCTGGATCTCTCGCCCAATCTGACCCGAGCTTTGGTGAGCTTTGTTGTTTGTACTCGAGCGATGGGTTTCGAGCCCACATTGGACCTCTTCTGCTATTATTACAAGGTCAGCATTTCCATGAACCGGGCTCTCGAGCATCCTCGAGTTCCCCCTCTGAAAGTTTTGGAAACAAAGACCATAGGTGGCCCGAGAAGGTTCTGCTTGTGGAGTCGAGCCGTGGGTGGAACTTCGAGGTTCCTGAAGGGAAACCTCATGGTCTCACGAGGACGAAGAAGTTGAGTGCTTCCGACGAAACTGTGAAGCTCGCCATTGAGGCCCCCCTACTTAACGACGAAGGGGTGCAAGTTCGGTCTTACAACTGGAAGGCTATAGTCGAGGATGAGGGCCTCCTGTCAAGGTTTTGGGTCTCGGCTGTCAGCGTCAAGGGGGTGCAGAGGGCGTACTCTAATTTTGGGTATGCGAGTCGAGAGGGCTGGACCCTGCATCAGGGTTGGGTATTTGGCTCGGCGTGTCCGAGGTGTGAGGGTATAGACGGGCTTGAGTGTCCGACACCAGGTCAATTTTATTTATTCCTGCTTTGTTTATGTTTTCGTCCTTTTTTGTTATGTTTGTCTTTTGAGTTCTGATGCAAGCTTTCTGTTTTGTAGAAATGGCTTTGTCGCGGGACGCTGTTTTGGCCCGGCTAAAGGCCGAGGAGCAGCGGAGGGGTGCCGAGCTCAAGGCTTCGGCGGCTGCTAATAAAAGCGCGGGGGTGTTGCCTATGGTCGGCGTATTAGAAAGATCCCACGAAGGTGGCCCCCTCCTCGACTGCCCCTTCTACCAAGGCCAAGGGCAAGCAGCCCGTAGCTGATGCTCCGAAGGCCAAGAGGCAGAAGACTCAAACTCGGCCTCCGCCTTCCACTCTTGATCTCGAGATGGCTTGATCCGTCATCTCCTCCCCGGCGGGCGGGGAGGTGTCGATAATGAGCACATTATCGGACACATCGTAAGACAATAAATAACTTCCACCTCGCCCACTACGGGCAAGGTTATTTGGCGAGGTGTGCCAGGCTGTGAGAGCGATGCTTCCCGCCGAGGCGGTTTCAAGCTCGCACGATCTATGGGGTTGGCCTTGGCGAGCGAGGTAGCCCAATTTCCTTATTTCTTGTTCTCGTTTATTTGTCTTGGTTGCTTATGCTGTTTTTACTTCTGTAGCTCGAGGTCGGCATCGCGTCTTATGACGCCAAGCTGACTAAGGCTGCCGAGTCCGTGAGAGGACTGGAGAGGGATCTGTGGAGGGGCAAGGTGGAGATCTCCTCTGCTGCTGAAAGGGTGAAGTCCCTGGAGGGAGATTTGCAGCTGAAGACTGGTGAAATTTCCCAACTTGGTGCCGAGAAGACAGCTTCATTGGCGAGGGAGCAGCTGTTGAAAGATAAAGCTAGTGAGAAGGATCGGAAGGTGGCCGAGCTTGAGGCCAAGCTGAAAGGGCTGATAGGCGAGAACGGCTATCGAGGTCGAGGGCGAGCGAAGCCAACGAGGAGGAGGTTTTGGCGGGGTATCGAGATTCGCTGGCCTACGGGGTGGAGGCTTTAAATTACATGGAGACCAGCCGGGTCCAGACGTTCCGGGCGGCGGTGGCGATTGGTGTGCCGATGCCGGAGGTGGTGAAGATGGCGAGTCTCGCCTCTCTTGGTTCGGAGTGCCGAGGTGTTGCCTCTCTTGTGCCCTTCGATGATTCAAGTCTTGATATGCGACTCTGGCTACCTCCTCCTATTGAAGCGAGCAATCTTTTCGCCCTGTTAGCCCAGGAGGGTGTGTGGGTGAAGGATAGCTATCGTCATTATATGGTGCCGCGGCATGCCTCCCTTCTCAAGGCGCAATATGTTGGTGATCAGTTAATGGCGGAGCTGGAGGGCTAGAAGACGAGCAGGGATGAGTTGTCTAAAAATCAATATGTCTCCGAGCAGGCGGCGACTCGCGAGGAGGAAGCTCGCGAGAGGGGAGATGTTTTAGAGTAGGCACAAACATTTTGAGACTGTTTTTATATTTTGGTTATCTGTAATTTTTATTTTATGGTGTATAATGCAAGCTTTTTCTGCTTTCTTATCTTTATTTGCTTTTCCTGTTTATTTTTACCGCTCTTTATTTTTGCTGGTTTTCTGTTTGATGCAAGTATTATATTCGAGGTATTGGAGCCTGGCCTCTCCTCGGCTAGGCGAGGAGGTTTTGAAGGTATTAGGCCCTCCCTCGGCTAGGCGGGAGGTTTTGAAGGTATTAGAGCGGCCTCGGCTGAGGAGGTGAAGGCATTAGAGCCCGGCCTCTCTCGGCTAGGCGAGGAGGTTTTGAAGGCATTAGAGTCGGCCTCTCGGCTAGGCGAGGAGGTGGTTTTGAAGGCATTAGAGCCTGGCCTCTCCTCGGCTAGGCGAGGAGGTTTTATGAAATGGCAAGACAAAGCGGTCTTGAATACATGGTTTAAAGAGAAGTTTTTCACCGACATTTTTTCTTTTATAACAAGATAACAGATCATTGATAATACATTTTCAAGTGGTCTGAATGCCAGGGGTTCCTTAGTGGGGTTCCATCTGGTTTTGCGAGCCTGTAGGTTCCTGCTCGAATGTTGTCTGTGATTTTGTACGGTCCTTCCCAGTTGGGAGAAAGCTTGTTTCTTCCCGGCTTGTTTCCAGTCACCTCGATTTTCCTCAATACAGTGTCGGCAGAAACGTGCGAGGATTCGATCTTTTGTCATGGTGGGCTTTGGCTAGCTTTTTGTAATTGATGGCCTTCATTCTGGCTTCGAGCCTTCTTTCTTCCAGGTAATCAAGGTCGAGAGTCCTTGATTCTGTGTTCGCCTCTTCGTTGAAATGGATGACTCTTGCAGTGGGAAGAGCCATTTCGACTGGGGCCATGGCCTCAGTTCCGTAAGTCAAGGAGAAGGGTGTTTCCTCGGTTGAACCTCGGCGAGATGTTCGGATAGCCCACAAGACGGCCGGAAGCTCCTCGAGCCAAGCACCTTTCTTGTCGTCCAACCTTCTTTTCAAGGCATGAAGGATTTGTTTGTTTCCAGCTTCCGCTTGGCCGTTTCCTTGGGGGTGTGCTACCGAGGACTTCCAATGGCGAATTCCTCTCTCCTCGCGACTTGCTTGAGTGAATCTATTTGAAAGCGTGTGCGTGATCGACACAATGGCCCTCGGTAATCCATATCTGCAGAGGACATTGTCTCGAATGAAGTCGATGGCCCTTTGTTCAGTGATGCTTGCTAGGGGTTTGGCCTCGATCCATTTTGTGAAGTAGTCCACCGCAACTATCACAAACTTGTTCTTGCCTTTGGCGAGAGGGAATGGCCCGATTAGGTCAAGTCCCCATATTTCGAAAGGCCATGCTGCGATTACCGGGGTTTGAGGTGCCGAGGGCAATCTTGGAATGTTAGCGAACCTTTGACATTTGTCGCATTTTCGGGCATATGCCTCGGCATCCTTTCTCAACGTCGGCCAAGGTAGTATCAGGTGGAAAATGATCCATGCGGCCAAAGTTCGAGCCCTGGATGGCTTCCACATACCCTCGGTGTACCTCGGCTAGTAATCCTTGTGTGATTTACGGTCGGACACACCTTAGAGAGGCTTAGTGAAAGATCGCTGTATAATACGTCCCCAATTAAAGTGTATCTGGCCGACCTTCTTGCCATTGCCCACCCTTGATCTTTATCGCTGGGCAATATCCCCTGGTCGATGTACTTTTTGATGTCATCGATCCAACATTCCGTGGCCTGTTCTATCATCATTATTTTTTCTTTGTCGATGGCCGGGGTGTCAAGGATTTCGATCCATATTTCCGGGGGGAGCTCGCCAAGCTCACTGGTGGCCATTTTGGAGAGGTGATCTGCCTTGATGTTTTCAGCCCTTCCTATTTGCTCCGGTTATTCAAATTGGCCTCCCAGATTCGAATGCCGACGGATGCTCAGCTCCCCAGCTCCTGCACTTGTCCGTGGTTGGGTGGTTTGCCCCATACTCGGCCAGAAGATCGCTAAAGATTAAGATTTGAGTAGCTCCTATCTCGGCGGCTAGTTCGGCCCCTGCTATCAATGCTTCGTATTCGGCAACGTTGTTTGACGCTGGGAAATTCAGTTTAAGGGCTTTACTGATCTCCGTTCCCTCTGGTGTTACGAGGATGATGTCTGCTCCATTGTCATTCTTGCTAGACGATCCGTCTACGAACAATGTCCAGGGCTGAGATGGTCATGTTTTGCGAGGCGACTCTTGCCTGGGCACTTGTTCGCTGGTGGAGGGTCCTCGATCCGGTGCATCGCTTTTTCCTTCTGCCGAGGTGAAAGAGGTTTCGGCAATGAAATCAACCAAGACTTGAGCTCTAATAGATTTTCTTGAGAGATAGACAATTGCATATTCCATTAATTCGATGGCCCACTTCATCATTCTTCCAGCCACGTCAGGCCTATGCAGTATTCTTCGAAGAGGTAAGTCGGTATATACCCCGATTTCATGGGCTTTGAAATACGGCTTCAGTTTTCTCGCCGTTATCATTAACGCGAGAATCACCTTCTCGATCTGCATGTACCTCGTCTCTACCTCGGTCAGTGCATGGGACACATAGTAGATGGGTTTCTGGAGCCCTCCTTATTCTCACGCGGGACCGGCCCGCTTATGGTCGTGTCCGTGGCCGAGAGGTAGGCGCAGTCTTTCTCGGGAGTGGGGCAAGCTGAGCAAGGGAAGGCTGCCGAGGTATTTTTTGAGCTCGGCAAAGGCGAGGTCGCACTCTTTGTCCCATGTGAACTTTCTCGCTCCTTTTAAGATTTTGAAGAAGGGTAGGCTTTTTTCGGCTGATTTCGAGATGAATCTTCCCAGGGCCACTATTCTCCCATTCAGCTGTTGCACTTGTTTGATACATATTGGGACCTTCATCTCGGCTAAAGCTTTAATTTTTTCGGGATTTGCCTCAATGCCACGCTCGTTCACCATGTATCCCAAAAATTTCCCCGCCGTTACGCCGAAGGCACATTTGGCGGGATTGAGTTTCATTTTGTTCTTTCTGAGGTTTGCGAAAGTCTCTTTGAGGTCATCTATGTGGCCCGTTTCCTTCGTCTTGATTACCATATCGTCTATGTAGGCCTCCACGTTTCTTCCTAACTGGTTCCCAAAAACTTTGTTTACCATTCGCTGGTAAATGGCCCCTGCATTTTTCAGGCCGAATGGCATCATGTTGTCGCAGTAGAGTGCACTGCGGCCGCTTCGGAAAATGTGTTCCCTTGATCCTCTTTCCACATCGATTTGGTGGTACCACGAGTAGGCGTCCACGACAGCTTAAAATTTTGTAGCAGAGATAGAATCGACCAAGCGATCTATCCTCGGCGGTGGGTACCAGTCTTTTGGGCATGCTTCATTCAGGTTGGTAAAGTCAACACACATCCTCCACTTTCCATTGTTCTTTTTGACCATCACAACATTTGCGATCCACGTGGGGTAGTGGATTTCTCTTATGATCTCGGCCCGTAGCAGTTTGGCTATTTCCTCCTTAATTGCATCTTGTTTTTCAGGAGAGAAATACCTCGGCTTTTGTTGAATGGGTACAAATGCTGGATCGATGCTCAATTGGTGAATCGCTACTTCCTCGGCAATGCCCTCCATATCCTCGGCCTTCCATATGAAGACGTCCGTGTTGTTTCTTAAGAACTCGATAATAGCTCTTCTCTCTTCGCCCGCTATTTCCATTCCCCCCTTGATTTTTTGGTTGGGGTAGTTGAAGTTTATGATAACTTCCTCTACATCTTCCATAGGCTGTGAGACTGGATGGTCTCGTACATCAAGGTTGTCGATCTCAGTTTTTTCGATCTCGGCGCTCGATGTTCCTTCATCCTGACGCGGGCAAACTTCCTCGGCTTGCTTTGATTGTTACGGGGTAGAGCTCTCTCCATCGAGCCCTCGGGCTCGCTTGGCAACTTGTTCATCCTCTTTTCCCTCGACTTCCTCCGGCCTTTTCAATCTCTTCTCTGCCTCTTTCTTCTCATTGATGAGGTATTCTAGGGTAGTGCGAGCATCATTTTTGAGGACCCCACCCCGAACGAGGTCATGTACTTGACCCGCTGATGGGCCATTGATGCGACCATTCGGAATTTGGCCTGAGATGGTGCGCCGAGGATGGCGTTGTACGGGGAGGGGAGATCGAGGACTAGGAAAGTGACTTCCTCACTTCTGGCGGTGTCTCCTTCTCCGAGGCTGACTTTGAGGGCCACGGTTCCTTTTGCCGTTACTTTGTGGCCCGTGAAACCCTCCAGTTGGACTCTGCTTGGAGTGAGGTGGGTATCGCCGAGTCCTAGTGACAGAAAGCACTTGTAGTACATCACATCCCTTCCAGCCCCTGTATCTATCAAGACCCGTTTGACGAGGCTGTTGTGTATACCAATTTGCAGGGTCAACGGGTTTTGACGAGCGTAATTGTGAGAACCCGAAACCTACTTGTATTACTTGTCTTCTATACTTGTTTAACATGATTAGAATATGTTTTTAACATGCTAGTAGTATCGCTAACATGATTGACTCGATTGCATTCCTTGATCGAACCGTAATTGTCGTATCGAACGCCTATTGCCTTGCATGCTCTAGTTTGGCTTGTTCTTGCTCGGGCTTTGATCTTTTGGACTTAGCCAAGACCTTGAGAGACTTTTATCATTGTTTTTAGGACCCTTGATACTCATTCTAATGCTTCTTTGAGTTGTATATGCCTTGTACGCGTTATACGTGCGAATCTAGACCTGTTTGACCTACCGTTTGGCCTGAGGAAGTGTTCCACCCTGCCAATTGAACATTTTGGGCTTTGTTCGGCCACAAGAACCGAACAAAATGATGGAAGTTCGGCCATCACAACCGAACTGAAGAAATTTCCAGCAAAACGGGATTTTTCTGCAACATTGGCTGATTACGATCTTACCCTTACTAAACCTCCACCATTAGTGACTTAAACCACTTGTATTAGAGTCTTATTAGCCTAATCTAAGCCTAATTAAGATTGCTAAACCTAATTCCACCACTCATCTAATGACATGTGGATTCCATTAACATTTAATTAAGCTGATCTAGACTACATCAGCTCTAGTCTTTCATTTTACGATCTATTTCTTCTCTTCTTCTTCATTTGTCTGGAGAGAACTTGTGTGTGAGAGTCTTGGTGAGATTAGTGCGTGAGGGTTTGCTTCCAAGAGATTACGAAACCCACTTGCGATTCCAAGACCTACAGAAGCCGTCGAGCGCGATCGAGTCGCTTTCTTGCTTCGTCCATTGCTTGGCTTGAGGTAAGCTATCAATTTCCTTAGGTCCATGTTAGAGATAACATGCTACCTCCTCTTACTTCCCTTCTCTCATGTCTAAATCATGCTCTCTTTGTCTTCTACCATGAAAATGATACGTTCTAGAGAGTATGAAATTCTGGGAATTATAGACCATGAATGTAAATGTCGTGATTTGGACACTAAGCCTAGAAGTAAAAGTGTTCTACTCTACATTAGAAATAACTATCATTCTGGGGTCATAGACTTTCGACCATTATTTGGGAAAACGTGATCTAGGGTTCCATAAAATGGGGACTTGAATTTATTCTTGGCTATGGTTGTTATTGGATTAATGACCTAGATTAATCGATGTGATAACTTAGAAAAGAGTTTGAAACACAAATAGTATTTTAACTCTACAAGCTTGGACTTATAGAAATGACTCAACGGAGTCGACATTAGTGAGCTATTGAACAATACCGGCTCAATGATCAATCCCTACGACGTTATTACATACACTCCACTAGAAAACTAATTCTAGACTATTGAAATGGATTGACTATCATGCTTGTATCTTTATGACATAATAAATGCATACTTGATAATTGATATATTGAGTTCGCTCTTGTCGAGCTCAATCTTGCTTGTTTATTGATGAGATTATATACTTGTCTCGAACGAGGGCCTTCTTGTCGGACTCGTTCCATATCTAACATTGTTGAGTAAATACTACTTGGCATTGCATGAGTCGGTGGCGTACTTGATCATGTCACACACCCCTCCACTGGCGGCCACAATGGGGGAAGAGCTCTCTTGGCCAACCAATACGCGACCATTGAGATTGACTTCATGTTTATCCCGAGAATATCCTCGGAAGATCGATGTATTATCACACCCATCGATTCATGCACGCCATGAAGGTGTATGTTTTGCGAGTCTCTGAAGCGACCCGGCGGCTCTATATCCTCGTATTATGTGACTATGTGCAATAATGTGCATCTCATACCTTGATCTACATGCTTAATATTGTCTTGCCTAACGTGTTGCATATTGCCATGTCATGCATGATTGATAGCTTACGAGTCTTTATGACTTACTGCCGTTCCCTCTACATACTTTTTTTAGATCCTAGCAGGACAGGACCTTCCCATTAAGGCTCGCAGTGCTCGTATACTTTAGTTCTCCTTTGATTAGGCTTTTGCAGTTGAAGAGGTGGTTTTAGAAGTCCTCTTCTCCTCTTTTGTATTTTGCAAGGACGACGGGTTTTAAGCTAGTCATCTAGACTATGCTTGGGATTGTATAGACTTGTACTCGTGTTTCCTGTTAGCTACTTGTAGTATTAACTCTTGTAGTAATTATCTTCTCTTGATCACAGTGTTAGCGTGTTCTGTATATCGTGTGTTGTTCATTTACGTATAGACTTCCGTCCGAGCATCCTATTAGCTCTTTATTTATTTCCTTGTCATGTTGTGCTTAGCTTGGGTTCCGGCTGTAGTGTCGCCGAAGACTTGGATTATTTGCTTAAATGTTTTATCAGGTGAAATGATTTTGAAAATACCGACCTCTTGTGTCGAGTCCTCTTGCGACTGAAATGTTGCGTCACGTAAGTTTTAAAATTATTTGAGTCCTTGCATGTTCGTTCTTTCTTGTCCCTCTTGTCTTGTCTTGTCTTGTTTGGCGCTCCGGTCCGCGTTCCCATCCCGGGTTCGGGGTCGGGGTCGGGGTCACCACAGTTGGTATAAGAGCTGTCGTTAGCTATTGGTCAGGATAGGTTCCATGGCCTAGGTGGGTTATTTCTTGTGTGATGTTCTAACGTCGAGTGAATTCTTATAGGTGCTTGATGGTGAATCCTAGAGCAGATCGTGTAGGCCGAGGTAGAGGCAGACCCAGGAGAGTTCCTGATGAACCTGAGGCGGAATTGCCACCTCCACCACCGAATCCAGTAGGCATGAATGCTCAGATGGCAGATTTGTATCGCCGCATGACAGAGTTTATGACCAAATGGCTCAGATAGGTCAAGGTCAGAATGTACCGCCACCGCCAGAACCGAATGCGAGAGTATCGCCACCAAGGAATGAAGTTATACCTGAAGCAAGGGTGCGAAATAATACTATCTTGGAGAGGTTCTTGAAAATGAAGCCTCCATCATTTGAAGGGGAATCGGATGCTAGTATGGCCGAGTTATGGCTAGAGGACGTGAAGAAGATCTTTTGATTACGGGATGTACGTATGAGGAGAAGGTCGTGTTAGCTGTGTATAAGCTTAGAGGAGCTGCCAATCATTGGTGGGAGGTTTTACAGGCTAGTTGGGAGTTGAACCGAGTGGCTCAAGTATGGCCTAACTTTGAAATGGAGTTTAGGGCTTCTTACGTGCCTGTCGTGGTTAGACGACGACGAGAGAAAGAGTTCCAGGATTTGGAGCAGGGAACCATGTCTGTGGCTCAGTATTCTGCTAAGTTC